>VWYP01009684.1:7398-71121 GCA_013400435.1 Pycnonotus jocosus | reverse complement strand
TCTAAACAGCCAATTTGCCAGCTAGCTGTAATACTGCATGGGTTCTCTTAGGACTGTGAGCCTAACACACACATGAGAAACTTCCACTTCAGACTGACATTGGTTTTCCTTAATTAGAAACAGTTTATATGATTCTCAGTGTTGCATAGCCATGATTCAATTGAAAGTTATTCTTTTCACTTAAAATGAGAGAATCAAATGTCTCAAAGTCTACCTGCAAAGGACAAATTAAATTCGTAGTAGGAATGCAGTAATCTCTGTAAATGTCAGTGCTACCTCAAAAAACCATGCTTCTTTTACTCATTAAGTTCTCAATAACTACACCTTAAACCATTTAAAATAATCTAGAGATTATTCATCTGAGTCCAGCAGTTCCCAAAAAGCAAGCCTACCCCCTTGGGAGCCTGAGCTGTGGTTGTGCAGGGCTGATATTTACACAGTGTGATACTCTTTCAGATGAGCTGGATCTTGCCAAATGCTTGCAAGCATATATCAAAATTCAGCAGTCTGTTCATTCCCCGAGAATGCTGCTTGGAGAAGGTCTGATTTCTGGAGGGTAGTCAAAAAGAAGCAGGGATAAGATAGACAGGATTAGCCTTTGGGTATGAGCACAGAAGTGGTTGGAAAGTGAACCAGAATGGGGTGAGGCTGAACATATGCTGTAAACTGAAAGAAAGGTCCTCCGATTCCCCCTCACATTGCAAAGAGCTCCTGGTGCTTATTTTTACTCTAAAAAATCAAGGAGCTTCAAGCAACGATGCTGAAGATGGGGGGTGGGTAAAAACAAGATGGGAGAAACATTCTTCTGTCTCCTTCCATGTGATCTGAGGTACTACCTGAGGAGCTCACTGGAAAACCTGATTCCAATTATCATCTGCTTAGTAACTTTTGATCCATGTGGAATCCAATCACTTCTGAGCCTGTACTTTTTTTCAGATATCTCTTAGGGTGGCACTGATCTGTAACCTCCTGTCATGCATAGGTATGCTATTATATTTTCTGACATGAAGTAAACTGGAAAAAATAAATTTATTTCTTCAATCCACAGAAGCTATAAGATAGTGGTAAACAAGTTCTTAGTCACTGGCAAAAGCAAGATGTTTACAGTTGCTACTGAATGCACTGGTGTATTTTCTTTCATTTTACCTGTGTTTTAAAATAGCTGGCAAGTGCAATAGAATACACTGGGGTTTAACATGTTTGGGGTTTTGGCTTGGGTTTTTTTTGTTGTTTTTTTTGGGTTTGGTTTTTTTTGGTTTCTTTTGTTTTGTTTTTTGTTTGTTTTAGGTTGTTTTTCTTTGCCAAAGTAAACTAGAAATGATGATGATAATGCAAATAGCAAAATGCAAACTTTTTTTGTCTGTTTTCATACTTATAAAATTGATGTTTCAAACCTAATTTCCTAGGTTTCTCTGATTAAATATCAAAATATTTCATCCTAATTAGGACAATCAATGAAACAAATAAAGTGTGTTTCTATAGAATTATCATACCTGCTTCAATTCCCAAAGTTATCATATTTTGTGCACCTTTATTGTTTGCAACATCTATTCTAGACTAACACATATTTTATGGTCTAGTAGGACAGTCATAAAATATAGTTAAAAGACTGTTTCTACTTTAGTATTATATATACTTAAAATAGCAGAAAGAACCATAATTTTGATTCACTGAGGCTCATTCCTGAAAGATTTTCCCCAATATTAGACACAAGTAACATATAACAGTGAGCATACTGTGGGAATCTTACAAAGGTTCAGAATCTGCCAGTTTTACTTGTACTGAATAAAATCAGACATCCATAAGTGATCCTAATGTCAAGGAGCTACCTAGCAAAAGAGGCCTTAGGTTAAAAAAGAAAATTTATATCAAGAAAGCAACAAATAAAAACACTTTTCTGCCTATAGAGTAGTCTGAGACTCTGCTGGGGTAAATCAGTGCACTCCATTACCTGGTAAGTGTATTCCCATTCCTTCCACAACCAGCTGACTGAGTTTTATACAATTTTGATCCACGCTTTTATTCAATTTTTAACCTTCTCCTTTCAACTTTCTTTCTAGTAATCCCATCTCATTGTTTTTATCTTTCTCTAACTTTTATTAATTTTATCTTTCTTGCTGCTCACTTTTAATACTCCTTAAGACCTTTAAAGTTCATTTATAAAGTTTGTCTCATTAGCTCTTTGCCAACAGAATAGAGGATGGAATAATTTTGTCAGAATTCCTGAGAATTGGGCCTTCATCCATACTTGCAAACAGGTGTATATAAACAATGATCTTGTATACATCACCACTTGCCTTTCCCAGCTGAAGACATGGAAAAGGCAGAATTCCTGTGTGTCACAATATTCTTGATACAATAAATCAAAAAATAAAGTAATTTCATCAGTTCCATCTGTCCCAACCTTTGTGTTGAAGGTAGCTATCACCAATAATGCTTCAAAATACAGACTAATTTTCCTCAAAAAATAGGTAAAATATTCTGGGCAGAGATGATTGCTTTTCCATTCCGAGATCTGTTTTTGCTCTCTTACCACATTTATGCTTCACTGATTTCAACATACTTATCCTCCACTTACTCTGATGTGAGAGAAGAGTCCTTGTCATTAGCATCTTCTTCAAACATGCAGATCTAGATTAAACCTGGCACTGTAACATGTCTGGAGGAGGAGGCTGGCAGCAAAGAACAACATTTCTGAGCTCATCGTGTTCTGTCCAGTGGAAAAGGCAAAGGAAATGTGAAGGCAGGGCAAAGTAAATTCTTCTAATATTTAGAAGAGAATGGTGAAATTTCTTCCAAAGAAGTACTCCAAGGAGGTTTGGGTATTAGTTCTGTTTCCATTTCTGGCTCTCAAAAAATGCTTAATTGTGCTAAGACTGAAAAAAGTCACTCTCTTCATCTAGGGAAGAATCTAAGCCTCTCAATGCTATCCTTAAAGACTTCTATCTATTCCACCTAAACCAAAGTATATGATATATAGGCCAGGTTAGATAAGGCCATTAATAACCTGGTCTAGTAGGAGGTGTACTTGCCTGTTGCAGGTGGGTTAAAACTAAATGATCTTTAAGGTCCTTTCCAGCCAAAACCATTTTACACTTGCATGAATCAATAATTTTCATTAAACGATGATCCTGCGCGGAAGTATTTAGTAGAGTTATACGCCTGTAAAATGTTAAGGGCTGAAAGGGACCTTAAAGATCACCTAGTCCCACCCCCATGTCATTAAAGACCTTTAAACCTGCTGAGCTCCAGCACAGCCTTGTAATATAAACAGTCTATAGTCAAATTACTACTGAGGGGAACTTGATTCCCTGTGTTGGATGGGATTCGCAAAAGAAACAGATGGGCTACCACGAGTAAAGAAAATGGGGGAGTAAGGGATCTGGAATCCTTGTTCAGGAGTATTTGAGGAAGGTGGAGGGTAGAGAAAGGTAATTCTTAATCAGATTTTTTTAATAGTTTTTTCAATTTTGGGGAGCTCCATTAAATTCTTAGGATGCCTTATCTAACATTCTTCATCCTCTATTCCATTTAGTACCTAGTCTAGTCCTTTCTTGTCAGTGAAATTGGCATCTTTGGAGGTAAAATAAGGAAATGTAATAGTATGACTTTTTCTTCCTCACTTTTATAAAAACATAGCAAAAGTACTAGATGTAATTTGGACTTAGAGGGCTGTGATCATATACTCCATTGCAAAAAGCTTCTTTTGATGAATATAAATGAATGGATTAAATTTCCCAGTAAAATAAAAAAAGACATGACTGTGATATGTAAAATTACTTTTGTTTGTGTCTAAACTGTAAGCTCAAGTCAGTGGTAACACTTCAAATTGGTTTTCTATTACTAAACTAAAAATCACTTAAATTTTAGTAAAAGTCACCTTACTGGAGGCTTTATTGTTCACCTTTGTGAACAATTGTTTCTTAATAATTCATATTGTACATCCACCCAAGTAAAAACAGTGGTTTTTCTATGATCCTGCATTTTACCATTCAGAGTAACTCTCTTGCCATCTGATTGTAACATGGGGACATCCAAGCTGAGAGTGTTAACTGGTAGATAGCTGGGGCATGGCAAGATGAAAGATGACATTTGAAAGCAACCCAGTGTTTCAGCCTACTGTGATACACTTCCAGACCTGCTAGCTTTGGTTCTTAGCTATTTCTATGAATCATTTAACTACCATGAACCTAATCTCCCTAGGGAACCAGGAGGAAAATAAAAAAGGGAAGAGAAAACAGAGGGAAAACAGTAGTAAAAAAAAATGTAGAGAGAGACTTGGGAATAAAGGGAGTGAGTGAGAAAATTTAATGGAAACCTTTAGAATTACTCATGGATTTTCTGGATGTAGTGTCAACAAAGGCAACATTTGAAGCCAAGCTGGTGCCTCTAATATCAAAGTGGCTAAAGAAAAACCTTACTTTTTTGCTCATTGGAGGTGAAAGGAATTTCAAAGCTCATTCTTTTGTAAAGAGCTCTCAGAGATGTGTGAACTGTCCAAGATTCATTATATTGTTTTCATACTCACACTTGTTTTGCCACCAGGCATTGTGTCGGGTTTTTTGTCTACATAGTTTCAATTTCACATCTATATGCTTATTCTAATATACCAAGTTTATAACTTTGGTAAAAGAGTTCTTCCAGTTACATCTTTCAACACTGTCTAGCACCAGAAAACCTTAGAAAGTTAGGGTCTGAAACAATCTTCCCTCTTGCCAGCATCTTCTACTTCATACAAAAAGTATTGAAGCTTTAGCAGTCTAAATGGCCATGAAAGTAATCAAGAGTGTTACAGTAAAGTCTCAAAAGCTTTGAAATATTATCAGTTTTGCCAATGAGAAGAAACTGTTTATGACTACCAGACATATGCAGCACTTCATGTTTTGCATGCTATTTCAGACCGATTAAGGGCATTTATCTTTAGCACTGAATGTATAAAAGGATGTTACTACAACCTCAAATACTACCCCTGAATTAGCTCAAACAGCTCCATGAGTCTGGCCTTTAGCTGCTCACCAATATTCTCCACACCATTACATTTTACATTGTACCGCAGTAAACCATTACCACAAAACCTCTGGAGCAATGTAATTTGCTGAACCAGAAAATTGAGACAACCACTTGTATAGCACATTTTGACTGAGCTCATCACTTCTATAATGCCTGGTGACGATGAGCCTAAGGAAGAGAATCTGGTGGTAACCTGTGCGGAGTTGCCACAGACTTTAATGACCATCTGATAAAAAATGACATTGGTGTAATCGCTCCTTATATTACTGTATAAAGGCTATATCGAAAAACTCAACCCACAGAAGTTAAACCAACAAAGTGAAAATTATTTGTAAATATCTTCACTAATGTGAACACTGGTGTAAGATTTCAGTATTGTATCTATGTGAACAAATGACCAGGTGAAATTCCTGGTCTACTTTCATCTCAGGGCACTGAGAGTTGAGGTAGCTGAAATGAAAAGGCATCTGTGTTTGTTTCCATGCAGGCAGCCAAGGGCCATGGAAAATATTTTATATGGGCATGGAGAGAGCAGTAGTTCTTTACCTGTTACAGAGAAAGTTTCATTTCGGAGATAGAGTAAAACTATTTTAAGCTTTACAGCCAGATTATGCATTAGTTCAGTAGGTCTGGGATAGAGAGAAGACAAGCTAAAGGCAAGAGATTCTGTGAGGAATCTGTGCTTTGTACTGTGCTGGGGAATGATGTGTGAGGCAGCGCTTCTTGACCTAGCTGTGGTTATGTCACTCTGGCTTAAATCTTACTGCTTGCAGTGACATGGCTACATCGCTTAGAAATATCTGAGTTACCTTTACTAGACTGTCAGACACTGTAACTAACTTGTACAATTGCTAAATCCCACCAGAAACCAACACTGTGCTTGTCACCAAGCCAAAGGGTAGCAGTAATTGGGTTTCATAACTTTTGCATTCAGGGGCATCTTCCTGGTCTTCCTGTTAGAGAAATTAAAGAAAGGTCTGTAGTTCTTCAAAGGAAATCTAACTTGTTCACTCTAAGTGCACCAAAATTGCAGCTTTTTCCTCCTTTGCAACAAGCTGAGGTGTAACTACCACCCAAGTTTGTGGTTTTACTTCTGAGATAGAAGCTTTTACTTTTATCACACTCTTAGTTCCAAAGAGGATTTGTGAGAAAGCTAGATGAAACAGCATAGCGCCGGAAAAGGTGAAAATAGCACATCATATACACATAGGTTAACTTTACATTACTCATTTTTCCAAATTAAACATTTTTACTTTAAAATGCTAGATTTTCCAAAAAGCCAAGACTCGAAAATGACCTGTTCATGATTCTTATCAAGGGCTTCAGGGAAAAAACCTTAACAGGTATTCTGCTGAGACACTAACAAGTTTTGCCTCCTGGAAAAGAAATATCTACACAGAAATTGTGACATTAAGACAGTCAACTATAGCTAAATTTGAATGACCCTGTGAAATTCCTATTGGGATATTTCTCTATGACTAGCAAGTATTTTTAATTTTCATAAACATTTTGTGATGCCAGAGTGGCATCACTTCTTTGATATACTGTGTGGATAATATACCCGTTTATGCATGAGGACATTTATGCACAACTTGCCCGCAGCTCCTCCTCCATGGAAGCACCCATAGAAGTCTCTTAGTTTGAATGATTGAAATGTGAAGGACTGCTTTACTGTGCCGTGGGTCCACCAGGACCTTGTCATCTTGTGACAGACAAATTACTAGGAACTATATACCTCTCTTTGACTGATGTTACATTATAAATGTTGGTTGGTTATGTAATCTCTAATGATTCAGGCATATGCCACCAGCTGATGCCAAAGACAAGAGAGGAAAAACCGGTTGAATCTATGATTGTCTAGAAATTCTAGCAAGACACTAAGATTTTGTATATAGACAACTTTTTTGTCCCCAAACTAAGATGCTTCACAAAACCTTTAGATTAATGCAGGCAGTATTTCCATTAACCTCTTGAAAATATAAATGCATAAAGAAAACTGAATACTGTATTCACATTTGCAAACTTTGTTTTACCATGTTGCTGTTATTCTGTTCTTCCAGCCTGAGCCATAACATTTTCAACCAGAGTGTAATTTAAAAGGCTTTGAAAAAAACCCTAAGGAGATAAAAATATCATTGATGGCTAGAGTGCATTTAGTTTGTTTGTCATTAACTTTTCAGTACCACAGTTTCTTGCCTATAGACAATATTGTAATGATTTACACATGCCACAGCTTCACATCAAGTTCCAGATGTTCACAGTAGCATCTGCTGTCTGAAAATATTGAGACACTCTTTAGAAATAAAATATATGAAGCTTTCAAGATGTGATGCACCCAGTGCTTTTGGAGATAATGAATTCAAGCTAGGAGGAGTTTTCTAGCACCTTTCTGCTCTTTGCATGTTTTTGACAGTAAGTCTGAATCAGGAATGTGGCTAAAATTATCCTTGGGTGAATCAGCTTCTCATTATTTACCAAGCTCTTTTCAAAGCATCATCTAATTATAGAAAAGACAACAAGACAAAGACTTCAATAAATACTATTTTTTAAAAGAAGTTTGACTTGAGGTCTTGTTTTAACTGTTCCTCACTCTCAAGATGAGTTTTCTGTGCTGTGAACCAGTGTAATTGATGCAGCTACAGCACACACATTCCTGCCTGTTTGCTTGGGGCTGGAAACATATAAAACCATTCCTGACAGGAGCTACAGTCTTGTGTCAGGTAAAACCTACAGCGACCATAAAGGATTCCTGTGTAGTTGCTGACACTTGAGGGTTTATTGCACAGCTGCTGATTTTTCAAGATGTTCCCTGTCAGCACCATTGCACTTTGTCAACTTCTGTCCCCATTTAGCACAGAGCATTCCTGGGAAATTTTCGTTCAAGTAGTGCTTGTGGATCAGGCTGCAGATGCTCCTTGCACTGGTCCAAGAACAAAGCACTTAACAAGGTACATTTTTTACTTTTCTAGCCACAGGCATGAGTTACATCACCTCTGCGCCTACTGAAGCTCACCGCAATATGCACCAAAATCTGGACATCACAGACTTCCAGCATTTCTTGACTACAGAAAGCACATTAAGACACCTTTGCCTTTTACCTCCTGAAAATAAGTAGTGCTAGAAACTAAGTAACCTGGCAACAGGTCTAGGTAGAAGGATAAAAGCTGGAATATAGTATCCCAAGCCAAAGGAGAATTATTGTTATATGGAACTTTAATGATTAGTGGGCTGATGGATCACAAGAGATTGTGCTAAAATCTGTAAGGGCCTAGGACAACTGCTTGAATTTGTGTGCATTTAAAGGTGCCCAAAAAATCCTACTTTGCATTCACACATCACAGGAAGGAAATTATAATATTCAATCTAGTACTCAGTAACTTAGTGCCAGAGCAAATCCATTCCACATTACAGACAACAATGTAAAGAAGATATAATAGATGTTATAGATTTGTGATAAAAAACGCCTGGTGTCTCCTCCATTGACAAAGAGAATGTTTCAATACAAAAGACCTCAAAAGATAATTTGTTTTCAAACAGCTGACTTTTAAAATTCTCTTATCACGTTCCAGAATAAGATAACATCTCTGAAGATACTCAATCCAGTAGCACTTACTACTTTAATCAATACCTGTTTACAGAAACAGTAAAGAGAAATAAATGAAAACTTATTAATCACCAGCTGTCTGTAGGAACTCTTCTAACATTTATAGAACAGTGTTAAAAGCACACTGTTCTGCACCAGTTTTCCAGCTATTTGCTACACCAATTCCACCATTCAGCATGAATATTTCAATAAATATTTCAATGTTATTTTCTTTCTACAATGCAGGCTCTTCAGACAGGGAAAAGAGGATCACTGCTCTCAGGATTTTGGAGGAGAATTGCATCTAAATTATCAGTATTTGAGCAGTAATAGCAACAAAGTGCATCTGTGGTATTTTTAGTGATTTAGAATGAAGAAACGTCAAGGATACTGACTGTATCTCTAGATTCTGAATTAAGACAGGAATATATGAATGACACACAGTCGGTTTAGAATTTTCATTTTTTTGACTTCTGTTTGTGGTTTTTTTCCTTTTGTTCAAGAGCTTAGACTCACTGATTTTAGGTTTTTCCACAAACAGGAAAAAGAGAATAAGGAGTTATCCCCTGAAGGAAAAAATATCATTCCAAGGCAAGGGAATCTTTATATATTTCATGTTCATTTATAGATTATTATCTCCATTTTCTCAACCCTACAGGATCTATGTAAGATTTGAGAAGATACTGACCTCAAACCTGAAACTACTGGACATCTCATGTTTAGTGCTACAAATCCAGGATATACAGGTTGCCATACTCACAGGTTCCATTTCATTGCCATCAGGCTAGCAGACAAAAATCAAACAAACTCCTTTACACTCAGTGGGAGCTGCTCTGTGAAAGTAATTTTGTAGAGACTGACACTCTTTCCACATAGACATTCTTGTGGTATATAGCAAAGACTAACTACTTTGGAAAAAACTCAACCAGTTTCAGTACAATTTATTAATTATCTCCTGTAAGATTTCTCTCATGACCTGATCAATGTTTGACATAAAGTGATGCATTTGGGAAGCTCTGACAAATCATTTTTTCTTGGGTTATTATGTGGTGCTCCATTTTCACTGAGCCTGTGCTAAGACTGCCTACAAGAACCTCTCAAAAAAAACTCACTTTTTTGCCTTAAAAATGTTAAGCAGCAGTATTTTCTTGAATGTCTATCAAATGAAATCTTGAAAGACCGATTGGTTGATAACATCTGGCATTTGTAGAAGGTTAATATCTTTAAAACAAAATTCAGCTGTCAAATTTGTAGGCAGAAAAACGAGGAGGCACTTCTATTGCTGGGGGAGCCCCTGTGCAAGGACTGAAACCAGGATTGTTGGGCAGCTCCCCATCTGCAGCTGACTGTGCAGCTTCCCAATCAGATGTATCTGCGTCCCCCATCCCCTGACATACCACTATCCCTGTGCTCTTCTTATATCACAGAGGCACAGTATTTGTGTTTTCTTTCTTGTCAGTGTTCTCTATCAGCTAAATCCCCTGTACTCTCTAATGTCCCTCTCCTCTAGCAGGAAAAAATGGGGAAGAAGCCTTTGTCATCTGAATGAGAATTGCATCACACAGCATAGGGAATACCTATAGTTACATATGTATAGTAAAATTTGGAAACATTATTGCACATCCAAGCCAATTTCTTTCAAATTTATAGTGACTTTTAGACAGCACCACCATTATCAACACAGCAGCACACTACACTTAGCATAGCTAGCATACCTCAAATTCAGGAAATAAGAAAAAGTGCCCTTTCCAATAAAAAATACAAAGACAGTTTGCAATAGACAGTCAAAAGTGTTGATCAAACAAGCAGTCATCTAGCACTGCTTTTTTAGATTTTGTCTCATTTCCTCTGAATATTATCATAAAAAAGTCATAAAAGTTAACAATGCATATGTCTATTTCTTTAGCATTTCCCCATTACCCTTAATACTTCTTGCTAAAAGTCAGAATTTCATAAAACTAAACATACTTTTGGATAAGGATGTGCTCTTTACAAGCAAGTGATGAAGCTGTGTGATAAAAATAAATAAATAAAATTAAATAAATTAAAAATAAAATAAAGCCCTTAATGACATCTGTGTGCTTTGCTTCAGAACATCTGATGGATGTTACTAGGAAGAGAGCTTCACAGAGACACAAAACTGTACAGGTCAAAAAATCATCTGCTGAAGACCGTCAGACATTTTTTTCCTTTTTTTCCCTTGAGGAAAAGTTGCAGTTGTCTCCATTTTAACATTGTTCCAAGCAGACTTCCTGCATCACTATTAACAGCAGCCAGAAACCAAGCATAAATAGCAAAAAATCTAAGACAAGATTGTTCAAAAAATCACAGATGATGATTGATAGGTAGGGAGATTTTCATGAGGTTTCCTGGCACTTGGGGTGTACTGTTAGGGTGTCCTTATCCTAACAAGGAGGTGGCCTCCTTAAGCCTATTGAAATTAAATAAAAGAATGTAGAATTAAGCTGTGTAGATGACAAAACTTCTGTCTTCCATTTTCTCTTCCAGTTCAACCTGGCAGCATTCTTTAGAGAGAGGATCAAAGAGTGTGGCAAGATATGGACAGATTTTTCTCTATAATAAATCCTGTCAAGAGGACAACGCTACTGGAGATGGCAATATTCTTGAACTGTCTAGAAGACATCTTCTCAGAGGATACACCTCTCTGCCATTCAAACCTGGTTAAATTTACTAAGAATGAACTAACCTGACCCTTTTCTTTTTTCATTTTTGGATGGTTGTTTTCAGTTTTATTTTATTTTTACATGTCTTCATTTTTTAAAAAAGAAAAGAGAAGGTAAAAAATTAGAGCAGATAAACGTTCTTCCCTATAATACTTTCACTAACTAATTTTCTTCTTATCTTTGCCCAACTGTACTGTGACAAAGAAAGTACAAAGGATGGAATTAAACAAAAACAGTTCCAAAATATCTACTAAGTAATAATTTTGGGTGCTATGGTTTTACACATTTCTATATTATATGATGCAAGAGAAGATTTTTCAAAAAGCTCGGTATGGTTTCAAATGTAACACCTCTTACTGTGTAACTTCTGTTTTAAATACTTTCATTGTACAGGGTTTCCTAATGGCAGGGAATTTTATCATCCCTGCTTTACAAGGAGGAAAACAGGGGTGCTGGAGATGCAAATGTTTGTATTCTCAGATTTTGCAGCAGAAGAGGAGCAGTAGAAATAGATATACAAGCTAGGAAAACTCTACTGCAGAGTAACTATGAAAGAAATTACTAAATCTGTGCTTATCTATCAGGTCTTACAGTACAGTTACAAAGATTTTTATTCACAAGGATTTTAGAAAGGGATGGATAACATAACTATTTATCACGTGGTCAAACACGTGCTTTTTTACAGTGAAAATGAAACTTGAAACTGTTAAAGTGCAGGGTACAAGGGTAGAAAAAGGAATAACTTCTCCTGTTCCTTTTCTTTCCTTTTTGAGAGCTAAACCCAATTTCCCTAAGGATAAGTTTGTTCTTCTCTACACATTCAAGGTGTCAAACTGAAGGCATTTTGACACCCATTCATTCTTAAAGCAAAACAGCTTAGCCAGCAAGAGGATAAAAAAGAAAGGATTATTTCTCCAAAAGTATCATTCAAATTCTTGATTATACCCTAAAAATAAAGGAAATGCGTTCCACCACTTTTCAAATGTAAGTACCTCAAATAATGATGGAAAAATGAAGTGACTTAATAATAATTTCAGAAAACAGAAAATTTAGTTCTTTAATTTTTTTTTTTTTGTATTGCAAAATATGCTCATTCTGTAAGTGGCTGACATAATAAGAGAGAAACGAACATGAATTAGCAATAATTTAGATAAATGCCAGGAGACTGAATACTGTGAGTACTTTGAAATCTTTCTGAAATGGTAAAATTCACTAGAAAAGGGTTTTGGTGGAAGGCAGAACCATCTCTGTGGCTCAGCTCCTTGCTGAGAAAAATAATTTAATGAAAGTTAAAAAACTCCACTAATGAAATACATTTAAAGACCATTATGTACATTCTGTCTTAATGAAACTTATAACCTTCAGCTACATTGGCCTGTGCAAGCAAAATCCAAATATATGCAAAACATCCATTGGCATGTTTGGAGCTCTTGTCTCTCTACTGATTACACCAGAAAAAAACCCCTATCCCAGGAAAGTAAATTCTTTACAATAATAGATTAAAAGCACTGGTGGGAAAGAATTGGACAAGGAAATGGAGGAAAGGACTGTGCTGTATTTTATGCCACAGCTCAGTCCTTCAGTACGTTAACAATCCCTAAGAATCTGAGAAACTGAAATTTAATTGTCTCATGAGGAGATCTGCAGCTGCAGTAAGATGGCAGATCAACTATCAGACAAAACATATTCTGAAGTACATGATGGCTCTGTGTGGCTCAAAAAGAGTGCTGTTCAGCTTTCATCTTCACTGAAGATTCCCAGAACAGATGGTTGGTACACGATCCAATTGTTGCATGCAGGCGGTGATGATAACACCAGAGCAGCCCGTGGGGCTCCTGCTCTGCCTCTCAGCCTACAGGGTCACTCCTGCCCTCTCCTGCCTGTGTAGCAGCCTGTTCAATTATTATGTCCAAGACAGAAGGGTTCCCCAGCAAGAGAAACCAAAGGAGGCCCATCTCAGACCACTACAGCACAGTTCGGAAAGTCTTGGATAGTTTGGAAAGCTTTGCAAGTGGCGAGTTTGAAGAAGGTTTGAGGCAAGCTGCCAGCTGAAAGTGTCAGGGAACCCATTTCTGCTTCTTGAAAGACTATAGAAACCACTGAGACATAAAAGAACTTTGCTCACATCCTTGTCATATCTGTGCTGCTTTCTTCCTTTCCAAATGGGAGGTGGGGGTGAACACAACATATTTAACACCCTGGCTACTGATTTGAGGTTTGGGGGCTTTTGGTCTTTTTGCTTTGTTTTCTTTGAATTGCCAGTTAGTCAAGAAAGCCCCAGAATCACAGGGAAATAAGTTATGATAATCCACAGTAGATGCTCATTAGTAACATAAAACCCAGTAATGTTTCTGCAGTATCATATCCTAGGATTAAGGCTAAAAAGTGGAGAGAAACAGGGAAAATTACACTATGAGTATAAGCGTAGGAGTTTGAGGATTGTTATCTTTTATTTTGCCACAAGGTACAACCGCATTATGCTGTTTTCTCAGGAAACCAAACAGGTTTTCTTTTTCCCTCACAAAAACCCTCATTTCCTCCTCAAAACCCAATTGTGTCATTAAAAAGAACACTCTCCCCATTGAAAATGATTTCTCCTTTATATCAACCAATGTTTAATAAAAATATTTGAACTCCATTATACCATAGAAAAATATGCTTTTACTTTCCTTTATTCAATGTGCAGAAATCAAAAATCTTTTTCCAGTAAATGATGTAGGAATGCAGAAAATATTTCTCATGTTTTCTAGATTTTAAATGTATTTATAATTCACTTTGGGTGTTTCTGGTCAAGTTTTGGAAACTTGATTTATTTATTTTTTTTTTTTTAATAAGTGTACTGTTCACTGTAGGAATGAGTCTACTGGATCTTGATAGCTGTAGAAGTGGGCAGTGCTCTTATGGCTACATTAAACACTGCTGCATATGCACCTGAAGACTACAACCCAAAACATTCCATATTTCACCATCACTATGCAACAGGATTTTGGAAGAGAGTTTGAGACACCCAAATTCCTGCAGCAACTGGGAACCAAGAGCATCACAATCATTCCTCTCAACTTTACTTGCTTTATTCTTAGAGTCTGAGGATCAATGGGTACTTGAGGATTATACTGGAATGTCTAAATATCTATACAGACAAACAGAAATTCCCATGTTCTTTACTGCCAATTATGTTTTTTTCTCTTATGCCTAGTTAACACAAGGAGAGTTTATTTCCTTCTAATTCACATATTATTTTACTTATATGAAGATCTCTACCACACTCTTACTTAACACACCAAATTCTTCCATTTTTTTTTCCCTAGAGCATACATACTCTAAGATTTACCTCAGACCTGTTTCTAAATGAGAAATGCATAAGAAAATGTCTGGGTTGGAAACAGCAGTGTGAAAGCACAGAAAACCTCATGCAGAGTGCTGGCTCACACTGGAATTCTGATATTCTTGGAGGTAAACAGCTGAAAGACTTGACTATCCCTCTGCTGGAAGCAGCACAAACTCTGCTTTTTGATTAAATTCTAAATTAAATGGCACCTGACATGCAGAAAGAGGCAGATTTTCTTTCCAGTGTGTAGGGAGTGAAATTAAAAAAGGTCCAAAAGGGAACAACCAGGTTCTTCTCATTGGAAACACACAGAATAGTGAAAGACACCACAGGATTTTCAACACACTTGTGTGTCTTCTGAGGTACATGGATTTAAATGCTTTATATATTTATTTTTATGTATGAAATGAGAATTTGTATAAGTATCATAAAAAATTAATATCTACTGTATTATTCAGATACTTAATTGGGACAGAGAATGGTAAGATAAAAGACAATGAAAAAATATTGTCTGATTGTACAAAGTTTGTTTTGTAAACCATGCTGTTCTACGGGTGTGAATTGAAACTGGTAATGTGAATAAAAATGAAAATGACAAATAATTCATTTTAGTAATTTAATAATCCCTTTTACACCTGCAGAAAATCTGTTTTTGAGAGGCACTGAAATTCTGTAATAGATTGGTTGCTTTAAATCAATAACTGACTAGAGAGTGTGCCTGTAAACAGCACATCATTTCCTACCCTGTAACAATGGTGATGGTTTGGCACAATTTGTGGTGCGAGCAGTTTACAAACAGATTTAATCATATTAAATTTCTGGAAGATGATGTTGTCTTACTGATTTCACCAAAATAAGTCTACGTGGGAGGCAGGTTCTCTGTCCTACCCTCATTAAGAGTCTTCATAAGGCCTTTGAAAATGGTACAGGTAAACACCAACCCAATTTCCAATGTTTTCTGGATGATGTGGTGTTTCATGGCTGTCTGCAAACTGCAGGGCACGTGGCTTCCTCAGCACATGTCACCCACTCTCAGGCTGCCCACAGTGGTCATGGGTCTCTCCCAGAGTGGAAGTAATTCACACATGTCCTGCAGACTTCTTTCCCTCCCACCCAAACTTCACAGACCTCCTGGGGCACACTAAGGCTCTCTTGCTGCTCATGCCTTGGGTTTTATGCTGGCAAAACCAGGCACACCAAGAACTCCTGAAGCACTAATACAGATATTATCTTAAAACTACTCCTTTTCTGTCTGAGAAGTGGTCAGAAGTGTGGAATTGCATTACAATGGCAGGACACAGTAACCTTAGTTTTCCTGCCACTGCTTCAACCCCTAATAGCATGGTAGTGCTCAAATATTTGTTCATGACTATGAGATTTACCACAACAGTGGAAACACAGCTGCAAGAAATTAGTTTTTCTCTTTCCTTCCCTCTAATTTAGTAAGGAATTAAAACTTACCGATATTTCTTCTTACTCAATTCTTGATATACACACTGATCTATTGAAAAAGACCGCAAACGTTTTTTTAACAAACTATTCATTCCTAGCAAGTATATGTAGGTGGCTGTCACATGTCATGTCCGTTTTCCCTGGGGAATGTTCCTACCAGGTGACAGCTTCCCAGCAAAGGGTTTCTTTGCTTTAGCTGCCCCAGAGCCAACTCATTTACTCCAAAGGTCCCAGAACAGGGAAATACAGTCCCACACAGACCTGCACAGAGAAGATATACATACCACACACTAAAGGACCACCAGCAGGCACTAGACAAGTGTTAGAAAGGATTTTCCCCCTTCAAAGCACTTCAGGGGAGGAGGTGGCACAATTTTTTCTCCCTTAATGTCATCACTGAGAAAGGGTGGTGAGCTTAAAGGGTTATTTCTGAAATCTGTCGCAGCTAGTACAGCAAGCTGGCATGTCACTTCTTATAGCACATTTCACAGATGTACACCTGAATAACAATAGCAATCAGGGGAAAAAATCAGCAAAAATTAACTGTTAAAATGTGTTTCAGGAAAGGAAATGGAAACAGTGCATCTGTGCAGACAAAGCCTTTTGACTCCAGCTAGATCTGATACAAACAGGAGCCAAGGAGCCATGCATCCATAACCTGGAATAAGCAAATGCCTGCAATATGCAACCTTTCTGCACATGTTATAAACAGAAGCTGTGTTTATTTAATTCATGCTTGCATTTCCTTTGAGACAGAATCAATACACCAGATCCAAAATTAGAAAATAATTTTTACTTACATAATTGTCTTTTACTTATCCCTGACTTTTTTGTCCCCCTACATCTCCTATATTCTGATGAAATTTATTCATGTCAGTCTGTGTATCTAATTCTGTAAACCTTTTCTCATCTGACAAGTCCCCTGAAATAAACTCGATCCAGTAAAGCACTTTAGTGCATGAAGTCAATAGAGCCATTCATTGCTTAAAGGTAGCCATAAGACCTAAGTGCGTGTTACTGTGGGTGCCTGAGAAAGAAAGGACTATTCATGACAGTAAGTGCTTTTTAAATTGTGCCTACATAGAAAAGCTTATCAATGCTACATTTTCAGGCTGACTGTTCTATGGAGATTCAGGAGCGACTTCAGCATCCATTTAAATTCACTTCTAGAAACCATATCTGAGAGAGAGGCAGTCTGTCTGCAGTCCTGAGCACTTACAAAGAAGAAAAGATCACAGAATATTCTGAGTTGGAAAGGACCCACAAGGATTGTCAAAACCCAACTCCAAACCCCACAGAACAGCCCCAAGAATCACAAATACGATACTTTAGAACTTTTATGGATACACTCACAATGCTGAAGTATTAATAGTGGGTATTAAGCTAAGCCAAAATAAATTCTTGTGACTCACACATAACATCTATTATTACAGGATAACTAGGTTCTTTCAATATTAGTTATAAAATTCATACAAAATGCCTTGAAGAGTAGTGAATTGGGTCTCGAGCAGATTATTTCTTCATACTGGCTGCAGTTTCTACTGCATTTGAACAAGGCTGATACTAAACAAAAACTCTAATTACAAGCTGTATTAAAATAAACAGTGGGGAAGATCTCAGCTTTCACAGCTTGCTTTTATCTAAATAATCTTTTTATTGCACAGGTAAATCACATTTGAAATCACTTAGCTCCAAGAATATTCACATTCCTTGCTTTATTTTTTTAATAAATAAGCAGAAGTACTGAGTTTATGCTAATAAAGCAAAAATCTCTTGTCCAAATATGACATAGCAAAAATACACTGAACTGTTCTATCTTTGAGTCTCTAAATATATGGTGAATGGGTAACTCCTTTGTACCTGCAAGTATCTGTCCTTCAGCAGAGGAGAGTAAAAATGACCACCTGTTCCAATTTTATAAGGCATTCTCAAGGCTAAAATTATAGATGTTTTTAAAGCCTGAGAGGTAAGTCATTGGGGTCCCTTGCTGTGTATTGATTAAAAAATAAATGGGATCGTTAACTTGTTAGCAAAGTATCATGAGGAGAAGCAGTCTCATGGAATTTTAGGAAATCAATTTCATGTAAAAACTAATTTCTTTTCTCACCTTTTTATGGAGAGGAGGTTGTCAAGCTCTAGATCAAATGGTCTGAGGACATGATGAGGAATTACAAACTCCAGAGTTCAGATTTAAGGCTGATACTGAGCCAGGGTATGGCCATAAACCAGAATATTAATATGTTTGTAAACAGGGAATACAAACCTATTCTTGCTGCTCCTCCGTGAGAGTAGTTGAACTATCCTAACCCAGTCACTTCAAAGATGGCTGGCCCTTTGCTGTTAGCTTAAGCTGGCGGAAAACTAAGAACCTGCAATTGCACAATGTTTTGAATGTGAAGATTGCAAGCATCTTTCATAATTATTGATAACAAGAAGAAACAAGACTGTAAGTTTTGCTACATTTTCCCCTTCATAACAAGATTTATGCTAAATAGGCATTAAAAACCGGGAGCTTCACTTTTTTTTTTTTTTCTAATAGTAATAAACTCACTCACAACCAACCATGATTTACTCCATTAAGGCTCCAAATCCTGCTCCTCTGGCATACTGAGTCTCAGAGGTAGCTAGGAAGCACCCTGTCATCAGAGGGCTGGTAAAAACTTGTTTGTCCAGTCCTTTCAAGGCTCTGTGATTGTGCCGCAACAAGAACAGCCATGTACGCAAAACGTGCTAATGTAGTGCTTTGAATCACTGGAGCTTTTCCAAGCCTGGTTCCAAAAAGCAATCAAAAAAATGATCTAAACTCTATCCTCCTTTTATTTTTTGTTCTCTGAAAGTTTTTTAATATACCAATTTTATCACTTTTAGACCCGCATCTTTCCATAGAATCACAGGTTTTGTTTTCATCTGTTTTAAGGGCCTGAAAGATCTGGAAAGCAAAGCTAAAATATATTGTGCCTTTCTCTCTTTTATTTTTGAAAGATTAGGATAAGATCAATATTTTTATTTTAAGCAAGTCTTAAAAACTAGGAGGCATTTTTATGAATTTTTAGTGCATTTGAGAAGTTTTCTATATGTATCTTGCATTACTTGAACCTTTACTTTTAGAGATACTGAAAAGTACTTGATTTCCATTTCTATTGTTTTTGCAAGAAGTAATGAGCTGATCCTTTGTACTGTACAATACCTAAGTAGTTCAGACATTTGTAAAAGGAATCCTCAGGTGTTTTTAAAATTGTAATTTAAGACAGTATAACACGACTGCATTCATTCCACATATAAGAATCCCATCCACCAAAAAAAAATGAGTAAAAGTTAGCACGTAGTCTAGCAAATTTAAAACTGGTGTGGGCACTCCCTATCCATATTGAAAATAATAGTTCTTAGCATTCTGAAAGTAAAAATTCACAATAAGAAAAAATTAAAATATTTTAGTAATCAGATGAAATGTTTATGTTATAATGCATATTTTCTAAGATCACTCAACCTTTCTTTGCCTTCACCAATATGCAAATTGCTTCTTCCACAAGATAAATGAAATGGCTTCGGGCTTGAAAATGCCTAAGGCTTTCCAAGAGTGCTGTTTGAAAAAGCAGTAGCACTATCAATAGTATATTTTTAGCACAAAACATAGATCAGTCACCCTCTGATTTTTATTTCTCAGCTTGAAGATTTCATACATTAGACAAATAATTCTCTTAAGTAAGTTCTTGTGTTCAAATGCCATATAGCTTTACACAGCAGTGTGTCAATTATTCCCCAATGAGTTATTTCTCTTGAGATGTGCACTAAAATTGCTAACTGTCTTCAAGACAGATACACAGATTTAACATATCAACACTGTCTAGGACAGGCTGAGAGATGCAGAATGAAAGTACAACTCTTGAGCTGTCTCAGGGCTGGTGCCATTCTCTGGGTAAGGCAGAACCACCACAAGTCTGCTATAGGCAACTGCCTCAATGACATTCTCCACAATTTCCTCCCATTACAGGAAACAGCCAGAGATATGGCAACTCACCCCTCAACCCCACAGCTAGTTTGTTCTTAAAATCATAACATAATCTTCTAATTCATTCTAGTGCTACACTGTCCTATCCATTTCCAATTTTCCTACTGTTTCAACTAAGCCCTCACATGATCTAAGGCTATTACTTTTATATATCATACCACTACACTCCACACTTTTAAAACAAAATATAAAATACTTTCCATAATTTTAAAATATAAAATGTTTTTTATACTTTTACATTAAGACTGCCATCAAGTCCAAGTCTTCCATATATGAAAAACTCTTGTTTGCTGTCTTTTTTCCCCTAATTATGAGCAGCTGATTATGTTGTTTTCATTGGCTTCTTGTTCAGTACTTCAAAACTTCTTGGAAATTCAAATCCCAAGAAGATATTCTATTTTTTCAACTATAAATTCTAGGATGAATATATTTGCTCCGCATCTAGCAGTCTGTACTCGTGAGCAATGTCTATTTAACTTCTCACCAGAGCAAGGTCTGACAAATGTGGCGGTTTTTTATCTGGAATTCTTGTGTGTTTTCTGTTTGGGATTTTTCTTAAAACATGTCTGGGGTTTTTTATTTATTTAAATGTTTTTAAACATTATTGTCCTAGATGCTGATAGGTATCTTCCACTGAATTACCTGAACCTATTCTATTTAAAACTTTTCTCACTTCACAATGTAACTAAGAATATAGATTGAGAGCATCATGAGGCTTTTCCCCCCCAAGTGCTTCTTTCTTCAGGATTTCTTAGGTTCTATTTTTCTTGGAGCAAGGCAACTCGCTAAGGAAGAGGCAAAAATTTGGGAATGCAACCTCTATTGAGCATAAAATAAATGGTCTATCGTAAACATCAACTTGCCATGACCTTTGGAAGGTTTATATGCATTTTGAAAATGTTCCCAAATAATTTTACAAGTATCATTTCCTCCTTTTATTTATAAAATACTGCTTTTTGGAGTAAAACATTTTAGTTATTGTTAATAAATTGTAGACTCCATATGAGATTTTAACTAGGCAATGACAACTAGATATTCAATCTGGAACATTATGAATGTATTTTAGCAAAATAAGGTAGAATTGCCTGTATAATAATGTTTGCAGCCTGTTTTATTAATATTCAAAACTGTTTTTCATGTATAGGGAAAACTGATTCTTATCTTACATACTTAGCTTCAAAAGCTTTTCTCATAAAACATGTGAGTTGTAACTATCATGAAAATAAATTTTATTTTGAAAAAATATTTTAAGACTTTAAAAGTTAAAAGCAATATTTCCTATCCACTCAGCCAAGTCATGCCTGGGCAAAATTTTCTAGTGTCCTGATAATAGTCCTGTGATCTCAGAACCTGCAACATATTAGATAGTTAACCATGAGCATAAACCAGCTTTGTTTAAAAAGCATTAAGTTAGGCTCACTTGAAAAACAGCAAGGCAGAGGCCAAACATTTGCCTGAACAGGGAATTTGACATGACCTTACAAAATGCTGACAGTAAAATATGAGAACATACTCCAGAAATGTGCAGGAATTTTGTCCCTGGACTGTATCACCATAATATTTTCTCAACATATTGCACTCAGCTATTTCCAGAAATATTAACCAGATGAAATAATCACAGGGTAAAGTTCTTGAACAATAAGAGAATTAGAGTTCTATTTTATTTTCTTTTGTTTCCCCGTGATTTTATTTTCAGCTGACCTTCCACCTTGCCTAAGCTTCCAGTTTCTCCAAGATTGTGTATAGGTTCATTAGTGCAGAAGCAGACATACACTCCTAAACAACAGCTTCAGAACTTAAAGAGTCTGCATTATCTTCAAAAGTTCCTCACTATACATAAACTGATCATGAGTGGAAAATCTGCCCCACTGCCAAGAAGCCTTTCAGATAGTGGCTGCATGAAGCCCACATGGTGAATTCTGTAAAATATCTATTCAAGACATAGCAACATAGATTTCCAGACTTTAACTATGGGAATAGTTGACAGCCTTGGGAATGAGCTTGTGGCTCTGGGTTGGTCTGCAGATAGGCTCCTGTAGATCCCCTATTCATCTGCTCAGGAGAGGTTTGCATTTCTTGTGCGTATTTCTGAAGCAGTTTGCAGGCCTTTAAGGATAAATGTCCTACAGTCTGAGAATCTTTATTTTTCAGCTGGCAAGATCCATGTTGTCTTTGACTGACTTGATCCTTGGTGTGTTACGTAAGCTTGCCAGGAACTGAAACCCACCCTTTACTGGGCTTTTACTAGCCCATAAACATAAAACAATTGTGATCATCTGTATTTTTGAAAGCAGAATACAGAAATGCCTTTGGAATACAGCAGGAGATACTGAAAGAGATAACAGAACAAAGGAAAGCCTTCACCTTTGGGCTGTTCTTGAATGAGCAGAGAAACATGAGATGAAGTAAAATAAAAGAAGAGAAAGATCAGATCCTTTTCTTTCAGGAGGAGTACATATGTTGAGGAGATAGACTAGCAACAGGAGTCTTCTGCAGCCTCAGATCTGATTTACTCCCTACAGAAAATCAAATATAATCAGTTACTTTGGTTTTGAAATAGTACTTAGGCAGTTTTCTGTGCTTGCAGGAATATGGTTAGAAAGCCAATAATTATCAAAATTAAGAATCTGCTTAAAGCTCAGGTGGTCTATGGGAAAAATGTGTTCTGTTGTGAGCCAGCTGACGTCTATGGAAGCTGTGAGACGAAACACTGCCATTAGGTGTTGTGATATTTAAGACAAACTTTTTGTTTCCTTAAAAGTTTGATGACTTTTGGTCTTTCTGAATCTGGCAATTTGCTCGAGGAAGAACAAAAGTCACAAAAGTGGTCACAAGCAGCTCACCTCTATTTACCTTAGCTCAGTAAGGGAAGAAGGTAATTAGCAAGATAGTATAAAAGAACACCTTAAATTCCTGTAGTCAAACCTTTAAGAAAATTATGTCCTTTCAAATCCTCATAAAATTCAGTCCTATATTCAAAATGGCTTAGTACTCATCTTTCATGTAGAAGAGTTATGAAAGGGAGAAAACAGATCTCAAGATTATTACACTGCAAGCATAATCCCAATTATTCTATGCACAAGGAACAAAATGGTGATTTTTCTTATGCTCTCCTTGCTATATCTGTAGCCAAGTAATTGTTCAAAAGGGAAAAAAGATTTTGTATGCAAGAATCAATTTAATGCTCTGAACATGCATGTCTACCACACCCAACAGATGACCTCCTGGCCTCAGTGACAATATTGGCATTGATTTCCTGCCCAGTGGCCTGAAACCCACTGTCTGAAGTGTCTCCCACCTTTTCCTGCTGGACTGCTGCTGTGTTTGTAGAGCAGTGCTAGGAAAAATGACTACCAGCCAAGAAAGGGCAGTGGATTTCAAGGGTTGTGCAGGGGGACGTCATTATAACAGGTTATCCTGGATAATCATAGTGCTTTATTATTATACTTCCACAATTAAAAATATAATAATATATTAATCCACTAATAGCCATCTGATAATAGATCAGTCAAGTTTCATATTAGAAGAAAAACTAATTCCAGTGTTATTGTTCTTTCTATTTCTCCTAAGGAAACATATTCTCATATTGAGCCTGTTGAGCCTGATGAACTAGACCTGGGAAATCATAATATATTAAATACACAATTTTCTATGCATGTATGAAATGTATATGCACGAAGGACTCACAAAGATGCCAGTTGCCAAAAGAGATGTTTTCCCGCCAAAATCCCAACATGTCAAACAAAGAATGCTTTGCATTCCTACTCAAAATTTACCTGCAGTACATCCCAACTCCCTATCATGTGTTTTCAAGAGTTTTCATTGAAACTTACTAGCACATGAAAACAAATGGCAAAATTTGTAGTAGCATCCTTGTTAACATGATGCAATATAACTTTTATAGGATAACCTACAACAGAAGCTTGTTTACTGCCTAATTTTGCCTTATTCTTCCTAAAGAAGGTCCCAGTTTCTGAAGTTGTACCAAAACTTCACTATTATTCATTACAGCAATACCTTTCAATTCTGAAAGAAATACAGGTATTGGTATGCTTTTTTTGGAAAGTCCTTCCAATAGCTAATGACTAAGATACCTACATATACAAAAACCCAAACAAAACAAAACCCAAAAAAACCCAACCAAACAAAAAAACAACCAAACTAAAAACTCACAACCCAACCAAAGAAAACCCAAAGAACCAACTAAAAAAATCCCTAAAACAACTGAAACACAACAAACAAACCCAGAATAATTTCATGGATAAACAGAACTACGAATAGAAATTATGACCATTATTTTCATGCAGAAACTGTGGAAAAACTGAGCACAGAGGAGTTCAATAGAGAAAAAATGGCTTATGTGAAAACTAGCTTTCAATTATTTTCAGTTTTACGCATGGAAGATACCCTTTATAATAACACTATTGATCAACAAGAGAAAGGTATGTGTAGGACTTGGCTTGAGACTTTCAGGTAGCAAGGATTCTGTGCACCCAAATGAAGAAACATCATCCAGCTATAGGTTGCCAAGCTGATGGAGAGTGCAGAGGCTACAAACCTTTGCAAAAATTGTCCTGGGCACTAAAAGGCAGCCAAAACCTGGACTAGGACAAAGCTCTGTTGCAGTTGGAAGTTGAATGAGGATGCAAGTTAAAAATGGCTGAAAAGAAGGAGGAAGGAGCATCCCTTCTTTAGCTGATCACTTTGCTGACAATAAAAATAAATGTTTTAACATAAAGAATGTTATATAAGTCTGCACTAAGTCCAGATCTGCCTTTAGGCAACGCTGGACTCCTGAAATCTGCTCCACACATGAAAATGATAAAATGATAATATTGCAGTTTTAGTTGTTCCCTCCCTCCTCTCTGAGCTGAGAGGAACATTTCCTGAACAGCCTCAATCAATACACTTAGTTTCTCAGAACTAGCAAGATATCTGGGCTCTCTGGAGAAATTTGCTAAAGTTTTGTTGTGCCTCATAGGAGCAGAGACCATTAACTTGGTTGAATCATACCAAATTACTAGCAAAATCCCTTTGATACAAGACACTGCCCACAAGGGAAAACTTCAAAACCCATTTGAATTATGAATGGAGATGGATTCAAATACATGCCTGTGCAGAGAACAAAGCCCTTTTTTATTATTATTTTTAACCAAATAGGAAATAACCTGCCATTCTGCTATTATGAAGATTTTATCTCATCATTTATTTTCAACTGGCATGGAAAACACAAATAACCACCCCCTGCCTGGAACTTGTATATTGCTTTGTTCATATGCCTGAAACAAACTCACATCAAGAGACCACCACTGTACTGCACAGCACATTTATTTTCCTTACTATAGTTTACAAGTCTATTTGGTGCATTTATCATATAAAATAAGTCTTTAACAAAGACACATCAACAGATTTATTGGAAATTTTTATGGAGCTTTACTCCAGCCCCAGTAGAAGTCTGGTATTTACTGGTGCTTAGTGACATTTTACCTTGTTTATGTAGAAAGCTTAAGACTGGAATAAAACTTGTCCTTTTTCAACTTGCTTCATGTTTCAGGACTGTTTTGGGGAAAGGAGAAGGGGGCCTGGTTCAAGCAACTGGTCTGCTACCATGCTATCACCATTTCCTGTCCTTTTATGCTGAGGGAAGGGAGTCAGTTATAGGTAGGAAACCTTCAACTGCTGCTTGTGGTCGTCCCACTGATTAGAAAGAGAGAAGATAAAGCTTCTCAATTTCCTAAGGCTGTGCATTTTTCACTGGGGAGAAAAACAGGCAGAACTACAAATGAGATTCATCAGGGCTACTGAAATCCTACCACAACCAGATGTTTTATTTTATACCTGAAACCCTCAGCCATGAATAAGTAACTCCTCATGTTAATCCTACTTATTCCTTGTAATTTCCTGTCATTCTCGTATAGGATCAGAAACCCTGATGGGCAACAGATGTAAATAGACACAAAAAACCCCTTGCAGAATATGTGAATTTGGACTGCCTCGTCAAGAAATTAATTTAAATGAACTGAGAACATGTGCATTAGCAAACCTTCACCAATATAACTTGGTGGTTCACAATTAGCTGCCAAGGCAAACTGGTCTAAACTGTGCCAAGGTATTTTCATGAAAATTTGTTATGAGGAAGGTGTTTACACTGTCTTAGGTGACACCTTCTCAAGTATTTCTTATGTGCTGCTGTAAAACAGTTTCATAATCCTCTAGTACAACAGATCCATTTATGTGACAAAGGAAAGACAACATCTTTCAGCTACGTGAGAGCAAAAACAGTCACTGTTTTCTAACTGCATTTGAGCATTCCACCTCACCAAAGTCTCCACGTGACTGTACCGGTGATATTCACTCTTATATTTTTAATCTATTTGCTCTGTACCTGAATTCTCAAACTATTTACAATGAAAGTCAGTCTCTATGAAACCCCAACCTCAATGAACAAATTAAGCACTACCAGGTATATACATTTATTAATATTACTATTTTGAGCAGAATAATGAACTTATTAGGTCATAGGAAAAAAGGAAAGATAGTGTAAAGTACTAAAACCTGACTGACAAAGGGTTAAGCTCAATCATGTGTTGAGCTGTGTACAGTTAATATGAATCTCTACTGTATTTTACCCTTTGGTAATCCAACAATTAACTTTTTGATTCCCTTAATTAAGTTCCATTCATTTGGACAAGCACTGAATAGTATTTATTTTTGCTACAGCAACACATGATAAAAATGTTTTTGTGCACTTTACAACACCTAGAAGGCTTAAAACTGCTGCCCCTGCCTGCCTTCCTCTCCTGCTCCCCCAGCATTTAACACAATGGGCATGGTGGTTGCTGTCAGTAACACCAGAATGCAAAGCTTTTATTATCAAAAAGGACAACTGGCTCATAAAATACTAATCAAGCCTAAAAATGGACACATAAAATACAAAGTTCCAAGGAACCAGCCACAAAGAGCAGAATTGAAGGTACAATAAATCTGGGATTGTCAGAGGTAGTGTAAATACATCAAGAGTTTATAGACAGTCTGTGAAGGATTTGGAGACAAGATCTGCGAAGGAGTTGCAGACATTGGTTTACTGGATTTCTTTAAATAAAGATTGGCATAAATAAGTGATATAATATTCTGTTTAAATGACAGAAGGCTTTGGGCTGCTACCAGTATCTGTACACTGCACAAGGTGTGTTGGCTACTGCCTGAGCTCAAGTTTAAGCCTCCAAATATTTCCAAAAGATCACGCCTGTGCTCAGAAGTCGGTTTTCACATGATAGCTGATTTATGCTACTGACGTAGAGGTCAGCATAGCCTCTCTCATTACTCCCGAGGAAAATGGGAATTTCACACGCATAGAAACAAAACGATAATTTCCAGCTGTGTTGAAATCCAGTCAGGCACTGCATAGCTATTAAGCTGCATTACCAAGTAGCATTTCTGACAGAAATTGCAGAAAAACTTCCATTAAGATTACAGATCATATGTTCTAGTGAAAACAGTAAAGAAGTAAAGACATTTTGAAGAAATTGCTTCAAAGAGCTGTTAATTAACATCACAATTTCTTCAGCGAAGCCACAAAACTGCAAAACAACTGTCAACATAAAATGACTGAGAAAAAACCATGGCTTCAGGTGTGATTTTCTGTTTGCTTATCTGCTCATTTGTTTTAGAAGGAAAATGGTTTAGAAGAACAGGAAAGATTTTGCTCTGTGTTTCTATAGCAGATAGCCCTGTTTCTTCTGCATTCATTAGAATACTATTCATATTAGTGGATTAAGGTTATTGTACTCACATTCCAAATAAGTAACAATGAACAGCTTTTGACATGAGGCAGATCAGCTTCCCCATTTTCGTCAAGTTAGATTGGCAAGATTTCATCAAGGTAGATACGTTCCGCACCTTGAGCTAATGCACCTGTTCCACTAAAAGCAGTAAAAAAGGGAACATGTTCTACTTCCATAAAAATTTTGTAGTCCAGAGATGCTGTCATAGGAAAGCCTTAAAAACAAGCAAACTGAAAGTCTCTAAAGAAATAAGAGTTAAGAGAAGTAACATACCTCAAAGTTAAAATTTGCTCCCTGTTTGCATCTGTCTCCTATGTATCATGATATCCCACATGCTTTGATTTCTTCCTCTACTTTTCTAAGTCTCCCAGTCATTTTGATTGTGGAGGAAAAACACTTGACAACCATGTCCAAAACATCCGTACTTAGTGCCAGGTAACTTTGATATTTCTACTGATGCTCCTGTCAAGCATTTGACGCAAGACTGGTAGAATGTGGAGTCCTGGGTAAAGTAGGAGAGAACTTGCTTTTTAATTGGGTTCTCAAATCTAGTGAATAGTAAAAAAATGATACTTTGGAAAGTAATTCGTGTTACTCTACTACGCATTTCAGTCAGTGGGCTGCAACTTTCACACGTTACAAAAACTGTTAGTCCATGTGGAAGGAACATTAGTCCCCAAGTGAGAGGAACTGCTGGTTAACTGCATCATTTCTGCTCATATATAATCCCATCATCATATAATCCCATCATCATTTGTGACCCTTTTCTCTATACCCTCTTTTACTGACTGCATATGACAAAAAAGCAATTTTCAGATGCTAAAAGCCCATTTCTCTATAGTACATAACCCCAACTTACTTAGATGTCTCCAAAAAGAAATGATCGGATGACTAATACTAAACAGTATAATGCACTTAAGTTAAAAAACCCTCGAATGTGAGCACAAGTCTACTTTATCATTGTGGAAAAATTTAAATGGAGGATTAGCTATTAATGCTGCTTGCTGAAGTTATAGCAATTATGAAATTTATTTTGATGGATAAATGAAAAATAAAAATTGTCCTGTAGATTCGCAGAATTATCATTCCATAAACTAGGACTGAACCAACCTGAGATTGTAAGAGGTAACTTCATTTATGATAAACATCATATGGACCATCAGGAAAATGTGTTGACTGCCAAATAAATAGATGTTTCCCTATCATTAGCCCAAATGTAATATTGATATTTTATGCAAACAGTATGAGAGATAATTCTGAAATAGTAACAATTTATTTTTAAAGCACAGGTTCATGTGTAAAGGAATTGGTTTGATAAGGTTTGCCTACAAAAATAAATATTACTCTTCTTCACATGCTACGCTTGGAAGCTTTTAAAAAAACCAAAAACATTCTGTTCAGCATTTACACATCTCAGATGGGCTCCAAGCTGGACTTAAGTGCTAGTGAACAGCTCAGGGTTATATGACAAGCAACTTCCTGCTGAGTCGAGAAGTCAAGATCAAACAAAGCAATAAATATGCTTGTAAATGGTGGTAGTAAATCTGGAAACTACTGTCATCTGACTTATTTTCTCACTGCAAACCAAATAAGTAGACATGGCAGTGACTCTTGAAGACCGTTTTGAGTCCACTTTATCAGAAAGGCATCTCAAATTGACTGCAGGTTTTAATCTTCTGTGACAAAATTTTTAAATTGTTTTTACATGCATAACATGGACTTACTATCGTCACTTGGTGAAAGTTATTTAAACACCCCTGAAGTTCTCTCAAATAAGTGAGACTAATGTGTAGCATCTTTTTAAATTGAGTCCAACCTCCTCAAGTTGTGCAGCAATTTATGAGCTATCCTTTCTAATCTAAGTTACATCAATCTGTTATATCTGTCTTCAGTAGTATATGAACAGATTTGCAGTATTTTTCCCCTCTTGCTGTATTCTTTTGTTGGAAAGAATCATCTGTTCATTGGTATGACCTTTTCAGAATATTAATTTTGGCACAAACATTTTCCATGTTGTTTCTGAGGTTTTTCCAACATGAACGAGTGCAGAAGTAACAACACAGGGCATAAAACATGCCAAAGTAATAAATCCCATGAGGATGTATTAGACATGGAATGAAATTTTTCTCCTTAGTGAAAGAAAAATCTTCCTTTTAAAAAGATTAATGTCAGATTCTCTCTTCAATACCCTGTCCTGTACTGATGGTCTGTCTCACATTCAGTTTCAAAATGTCTCCCATAAATCCAATTCACTCAGTGAATGTTAGTAAAAATATTTTTTAGTACAGTCTACCCCTTTAGTTGCTGATTTGCAACATGTGTATGGATAGCTCAGAAAAAGCCTTGAAAAATCATTATTTCAACACGAAAATATCTTGTCCTTGTAAGTGGTCAATACCAACATGTAATTTCTAAATAATAAATGCCACCAGCAACAGTGTGTTCCATCAGTGCACCCTCAAGCAAGAACAGTACAATAGCTACTTGAAGACTCATCCTGTAACTAAAAGATAATGGTTATCCAGCATTAAAATCCTGAGTTCAGGCCTATTCCTGTACAAGGCATCATAAGTAGAATTTTCCAATCATTTTTCCAGAACTCTTGCTTCTGTTTATGCTCTTGTGATACTTAGGAATATTGAAATTTCTCATTAATATTAGACTTTTAACCCAACATCATTCTACACTGTTAATTAAACTTCTTGCCCTTCAGGCCAAAAATGGGTCTTTTCCAATTAGTATTAGCAGATCACATAGTCTTTTCTCAGATCAAAGGGTTATTTTGAAAGCTTCAAGTGGTTTCTGTGAATACAGCATTAGAATTTTCTCCTTAATGCTCCCCAATTTCTTCCCAAAGGCTATCACATGTCTGCTGTAGTTTGAATAAGCTTCCCCTGTTGAATAAGGGTTGTTAGCATTTCAGTGACCTAATCTCAACCAACTTCTTTGTTTCTCTAACTGAATGGCTGCTTTAGCTAATTTCTTTCAGAATAGATCTTGAATCTTCCATTCTTCTGTAATACTTTCAATTTATGTAAGACAATCGAGACTAAAACTATTACATAAAGGTCACAGTGCTGAGTGAAATAAGACATAAAAGAGAAGATTTAATCTAATGCAACAAACACAAGGCTCAGCTGAGAAATGTAATCCAAATAAATCTTTCTTTTCATAAACTTTATATCTACTCCAATTACACAGTACAAACTTGTGTAGACTTATAATTCAACAGTGAACAACTTCAAGTTAGGAAGTTAACATACAAACATGTCATTACAAAATAATCTAGAATTGGAAACTGAGATTGTACATTACAATCCATACACTTTAAAAGAGATGCTTTCAAGAATAACATAACCAATGTTTTACATTAATTTTCCAGTAAAGAACAGTGAACTCTAAAACTGGAAGATCCAAACAGAGAATTAATCAGGACAGCTCAGGACTTTAAGTGAATACCTCAACAATAACTTAGATTTTTATATGTGCAAGCAGATGCATAACACTCCTTTATTTAAAATTTTATTTATCTTCTGCAAGGTCACCTTTAAGTCTACAGGTATTTTCCTTTTTTTTCTTCTATTTGCTAACATAACACCAGAAGAATCCCAAGAGATACTACATCTGAAGTCACAGCAGGTTTATTTTTTTTAGTCACAGTCTGCTGACAAAGTTTGACTTAATACCAATACTGATTTAATACCAGTAATAGCCATATAAAGAGCATAGTACATGCAGCAAACCTCTCTGTCCTCCCTACTCCCTTCCATAGCATCAGTAAAGGCTCATTTTATGAAGATTACAGTGTAAATCTCTGGAAATAATTTTTCAGGCCAATTATTTGGCTGGTAAAATGGGATTTCTGAGTAGGACTGTTTGATGTATTCTCGCAGTGATGTCTTAGTTCATTTCTTGTATAAAGGGTCTATCTAAAGGACATCAAAATAACCCTGCCAAACAACTCCCACACACTACATCTTTCTCAGATTAAGATGACTAAAAGGCAGTGTTTCCACAAACTAGTGTTAGAAAGCACAGAGTGAAAGTGCTTTTACATTAGTAGCACCTAAACAGTTGGTAAAGTTCAGACATAAATGCTTGCTTTTGGGGTGAGAGGAAGAAACAGGGTACAGGTATTAAAGTATTTTTCCATAGTGCTTAGTAGTTATGCTCCCTCTAATTTGGTCAACAGAAATAGTCTTAAATTTAGCAGCCTTGTGGAGATACTTGATAGGGATAATGTCAATAGTGGCATTCAGCAGTGTACAGATTGATTTCCTACAATGACTCCAGTGATCAGATAACTTCAGAGAGACAAGAGTAAAATGAGAGGCTATGTGACACACACATTTCATTATCAGTAATAAAACGAACTCTGAATCTTAGGATCATGGTGTTGTTATCATTGTACTTGCATCATGATGTTATCATTGTACTTGCATAATTTTGTTTTCCTAGAGACTTTGCCTTTCAGCATATCAAAAATAATTTCATTTTTAGCTGAGTTGCCTCCAGTTAAATATTGTGAACTGGTCAGTTCTACTCCCATATCGCTTTCCTACAGCTTCAGTTATTGGTGCTATTTTTGCTTCTAGGGATTTAGTTTGTGGCTTTATAAGTCCCCCTATCCTCAGCAAATGAAACAGTCCTAATGTAAGACTATATTTTCTTATCATTAAAAAAGAGTTATGTGATACAGTAGCACAGAAAAAACATCCTCTGCAGATTAGGCTCCTCTGAAATGAACAGTTCAAACTACAGTCCACACTGTTCACTATTCCCAGTGATTAGTGTGCACAGATTATTACTGCATAACAAAAAAAACCCCAGTGGTACATAAGCCAAGAATGATGGTTCACAGATATGACAATGACACTAGTTACAATGACTATATGAGACAAAATCATATCAGGTCTCAGGGTCCTGTCACCTTAAGATGTGGAAGACAGACACAGGATGTGTCATTAGGGAGGAAAAAAAAACCATAGTCAGGTTTATATGCTCAGCTAAAAATCATCCAGTTTGGCTTTGCTTAAGCATTTTTCAAACCTGTAGCACACTGAGACTGATTACTGAATTTTCCTTACCCCTTAAAGCACATATGTGAGATGAGAAGAATCCTCAGCAGGTGCACTGGTGCTGCCTTGATTTGATGAGAGGTTGGCTGACAAGGGGATATGATAGAAAAATATCAGACATGTCCTGCTATGGGAAAACAGGCAGCTGTTACTCAAAATCTCTGTGACTACACTAATGCACAAGGTGAGCCAGATCTAATACAGCCTGCTCACTGTGGACCGAGGGAAAACTGGCTGTGATTGCTAGATGGAGACAGGGGAAGGCAAAGGCAATAGCATACAATGAAGACTGAAAGCAGGAGAGATTGATATGAAGAGCAGAGTGGGAAAAAACAAATGACATCAATGTTTCTCAGTTTCACAAGAAATTGTGTTTATAGCTAGGTGAAAAGAAGGTGAAGATTGCAAGGTCTTGTGCTAAAAACTCCTGAAAGTTGCACTCCTCTTGCAACTTACTTTCTGCACTAGGCATTCCTGTGTAACCTGCAGTGGGTACCACAATATTATTTTTCTGCAATACATTTGTTACACGCTAGTCCCTTAATGGCTTCCTGAGTGCTCACCCCCAGACTAATTTCTTGATTTGGCCAAAAGATGCATACTAAGCAATGCAAAAAGTTGTTGGAAGAAGGTCATGATTAAGGGAGATAAGTGCCACTCTGGAGACTATAGACTGCTTCCACATGTAAAGCTGAACTTCAGTACAAAGCTGAAGTTCATCCTTGCATTCAAATATTCTTTGCATTTATGTCAAATTCAGATCTCAAAACTAAATTCTTACACAGCTTACAAAGAAAGCATACTATGGAGATTTTTTTAAAAATTAAAGACAAAAGTAATCACCATTTCTTGCAAAAAAAATCCTTAAAAGTATTACCTATAGAACTTAAAATATTACCAGTTGAAGGCAGCAAAGCTTTGCAGGATTGGTATAATGAATACTGGGGACATTCATCTTTACAATACATCAGAAAACTGTATCTTCTAAAATTTTTTTTAAAATCTTCTACAATATTTATAATAGGATTTATTTTGTTTTTCATGACAACATATTGTTCTTTGGGCTCCGGCTTTCAACAATGAGCAAAGAGAAAATGTTAACTAGCAACATAGCACCAGGAAACCTTTAGTACCAATAACATTACAAATTGTCTACTAATATCAATCTAACATTGTTAGAACAACTCATAATCCATATTACTTGTCCTTGACCCTGCCACTGATCCTACAAGTCTTCTTCTTAAGAAGGTTACGGATATTTACTTTTTCTGTCTCTCTGCCATACACTCAGGTTTTTAAACAGATCAAGATATTTTTATGATCAGCCATGCTCCATAATGCATCCTGTTCAGCATAATAATGACATTATTTGAAAAAAACCACAAACAAACAAAAAAATCACCAAAAAATATTTATAGCAAGAAAGAATGACCATTTCAAGTATCACATTGAACCACTTATGTATTACTATTTTCCTGCTTTACCCTTTAAATGCTTCAAGGTGTAAGGCCCATTCTGATTAGATACTGCATAATTTAGTCCCTACAACCACATTTTGGAGCAACTCCTTAGTTGCTGGTGGTTTTATGAAGTATGAATATTCAGTAAGTGTCCCCACAAAACTGAAAATTTCAATTTTCCTATTTGAAAGTATTTCATTACACTTTCATGCTGGAAGGCAGGAGATAAGGAAAAAAAGAGGCAGGAATGTTCCCTGGTATTCAGGCCAGGAACACCAAGACACTAGAACAAAATTGCTCACAATCCTTTTTTTGTGTGCTCCTTTCTCTGTGAAAAAAAGGTGTGTTTAAAATCTTCTGAAGAGTCAAAAAAACCCCCCAAAATAACTGAAGTCTCTTCTTATCTTCAAAGCAGAGAGAATACAGAAAAAACTGAGAAAAGTCAATGAAAATTGCCACAAGAAAATAATGTTGGCAGCAAGCTGAATCCACTACATTGTACTCAGGCATATTACACCCAATGTCATTTGTTTTGACAACAGGAAAGTGGGATCAAACTAGGGGAAAGATCAAGGGCAGATTTTGTTGGTAGAAGAATGCGGCTCTAGTGTGTGGGAGAACACCCCTGAAGAAAAGGCAAAACAAAAAGTCAAACCAAACCAACCAACCAAACTAGAGGTTAAGTGTAGCCAGATGAAGAAAAGGTGTCATTATGCAGATACCTTGATCAGGAAGAAGCAGTGAACACCATTTACCTTTGACAGCTTTACCTTCCCTTGGTAAGTCAGGCATAGATTTGAATGTTATTCAGAAAAGGAAGTCATGAACTCCTCTTAAGCATCTCTTCAGAGAGAGCAAACTATCCACTCATTCTCTGCTGCTTCCAGGGAGTGGGACAGTGTTGATACATGCAAATTTCCTACAGTGGTGTACTTTAAAGCAGCAGTACATCAGGGATTTTTTTTCTTTTTACCTTTGTCAGTAGTTTGATTGGCTTTAACCAGCTGCTTTGTATAACATGGCATGTTTTCATGAGTTACTGATAGGATGGAAATTTTACGTTCCTTTAGCTAATGTATCTCTTCAGCTTTTTGCATTCACTGTACTTACATATGCATGTATGATAAGTATGACAAGTCATTGTATAGAAATTGCAGTCTTTAGATAAATAGAAATTGTGTGCTGCGACTACAGTATTAATGCTTATATCACTTATTCAGAAATTAATTAGTCTTTAAATCGGATTTCAAAGACTAAGTATTTTTGACCTTCAAACTGTGACAACAGTGCTTACTTGAATACTTCAAAATCATAATAATTTGGGGTTTTGCTGGTCTTACTGCTATAGTTCTAGTGGGGGAAAGGGAGTCTGCACCATTACTTAAAGAAAATTTCTCCAGTGCATAGTATGTCAAAGGATTTACATCAGATATATTAATTCACCAGTTCTAATAAAAGAGCCAGAGATGCTAAGAATAAGCAGGTTATGTATTCATCCCTGCTTTCAGTCCCAAGATATTCCTTACACATATCAGGCAGTCTAAAGATAGGAAAAATATTGAATATGTGAGAGCTAGGAAGCCATGAATAAGTTTTTTATGTCCTAAAACTTAAAAATAAGTCACCTTCATCATGAAAATCTAGCTATAATATGAGCAGGATTCTAGCCCCTTAGTGGCAACCTATATCAGGATAAATCATGATACAGAAGTCCTGAAAAGGACAGAGATTTTGTTTTATCAGTATGTCATTTCTGGGCAGAAACTGTTGTAGAACTCTTGGTATACTTGGTGCTCAATGGAATTCTATTCTGAAGTGACACAATATCTTTAGACTTTGGGTCTTCATAAGTGAAAGGAGCAGTATTTAATAGTTTTCTATCAACCTAACCTTGAAAATAATGGTAGAATAATAAATCTAAAAGCTGTTCAAACTAACATACCTGTCAGTAACTTCATGCTAAACAACAAAAGCAATAATAAAAGCACTCCACTAGGCACACACTTGAATGAAATATGGGGAAAAGATCTAATCAATAGGTTGTCTAGTAAGATTGTCAAAAACAAACTCTTGTTATTGATCTATTTTACTCTCAGGTTTTTTGGGGGGTTTTGTGGGTTTTTTCTTTAACCTTACACAGACAGCATGGACATGTCAGAAAGCTCTTAGAGAGCTCAGCTTGAGACCTGTCATTAACATCTGCTTTCATACACAAGGAATTCTTTCTTTCCTGGCTTGTTTCTACTGATTAAACACAAGGCTGACAGGGCTCTCTCTCCCATCTCTCTCAAGCTAACAAACATATTTAACTTTTTTATAAAAAACCTGCACATAGTGAAGTTTTAGCTGTGTAGTATCTGCAGAGTTCTTGTGGTCTTGTTGATGTATTTGTACAATGTACCAATGTTGATACAATTTCTTTTTTTCCCCAATACACGGAGAATTTTACCTCTGCTTTTACTATTTCAGTGTTAACTAAATATTAACCTAGTCTCTTACCTCTACTGAAGAACTTCTGATCCACTTTTTTATAGCTAAACAAAACAAAAAGGTTTGAGTGTAGTTATCAAAATCTCTAAGTATCAAAAGCCTTAAGTCTGTGTTACAGTTACTCCCAAGCAGAATTAATTTTCTCTAAGGAAATCTGACAACAGTACCACGTCAGCAGCTTTTCCTTATTTCTTTAAGCACTGGGACTTACTCGATTTATGAATATGAACAATTTACTCCTTTGAAAAGGCTGCTTTAGAGAGGCACATCTTGCGTATGTTTGTCCAACAGTGCTCTTCCTCCTCTCTACCCTTTTTTTCTGTCTCTCTGGTACTTCATTAAAATCTGTCATGAGTTAAAGAAGCTGGCTCGATGGGAAGAGGAAAAGTGTATGTACAGGACTGCGCTTGGTTTCCAGTAAATCTATTATATGGAAAATAATGCTAAAAAGTGTGTGTGTGTGGGGGGGGGGGTTTTGGGGGGGTTTTTTTTGTTGTTTTTGTTTGTTTGTGGGTGTTTTTTGTTTTGGTTTGGGTTTTTTTTTCCCTTAAAAAGACTCAATATATCCTCAGCTGGCATCAATTTTTCCTACCTTAGCATTGAAATACTGTAACAAAGTATGGGGATCAGATCAGAGCCTGATCACATTTTTCTAAATATTTCAAAAGAATTAAATAACTAAGGTCAAGAAGTAATGGTATGAACAGAATGTTTTTCCTCTCCTTCCAGTCATTGCCAGTGTTTTGAGGTTTAAAAGGATTTTGCTTTGCAAATTGTTTTGTACAAGTAATTGTCTGGATTTGGAAAAGACCTTGTGTGTTATTTTTTCTAGAAATATACACTTTCCAATTTTTTTAAAGTAATTTCCCTCTAGAATCTACTTAGCTTATAATCTAAGCAAGAAAATAAACAAACATCAGAATAATGGTCATTCATTGTATAAGCTTTCTTCTAGTATTTTCAGTGGCTGGACCTGAAAGTAAGAAGTCTATTATACTTTATAGTTTTCTGAATTTGCACGACAAAGTCAGAATAATAATCTGAAAAAACAGTTTGCAAAACAATTATTTTGACACTTCCTAAAATTTTGACAGTGCATCTAATCCTCCAAACAGGAAGAATTTCTTCCTGTGGGTGGTCTCATTAGGATGAATCCACACCAAAATATTCACCAAGTGTTTATTTAACTTTAACTAAGCACACTGGAAAACATGTTAATTTAAAAAAAACCCAAACAACAACAAAAAACCCAAACAAACAAACAAAAAACCCCAACAAAGAACAGTAACAAACAAACATTTAACACAATCCAGCATCCAGTACAGCCAGTGACATTTTTGCCAGTATTTAAAAACAAAAAAATACCATTTTCACCTGATCACAATTGGTAAGGATATCACCAAGCACACTCAAATGAGTTTATACCATAGCTAAGACAAGACTTTACAGCTATAGCAGTCAAGCCTTATTCCTCTGTTGTGGTATTTCACGCTGAACTCAAGTAGAGTTGGAAGGAGTGGTTCCACATTAGGTTTGAAAGATCAATATGAACCAGTTTTTGCAGTCTGTAATTGCTCAAATAAAAATCCTATTATAGCTTTGTAACTTCCTATGATGTCAATTTAGTTAAATTTATGTATGTAAAAGCAATGTAATAGACACATTTGAGAGACTGGAAACAAATTAAAGCAAGTTTTCCTCTATTTGTCTCCAAGAAATTAGAGTTACAGCACTATTAATCCACATCAATGCTTCACTTGAATACGTTTGTTATATCTAACACTGCTGTATTGCAGTTCAGAAAACTTATGCAGTTTATTTTTATTTTCATTCATATTACTAAAACAGATTTCAATAAAGATTAACTCAATCTATATACATTAGAACATACATCATAAAAAGTAGTGAGAAATACTCTCACAACTAAAATAGCCACTATTTTTATACAAATTGTTATATAAAAACAATTTTTACAAATTCTGCCAAGAGTACAGTCTGTATAATGATACAAAAGCAACATTGTTCAGAAAAATGTTAAGCACATATTTGCTCTCATTTTATTTCATGCTTTCTATTGAACCCAATAGTAGTTAAGTTCCACCTGAAAGGTGAGGGCTTCTTTATACTCCTTTCTGAATAAGATCTGTGCCAATGAGCAATGTGCTATGCTCTATCTTAAGGAGTTTGAGGATATTTTTTAGAAGTAAAAAACATGGCAAGAAGAAAATTTAATAAATAGCACGATGCATTCTTAGCCCAAGTCTAACTTTTTCATATTTTTGATGTCAATTTACCACTCATGAAAGGTGTCAGATTAAGACCTCTCAGGCTGAAGTTATCTATACAGCCACAGACATATAGTGCATCAGCAGCAGCATTGTTACATTTCCCCGTAAAATGAATTTCTCCTCTCAAGCTGATCAAAGTTCATACACTGCTAAAGAAAATAGGGTGCTTTCTTCTTTTTACCTTCTTTTTTTGAATTTTTTTTTCAATATCAGAAAAAGGAATGGAAAGTGATTTTCATACAGGAAACACTTTCTAGCATTCGGGGGGCTTCAAATCGCATATATTTGTGAAGTTTTTTGGGTTTTTGTTTGTAATCTTACTTGAGCAACTGTCTGATTTTGAAAACATGCACATGGCTTTAAATTGTCAGCCTCCCATGATACATTATCCCACCTTCTTTTATTTGCAAATCTCAGTCTCCAGTCTCCCCAGTAAGAAAATACCAATTCTCTAGAAAACTAGAGGCTAAAAGTACAATTCCACATATGGACAAGCCCAAAAATATACACTGAAGTGTATGCTCATTGATTCAACCATCACTTGCTCTGAGGTAATTAACTTCATCTTCAGCAGAGAGATAACACCAATGAGCCAAGGGGCAAATGGGAGACAATTTTTACAAGCTATGCTCTGTTTGTACCACACCTCCCAGGCAACAGAAGTGCAGAAAAAGGCCTTTGTTTCACCCAAATTGCCACAACCATGTCTTTCATGTGCTAACACAAACCCATCTATTCCACCAAAGATGAATCCTTGCAGGGCATATTACAGAGAAAAGTAAAAAGCTGTGTGTGACCATCTCCCAGTATAAGGATTTTAGTATTACAATATGTAGCTGTCTCAACCTGAGAGTTCTCCTGACAAGAGTACCTTTCAGTTTAATAAAATAATAATTAATGAAAAAAAGAAATTAATTAATTAAGGAAGGACCAAAACCCTTTTTAAAGGTCCATCAAATAAGCATGAGACTGAAGCACCACAGCTTTGTACACAGTTTCATTTTTGCCAGGGCCCAGCAAAAAAAAAAAAAAAAGCTGAGAACATTTCCTGTTTTATACCTGCCTAACATTTAACTAAGGTTTTTATCATCTGTCATATGATACTGCACAAAGAATTTCAGTCAGACCCTTGCTCCTTTTTTTCATAAATATTATACCAACACATTTGGACATACTCTCTGGTCATGTAAATTCAATTTTAAACACTTAATTTTATACCTCTAATTTTAAGATTTCAAGTTGGGCACAGGAGTGTTTCATGGATCATAACTTAAATCACTTTACATATCCACTATTAAAAGGAAAATGTAGACTATTTGTCCTACCAATGGGGTCTGCCTTCAATTTAGAACTAATATCTGAATTTTCCTAATGTTTATAGATATTCTATGATCCATCTGACCACAGAAACTGAAGCCAGCTGTAAATTAAAAAGATAAATAAAAGCCATATGCATCAAATACATAATATATTAAATGTATTAGAGTTGATTTGCCTCTTCATTTCAACAGTTAGCTGTTTGAACAAATCTCAGACATCACCCAGAATCAAAAGGCTGCAGGTAACTTCTTCATGTTGTTTGGTTCAGCTCCCTCAAAACCTCTTTGGAGAACAATTTGGTGAAAAAACTAGGAAGAAGCTAAGGAAGTTTTTGACAAATCAGATTTTTGACAGCTACATGTAGAAGTGTATTCATAGAATCATAGAATGGTTTGAGTTAGAAGGGACTTAAATATCATCTAGTTCCAACTCCCCTGCTGTGAATCTTCCACTAGACCAGGTTGCTCAGAACTTCATCCAACCTGGCCTCAAGCAAGTCCAAGGATGGGGCATTCAGGTGTTCTCTGGACAACATGTTCAAGTCCCTCATCACCATTACAGTAAAGAATATTTTTCCTAATATCTGCTCTAAACCTACTCTCTTTCCATTTCAGGCCATTCCCCCCTGTTCTGTCACTGCATGTTCTTGTAAAAGGTCCCTCTCCATCTTTCTTGTAGACTCCTTTCAGGTACTGAAGGGCTGCAATCCAAAGCTCTTTCTTTTCCAGACTGAATGAACCCAAATATTTTAGCCTTTCCTCAAAAAATATGTGCTCCATCCCCTAGTCATATTGGTGTCCTCCTCTGTACTGGCTCCAGCAAGCCCATGTCCCTCCTGTGCTGGGTCCCCAGAGCTGGATGCAGCCCTGCAGGTGGGGTCTCACCAGAGAGGAGCAGAGGGACAGAATCCCCTCCCTTGCCCTGCTGCCCACGCTGCTCTGGATGCAGCCCAGGACAGGTTTGTCTCTCTGGGCTGTGAGTGCCCATGGCTGGGTCATGTCCAGCCTCCCATCCACCAGCACCCCCAGGTCCTTCTCCCCAAGGCTGCTCTCGATCTGTTCATCCCCCAGCCTGTGCTGATAACAGGGGTTGCCCCAAACCAGGTGCACCCCTGTGCTTGTTCTTTTATTATGCAAGGCAAATACACTGCAGAAGTCTTTTAACATAACAAAATATAATGACTAAAGACAAGACTCATGCTTTGTAACTCTACATTTTCTAATTTAACTTAAGGCAAAACAAATATATTTATCATTACTTGTTTGCAGTTTTTTTACATCTGTGGAGATCATTGGAACTCCTGTTTCTAGCCACAATTTTATCAAATGAGACATTAGCTACACTACCCTAGTATGACTTTTTTATCCAACACATGCTATAAAATTAAAAATCAGTACCTATCAATAATAAGAGTGCTCTAAAGCAGACTTTTGGTCATATACTGCCCTTATTCTATAATAAGAGTCTCATAAATTATTTGGTATATTCATACACTGTAGCCAAACGAGAGGGCTGACAAGCCACAAGGACATCACTTCCATTTTACTTGGACACATTCAGTAGACTTAATCTAGACATTCAAAAGTGTTTCTAGAGAGAACCTGTAAAAATGTATAATCTTTGAAAATTCACCTCTGGTTCTATCATCTAAGCATGTGTTCAGGCTTCCTGGAGGGGATTAAGGGTGACCTAGATAAGTAAGCTAAGAGTTTTAAGGGACAACTGATGCACTCAACAAAGACATGTTAGCCTAGATGTGACGCTATGGAGCTGTGACTATGACTATTGTCATTGCTGAGCTGATTAAGTACACCATGTAGTCTTTTGGGCTGGCTTAGGGATCTGTGCCTTGGGTTCATTGTGAGATGATGACACTCTTAGACATTTGAAAACCAAGCCATCTGAGAGCTAAAAAAATGGATTTAGGTGCCTGCCTTTAGATGTCTGTGTTTAAGATTGGATGGTTTAACATAAATAGACAAGTAGTCCTCAGGCTAAAAACAACAGATTAGAAAATAATCCCTTAGACTGGAAATGTTGTATCAACCTACATTGCATACCTCTCATATGTTATCCCAATTTTTTTAAATGGCCTGTACAGAATCAAGGGAGGGCTGGGATGCTGTCTGCCACCACACCAGGAGGAAATTTGTCTTCTTTCTACCTGGCATACTCTGTGATAGATTAAAAATAATTCTGCTTTTTCCTCTGGAGATAGCCTAACACAACTATAGAATCTTTCTTTCAATAACAGAAGTAACACCTTAGATTGAAAATAAAGATAACTTTCCATCTGATCAAATCAATTTCCAAATGCCAGCTTATTTTCCATTTAACGATGTCATATAAAGTTATAAGCAAACTCACAATCCCATGTTTCTGCTTAAAATAATGTAAAAGGTCTTTCTTCATGCAAAAAAGATATGATTTCAAAGATTCTAAGCAAAAATATGTTTAAAGGGTCTTATAGACAGGATATAACTTCATACATAAAACATATCATGTATGAAGACATATATTAGTTAGAGACACATAAGTATCTATTTTTGTTTGTTTGTTTTTTTCAGAAAAATCAGTAGTTTAAACTAGCATTACTGTTTAGCCCAGTTTGGTGTTAATCTTAGTATTCCAACATTTAAAAGGCTATCAGATCTTCTGACATTTTAATACAAATACAGTCTGCGGCTGTGACAGCATTTGGCATAGATATATTTTGCCATGATACTTCAGATAACCCCAAGTATGTTTCTCTAAATGCATTTAAAAATCTTCACAGTTTCTCTTAACAGATTTCACATGGAAAAGAGTAGATTAGGAAACAGGCTTTATCAGGATAGCACTGATGCTTATCTGCAACTTTCTTTTCTCCAGGGTTTCTAAAAATTCCATTTCAGCAACTGCCTGAATTTCTAAAGGTGTCCTATCAAAACTTTATTATATTTATTTGACATAATAGTGGAGACTATTACATTAAATCTATAAGAAAATTTAGGTTTACTACAGCAAAAGAAGTATTTTTCTGTATCCACACCCTTTCAGTCAGAGGCCCTCAATGTATAGGTCAGCAATGTCCACTAACTACTGAGACAAAGTGACTCGGGTGGGAGTTATGACTCCTCGTTCTCTCAATACTCCCATAAAGGTGATATTGGCTGTTGCAAGTGAATGGAGCAGTCTCTATAAGATAAAGTTAAGAGAGTCAGAGGCATACCATCCAGGAAGGATAAAGCATGAGGAAGTTAACAGAAGTCACACAGGAAGAAAAATGAAAACTTCCAGGAGAAAAATGGAAATTTTCCCCCTTGTTATGCTCACCAGGAAAGTTTAAAAAAAATAAAAGGAAAAAGGAAAAAAAGGAGGGAAAAAAAAGAAAGGAAAAAAAGAAGGAAAAAAATGTTTCTAGTAATAAATTACCCAGAGAATTAAAAGCCAGTGAATATGACACTGGTAACCTTGAGGCATTGCTAAGGAGACAGCAAGATACCAGAAAAAAATCCTTCCAAATAGAATAAGTCAGGGAGTCATGAGATATAAAACAACATTCCCAAAAGACTTATAGACACTGGCCAAAACTTTTGCACTGATTAATATATCAAACCACTTTGTCATGTTTGAATAGGTCTGCACAGTATCTGATATTCTAGTAGCAGTGCAGAAACAACAAATGGCAGGTCACAGATCATTCTAATCACATTTCATATTTTCTACATGTTTTCATAGCTATAAAAATGTAAAATGTCATGTAAACTAAATTGGTTTAATAAAATAATGTAATTCAATAAAAGTACTTAAAACAAAACAAAACAAAACAAAAACCCAAACAAAATATCCAGGCCAATAAGCCCCTTAACTTAGTAAATCTTTCTATGATGTAATCTGCCAGTTAAGATCTTATGATGTAAACAAAGGAAAACAGCATTAAATATCATACTCAAGAACTGTTTCATATCATCCTTCATTAATATTCAGTTTAGGGTATTGGATATAAGTTGCCTCTGAGGGGAAAAAGCAATGACAGGTTTCACAAAGCAAATAATTTTCGCATGTCCTAACATAGTGGGCGTATGCTAGAATTTATTCATTTTCAATTGTTGTTGCTATGCACAAATTATTGTCCTCTGAGATGTATGCATTAAGTCCTTGGTTAGTTGAAAATGTTGCTCTGTAGAGCAGGTGGAAAGCACTTGGAAATGTGGTAAGGGTTGCAACTTTTTCTTGGAATAATCTCACCAGAAATTGCATGCCAGTATGAACAGAAATTCTGAGCAGATGGTTCACACATAATTTCAGCTAGGTAGAGCTGCATATGATTTCTTTATATCCATCTAGTCATTAAATGTTACTTTAGGCCTGTCTGATGGTTGGTATTTCCAAAGGCACCCAAGAGTATCAAACATCTGAAGTCTCGCACAGCTTGGAAAAGTTAATTATCTAACTCACTTGAGCTTCTTTCACAAGGACTTTTGGCTCAATCCAGTAGCAAAATATTCTGAAATGCTGAAAGCTTGTTTTCCTGTAAAAGCTAAACCCACTCTGCTGTAGCAACTTCCTTTGATGCCAAGGGGAACCATGTAAATTCCCCTCATGCAAATGAAGAGAATATATTGCTCAAACAGTAGTTTATTCCTCAGTTCCCAGAAAAATGCAAAGTTCATTTTACAGTTAACACAGTGGATTCCTGCCTATTTCACCTAAAATACATAGAAAATCAGAAGTATTAAAAATTTTTAAAAGGTTTTAAAGCCAGTGGATAAGTAGATAAATTAAATTCCTTTCCAAAAAACATTATTCTTAGTGAAAACTATGTACTCACTCAATATATTTTGAATGATAAAAATAATACCAAAGCAGATGTTATGCATAAAACACTCTAAGTTTAATTAAAACTGAAAGACAATCAACAATAATACCAGAAATACATAATAGCTTTCAATTGTAGCAGCATCCACTTTGTCAAGGTCTACATTTTCTGTAATAAAACAAAATCTGGTTTCATTTATATCTTTGCAGCTCCACTGATGTTCACAGAGGCTGAAGATAAGAATCAGGTACACAATATAATTTGGAGATCGTATGTAGAGAGTCTGCACTTTACCTTTCCCATTATTTTTTCTTTTACTCAAAAAATGTGAGCTCCACAGCAGGATAAACATATTATGTGATGGGTAAGCAACTGACTTATGGATCAGGCACAAAGCGTTTCAGTGGATGGGGTAACAGCAGACTGGAGACCTGTCACTGGTGGGGATCTGCAGGGACCCATCCTTGGCCCTCTGCTCTTCAGCATTTTCATAAATGGCTTGGACACAGGATTGGAAGGGACAAGCAAGTTCACAGAGGATACAAAACCGAGAGGAGCTGTTGACTTTGACAAAGGCAGAGAGGCCCTGCTCAGAGACTTGGGCAAATTAAAGGGCTGGGAAATCAACAACCATATGAAGCTTATCTGATGAAAGTGCTGGATTCTGTGCCTGGGATGCAACCACCCAGGATATATGGACAGAATGGACAATGAAATGCTGTAAAGCAGCACCGGAGAACAGGACCTGGGGGTCCTGGTTGATGGAAAGTTGAATGTGAGTCAGCAGTGCCCTGATAGCCAGGGGAGCCAACCCTGTCCTGGGATTCACCAGGCACAGCATGGCCAGCTGGGCAAAGGAGGGGATTGTCCCGCTTTGCTCTGGGGCAGCCTCACCTTTAGTTCTGGGGGCAATTTTGGGTGCCACAATACAAAAAGATATGAAGGTATTAGAGAGTGTCCAAGGAGAACAACTAAGACGGTAAAGGGCCTTAGCAGGAAGTGTTATGAGGAGCAGCTGAGGTCACTTGGTCTGTTCAGCAGAGAAAAAACTGAGGGGAGACTTCATTGCAGTCTACAACTTTCTTGTGAGGGGAAGAGGAGGGCAGACACTGATTTCTGCTCTGTGGTGAACATTGACAGAACCCCAGGGTATAGACTGAATTTATGCCAGGGTAGGTTTAGGTTGGATATTAGAAAAAGAGGGTGAGGCACTGGAACAAGCTCCCCAGGGAAGTGGTCAGAGCACCAGCCCTTACAGAGTTCAAGAAGGGTTTGGACAATACTCTGGGGCTTATGGTGTGGATCTTGGGGATGGGGATGTGCAGGGCCAGGAGTTGGACTATCTGACCCTCGTGGGTCCCTTCCAACACAGCTTATTCTCTGATTCTTGATATCCCCAAGAATAAAATTATGAGATGGATGAAAGCTGGTATCAAGTTCTACTACAGTAATCAAATTTTAGAAGACAATACTTCATAAGATCTCTTCAATTTAGCAAGGATCTCCCAATTTCCTTTAGGAAAGATTTTAATGTTAAACATGCTGAGCCTCTGTCACTGATGCATATAATTTGAGTCTCAATGTTTCAGAAGATGTCAGCATTTTCTTATAGCTATAGTGCATATTTGCATTATGCTTAACATGAGACATTTATATAATCTGTATCTGAGTTAGCAAATAGAAACAGTATTATGTGTAGAATTATGTCTGGTATGTGTTCATTAGGCAAATAGATAGCGCTGATATAGAAACCAAAATGAGAACCTATTACAAAATAAAGATTTTTGTGTGTGTGTGTGTACATGAAACACCCCAGTGGATTGACATGTAAAGGGAAACCTCATAACCTATCAAAATTAGAATCTCAGACTACAAGAGTGAAGGTAGGAGAGGTGATCAAAATTCTCTAGTTGCTAGGCATTTTATGGAAAGAGGCCACATTTACTCATCTTATTAAAATTCATGAAAATTGAAAATATCCAAAAGCCCAGGAGGGGTGGGGTCACAAAATCTATTTCACAGAACTGGGAAGCTTACTCTAAATTCACCTTCAAAGCACTTTCCCCATCACAGACTTCCTGAGAGCCTTTTGATTTCTCTCCTACTTAGGAGGTAATTATAGAACTTCTTTTCCTCCCTGACGAACACATTCAGAAAGAGTTCACTTCAGCCTTTTATGCAGATTAGAATGGTTTGTTCCTGACTAGATCTTTATTGCAAATTATTTCTCCTTTGCTCTCTCTCTAATTCATCTATTTAGCTTTATTTTTATTTCCCTTTGTTTCTCACATCTCATCCTCTGTGTCAATTGGTATCATACCTTCTTTAGTATTAAATATTGTTGAACTTTGCACTTCTCTTTTCCTCTTTTAATTTACTTTTGCATTTAATTTTAAATTTATTGTTGTCAGAAAACAATTACATTCAGACATAGGGATGATGGAAGAGAGATTTTAAACAAAGGCTGCATAGTGTATTTCTCCTGTGGATAAATCAATTAAAAGGCACAAATCCAAAGGTAAAGAATAAATTCTTTCTAATAAGATTTCTTAGGACACCAGAATCATGAGATTTTTAAGATCACCACAGTAATTTCAGTCAGGAAGAATCTGATTTTATGAGTAAAACATCTATGATAGATACTTGGCTTATGTGGTCTAGTCTAGTCCTAACAGCTACCACTGCTTTTAATTTCTTGTACAAATTGACACAAAACAGAAGATTTGATGGGAAATCTACACCATTCTGTTTTCACATTGGGAAGGTCTCTCTCTTTGCTACAACACTACTATAACAGGACCACAGAATTTCTCCATGCTCAGGCACCTCCCCTGTTTTGGGAGCACGTTAAGATTAATATTTATTGATAACTAATAAACAGTGATAATAATAAACAAGATAAAACCAAAGCTGAGACATCATTTAACCACCAAAGAAATACTATTTTAGGCAAACTAGAATTAGAGTCAAGAACCATGATCTTTTTATTTTTTTGATAACAACACGCTTTTACTCTTAAAAGAACGCAAGGATAAGGTAGCATTTATTTTTAATCTGCTTTTCTAATATTCAGTCAAAATTGTAGGACATGAGCAATTGCAGCATTGAAGCAACCAGCTTGCTAAAATATACCCCAAGACAACATTCCAAATACAAGCAGCAGATCTGCATGGATCATCACACTCTTTTGCCAGTGATGTCAATGGTCAGTAACAGACCCGGTAGTATTCCCCTGAATCCATCAAGCGCTAATAAATAGAAAAAGGAAATGTTCTTGCATGAAAATCTGTCAATATTTTTGTATTAAATTATGATATAAGCATAAAGACTTGCTACAAAGGCCTCACTTGGAAGCTGGTCTGCTTTGGAAACAAGAAATCACAGCTGTGACTTAATCAACCAAACTAGGCATCACCAAAAGTTATTAAGAACATTTTTTTCCTCAGCATAACTATTCTGGTTTATGTATTATTCACTCAGCCAGCTGCAAAGCTCTCTCCTATTCTCAGTGATTTCAACAGTAGCTGTTGGAGAAGCTTTTGTATATTTAGAGTAGGTATATAAAAATATTTATAGCATTTAGTGTTTACAAGAAGTTGCCCTAAAAGAGAAATTTTTATATTTATCAAGCTTAAGAATAATTTGTCCCCTACCCTGATGAATAACATTCATATCCAAGTTCTAAGGAATCTGAGCCAAAATCCAATATTTTTTTCTCTTCAAGGTTGTCTACCTCCCCAGCTTTAGATTCTCCCTCTTTCAAAATCCTATCTGGCACAAAGAGGAAATTTTTTCAATAAATCAATACTGTAATAAAAAAAAAATTACTGTTTCTAGGCACTCCACATATTAACTGAGTTTCTCTTATACAGATAAAATCACTCACCTTAAGCTCTGTATTTGACATTCATTTTTAATAACAGACCTTAACAAAAGAAGCACCTGGCAAAAACGTGAATCTAAAATATCATTATGTTGAATCGTATCTGCTTTGACATAATAGCTAACCACTTAATTTGGTTTCAGAAAGAATAATAACATTTTGCTGTTTTCAAAGTATACTTTTGAAAAAGAATACCATCTGAAAGAAATACTATGAGTATAGGCATGTTAAGTAATAGCTATCATTTTTTTGTCAGCAAAATGGAAGACTACTGTTTTCAGCAAGAATGAAATTAGCAGTTTATCCATGAAAAAAAATGTAAAAACCAAAGCCAAATTATATGCTTTTTTCCTAAAATTATTATAGCATAAATATCCCTTGTCATGGTTTAACCCCAGCCAGCAGCTAAGCAGCACACAGCTGTTCACTCACTCCCCCACGGTGGGACGAGGGAGAGAACAGGAAAAGTGAGAAAACTCATGGGTTGAGATACAACCAGATTCATGGGTAAAGCAAAAGCCACACTCAAGCAAAGTCACAAAGGAACTCATTCACCACTTCCCATGGGCAGGCAGCTCTCTGGCCATCCCAAGGAAAACAGGACTCCATCACATGTAATGGTGACTTGGGACAATAAATGCCATCACTCCTAACATGCCCTCTTACTCCTTCCCCCAGCATTATGTGCTGAGCATGACTCCATAGGATAATAAAGTAAGGGATGTCCCAGTGGTCAGTTGGAGTCAGCTGTCCTGGCTGTGCCCCCTCACATGTTCTTGTGCACCCACAGCCTACTTGCTGGAAAAGGGTGAGAAGTAGAAAAAGGCCTTCAGGCTGTGCAAGCACTGCTCAGCTTTAAGGAAAATATCCCTTAGTGTTGCAAATTAGCAACGCTCTTCCCAGCACAAATCCAAAACACATCCCCATGTTAGCTACTGTGAAGAAAGCCCTCTCCATCCCAGCTAAAACAAACACAACCCTGCAGCACCTGTATGGAAAACAACACACACACAAACATGATAAAATTGCTCTCCAGCACAAGTACACACAAGGAAAAAATTACCTTCCAAAATTTTAACAGGAGAATTTTCAAAACTGCCATTTTATCTCACACCATGAAATTATTAAAGGAAAGAGGAAGCACAGCATAGGAGACCCATTGAGCAATACCAGCAACATTTTTTTCTTTTTTTTGCATGTTCTGCTGAATACCATTATTCCAAAATGGATTTGCTAATCTGGGGATAGCCCTCCTGACAGCAGCTGCAACTTGAATCACTGTGTTTTGAGCAAAGCTCTACTCTGATATAAACACTGAATAGTTGTACAAGTCCTAGAACTCAGAAAAACCTCACTGACAATCAACACCATGACGAGCACATGCCCCCATTTCACAGCAGTTACTCACCCAGATGTTTCCATCTTGGTGGTATGGTTTCCAGTTTCTCCCTGTGTCGCTGTAGAGCATCCGGTATTGAGTGACCCAGTCAGAGCTGCTGTACCTGCCTTGAGTTGCAACAGCACTGATCTGCTTCCTGTTCCCAAAATCCACCTGCAGCCATTGGTAATGGTCACTGTCTGATGGAGACCAACCTCCTGCACCTGTTGTGGAGAAGCAGAAGAGAGATTTAGGTCTCGGGCAGTTGCTTTGAGATGAACTCACTGTGAAGGTGTTGGTTGCTGGAAGTCAGCCCAGCTGAGAGGAATAGAATATCAGAAAAATTTGAACATAAATAAAATATGAGTTTCCCATTTTTAAAAGAAAAATGCAGAACAAACTTTAGCACAGATTTTAAGTACATTAAATCTATTGCCCTAATCATATTTTTATATAATTATAATGATTTAATGGGATACCTATTAACCTATCAACATTTTTATAATGCTTTAATTACAGCTTATTATTTTTTTGCCAAATTATAATTTTTCAAGGATTACCAATTTTCCATGAAGTTATTTTTCAGAGTAAGGCACAAATCAATAAAAAAATTTAGATTTTCTATGCCTTTTCAATAACATTTCAAGTTGAAAAGATAATATAGATAAAAAGTGAGGAAATAAGAGCACGTCCTCTGTTTTTTTATGTTTCACTACAGAGCACAAACTTCAAGATGTACCAGAAGAATTGAGAAAAGAGCAGGTACTGCAGGGCTAGATCCAGTTTTCATGTGCTGCTGTACAAGCTGTCACAGATTACATTGGCAGATGCCTTACACAAGTGTTATTGCTCTTTATGGGTCTATGAATTAACTTGACAGTAATACTATTAATATTCTTCTCTAGACTACATTAAATTGTTCTAAATAAAGAAGTCCAGTGATGCATTTATAACTGTAGTATTGAGACATTAATTAATGCAATTTCTTATTCTAAAATAAAAAATATTAAGGGGAAAACTCTATTAGAATTCTTCAGAGAATAATAAAATTTCTCAGATAGATATTAAAATGGTAAACATTAGGAAATACATGAAATAAAAAACTCATCTATCAAAACAGAGAAAAAGTGGAGTGTCAGTCTCTTTATAATCATAACAAACATTAATACACAGAAAACAAAATGTTTACAGACTTGATGAGATTTACAGGGGTTTTATTTTGCTTTTAGCTTTGAACCAAATAAATGTCTTGGCACACCATCAAATCATGTAATGGAGTCCATGGGCCAATTTTTATAGCTTTTAATTTCACTTACAGTCTTCAGTTGATGTCACAAGCCTTGCCTGCGTGCCAAACCAGCGACTTTGCTATACTGCATCTTATATACTCCCATCATTAGGCGGCAGCATTGCCTCAGTCTTAAGACAACCCTGAAACTCATTCAGCTGCTACAGGTGTTAATGTTTGCAGGTCATTGGATATTTTAATGTTGTCATACCAACGGGATGATCTGATGCCTTGTGTGGTTGCCTTTCATTGTAATTAAAAGTGTAGCACTACACCAATGACAACTAATCTGTTAAAATTCTCAAGATTTGCAATAGACGCTTTCTCCCTGCTCTACCCAGCAATATAAACAGGATACTATGGCTGTAGGGAACAGTTAAATGTTATTTGAAACAAATAAACCCCATAAACCACATTATTGCAAAGCATTTGCAGGAAAAATATTCCCACACATTCCCAAATTCAAACTTGATCTAGTTTTGCAGAGACTGAACATTCAAAACAGAATGCAGCTTCTTCATACTACTATGCATGGAGATTGGAAGAGTTAGCTCTACATACTTGTCATGAAAACAGAGATGATGTTCTCTCACCCTGTCCTAATATTCTCATCAAATTGACGTATCTGAGATTGATGGCACACAAAAGATAAGAAGCTGGCACTGTGTAAAAACCACCTTTGTAAAAGAACCCTTTGGGAGCTACCAAAAAAAAAAAAAAGGGTTCAAATGTGAGCATTTTTAAAAAGTTTTATGGAAGACAAAATTAATCAATGAAATTTCTTTCATCATTGCAATTGTTGAAAAATTGTGACATACTATAATGCTATGAAAGTTAAAATAGATAATATGGTTTTAGCATAATGCAGGAGATTTACATTAAACCAGGAGATTTTGTTAAGCACAAAGGAAAGTCTTTAAAGGAAAAGACTTTGAAGCTTTAGAAGATATAATTTCTTTATTTAGTACATTCATATTAATGAGACAAGATTTTGGCCTTTTGTAATTGATAAAAGGTCATTGTAAATTTTAACTTTCAACTAAATTTCAACTAGGTTTCAAAGTGTCTTCACCTACAAATCCTTTGAAAAGTTTGTAAAAATTGAGTGTTTATTTTTGTGCAAGAAGAGTTGGAAAGCATTTTTCACATCACACTTAAGAAAAATTAAAGAGATGTGACACAATAGTCACATCTAGGCCATGAGATGGAAACACTACTTTTGCAAGACAGACTGCCCTATAACCATTTCTAACAAGCAAGAGACAAGACTTTTAGTCAATGTTGCAAAGAGCAACAATATTATCCTATATCTCAGTTTCAGATTTGCCTTCTGGCTTTTCCAAGCAAGTAAAGAAATAAATAGTTGAAAGGATGAAGGGGAAACATTGCAGCTAAATGTGCAGCTGAGCAGACCAGCATGGTAAAGGAGTGGGGCTCAGTCTGAGTGGGCAGGGCAGTCATCAGCCACTCCTCAGAAGCAGCCAAGGAGCAGCAATCAAATTTGTCCTCTTCCACTTTGATTCTCCAAGCTTTGTAATTTGGGGGAGATGACTACTTTGTTCACTTCGTTGCTGATACATGTAACCTCTAGTGGTCCGAGGATCTTTTTTTCCATTCAAATTTTTTTTTTTTCAGGTGCATGCTCTAAATAAATTATGAAAATGTTGGATTACATACAAATTTCATCACTGTGAAATCTTGAAAACACCTTGAATTCATTGGAGGAATTTAAGTACTTTTGTATCTCCATTCAATCTAAGTAGGTCCAAAAATCTCACATCCCTATAAATGTGCACATGCTCATAGTTCTGCATATCATTAAATATTTTGCGGAATAAAACCCTGCTTCTTCACTGAATTTCAGAATTTGGTTTGATGCTGGATTGGGAAAAGAGGAGTTACTGATAAATAATATATTTTGCATTTTTGAATGAATGAGGAATTTGGAAATCAAACATAATTTCCACAATATGGCATTATTTTTTAAAATAAACAGAACTTTATGGCCAGTACATTATGAAAGAATAGTGAATTATCTTTAGGGAAGGAGCAAAATAACAGCATGTTAGTAGTTTGCAGAGAACACTATGTCATACTTAAACTACAGTAGTGTATTAAAATTGTTGAATAACTGCTGTTCAGAGTTATTATTCACACCTCAGTGTAAACTGTTAATTTTTAATAGTTATAGGCTATATCCTGAATTTTATTACATTTATTGTTTTTGTTTTTTATTATGGCAGAAAAATAGGCACTGGATACATGTTTTTCATACCACGCTCCCTTTATTTCATGTACTGCCTTTTAATGACAAATAGTGCAATATACTATGAAATCAATAGAATTAAAAATTAGGAGATTAGAAATAAAAAAATGTTTTAAAGATACTAAACAGATGCATATAATACCATTTACTTCCTTTCAAAAGGTGAGGAGCATTTAGGGAGCTTTTCGGTAGTAATGGTGTAATGAATTGGATTGTAGACAATATCTGCATCATATTTTTATTTTTATTTTTATACTGTTCCAGAATTTAATGTGATTAAACTTATGCACGCGGTCAGCAGCCAAAACATTTGACCCAGTGACATGAACCAAGTGTGTCATGAGATACACTGACTTACACTGCATAGCACTCTATACCACACACAGGACAACTCATTTAGACTTGAGCAAGAATGACTGTACATGAACTTTTGTCAACAGAGAACTCCAAGCTCAGCAAGAGTAAAGTCACAACTGAGCATGTGGCCCAAATATCTTTGAGGATCCAAGAATCTTTCCTGTGCATAAAAGTCTGTAAGTTTAACCAGCACAGCCAGCCAGAGCATACCTGTGGTAAAAAAGGCAGGTATGAAAGAATCCACAAGGCTTTTTTTTCTAAACAAGTTATTTGATCTGCTCCTACCGCAGACTGACCAAACTACTGAAACAAACACATGACACATCTTATGCAGAAGATATAAAACTATATTCAGGATGCTAAGAACTTGTAAAAGTGAAAATTGTTACTGATTTTACACCAAATAAATATGATTGCTAACAAACAGTTGCAGGAGTTGAAGTTCAAAGGCTTAGTTTTTTAAAATTATGAATATTCCAAAACATTTTCTGCCTTTATTGCATTTTATTCCACAGGTTCATTCTGTGGAACAGAAAGCAGCATGAAAAACAGAGTTTATCTCTGAATGCCTCATGCACAATTTCTTTCTAGGAGTATAAAGAATTTAAGTCAATGTGGGTCTATTTTTACATGTATAATTCCTTCCTTTTAATTTTACATATTTCAGCTCCCTATTCAAAGTTGTGGAGTGAGTTAGCTCCCATTTACTGCACAGAAAGAGAGCCAACATGATGAGCTAGCCTTACTTTATTATCATTTCCCACAATAAATTGTCAGTAAGCAGTAAAGCTGGGATAGGCTCACAGATTTTATATTTTTATCTGAACTGTCATAGGATACTGAGTTTACAGATCTATAAGAAGGGAGACACTGATTATTTTTGAAAATGTCTATTCTGTTCAGTTAGAAATCACTCTTTTGAAAATTTGAGGCTTTCATTTTCATTCATGATGAAAACTGGAAACATAAATTTGCACAGAAAGAATTCTTGTTTTAGTCTGACTTGTTTGTCACTCCCTACTTCAAATCACAAAATTAAAAATACCAGTACTGCAGTAAGTCTAGTGTTCTACTCTTTCCAAATCAGTAATAAAAAAGTTTCAATGACATGAATTAAAAAAGAAGAGGATCCTTACTTGGGAATTTCATTAGAAAGCAAATTACAAATGTAAGATGGAGGTTTTGGGGTAGTTACAATTCAGTGGATTATTTTACCTAATAATAGAACAATTCTACAGCCTTTCAGCAAGGAAGAAAATACACCTTTTCTAATAATTATGTAATAATAGCTGAAACACTCCTAGAGTTTGAATCATCTTATTTTTATGGGAAAACCACAACATAATCTTTCAATGAGAAATAACACTTTCTAGGTCACTGCAATAGCATGAAATCAATACTGTTTGACACCTTGCTATTTTCCAAGACACTGCTTGTCATTCTGCTACATAAAAGATAAATCAAGACCAAAAAGAAATCTTTGAAATACTGAGATCATTAATTTACTGCACTTCAGAGAAAATATGGGCAGCCATTTTCTACAGTACCTAGAAAACAATATAAGAGACCCAAACTCCTAAATGGCATAAATCTACCTGCACTCTTTGTCACTATTGTAGTTAAGCAGGACATCAATGGAGGTTTTCCTTTTTGCCTTGTCTTCCTCTGTCCATTTTATAATACAGTGTAGATAAAGATATCAGTCAGAGAAAATAAGATGCTTCCAGCTGTGAGGTCCCCAACAAAGGAAGGATGTGGAGCTATTGGAATAAGTCTAGGGGAAGTCACAAGATGCTCTGAGGGCTGGAGAACATCTCCTACAAAAAGAGGCTGAGAAAGTTGGGATTGGTCAGCCTTAAAAAGAGAAAGCTTTGGGGTAAAATAATTGTAATTTTCCAGTGGCTGAAGGGAGCCTACAAGAAAGGTGGAGAGAGACTTTCTCCTAAGGGTGCGGAGTGACCGGACAAGGGGGAATGGCTTCAAACTGAGAGAGAATAGATTTAGCTCAGACATTAAGAAGAAATTCTTTACTCTCAAGCTGGTGAGACACTTCAACAAGTTGCCCAGAGAAGCTGTAGATGCCCCATTCTGGCAGTGTTCAAGGTCAGATTGAAGAGGGCTTTCTGGTCTGGTAGAAGGTGTTGAAACTGGATGACCTTTAGGGTCCCTTTCAATCCTGAAATGCTACAGTGGGTCTAGTTACACTGGGAAAAGTTATGTTTACACAGAAATCTTGGATGATTAAAGTTGCTTCAAGTTGCTTTGAGGGAAGGTCGCATTTACCACGTACTGATAGAGTCTTCCAACAAAGATGCTTCAGCCCTCTTGCAGGGCTTCACTTCTAATTGAAACAATCTTTTCCTGATACTGGCATAGACAAATATTTATTTCTTCATCATAAAGAGCATGCATTTGTTTATTTCTTGTATCCATCTGCTGTTCTAGTAAATTTGGATTTATAATCCATTCCCTATCTTCAGGGTAGGGATTTGCTTTTGCATTTTTGAAAAGCTCTTCTTTTTAGCACATAACAGCGGGGATGCATTTGCAGACAAGACCATGCAAAACACCAATGATGAGCAAATAATAACATTTGGCTTCAAGAGAAGCAAAGGTTGATATTTAGAAGGAAAAAAATACTGAGAAAATAGCAACACGACAGTAGAACAGAACAAAAATGATGACTAGATATCTTCTTCTCTAGAATTCACTATTAGAATTTACCCCAATCAAACCATATTTACTAAAAACTGGCAAATGGGATCCAACATTTGACCCACTTCTCCATGAGTTTCAACAGCTTTCTGGAAGTGCAGCAAGAGTTAAGAGACAGTAAGCTCTGAAGCTCTAAGTTATATATCTAATAAAACTCATTTTGCAGGGGTAGAAGATTGGAAAGATCCAAAATTCATTCTGCAAATTAGTCTTCCTTCTTAGCAGCTGAAAGATGCAAGCCTATAAAGGTGGTATGCGTTTCATTTTTTTAACTATGCAAAACAATTTTTTTTTTTTTTGGTGGAAGAGAGTCAGGATCGTCCCTTATTCACTTTAGCAAATATTTTCTGCACATTGTTAGATTAATTTTAGAAGACTTGCCTTCTAGTAAAAAATAGACAGGGTTTGTATGTGTAAAAAAACCCCCTAATTATATTTCTTAAAATTATTTCATTTTCATTTAAAAAACTGAGAGTTTAAAGTAGAAATAACCCAAGGGATATCAGTAGTTATCAGGATACAGTCCACATAGATCTTTTTTAAAAGAACATTAAAATCACTATATTATTTTTCAAATCCCAACAGATCATTCTTACAGTGAATGCAATTAAAATAAATCCCTTGATGTAGTGTCTGCTTCTTAATACCCACTGCTTCCTAGTATATCTTAACTCAGCACACACCACATATGAAGGAATGAGAAGTCAATCTGCCCTAAGGAACAGTGGTGATATTTAACAAAAAATGATGCAAAAGAGATCTCATTGTTGTCATTCACAGTTGCCAGACTCAAAGTAGGGGGGGGGAAAAGTCAGAAACCTAAGGAGTCCGATATCCTGAATTCACTGTTGGGGAACAAACACTTTGCAGCTTTGGTTATTTTAATGAACACATCACTTTAAACTATGCCTTTCCCATCTGTTCTGCTCTCTAATTACATATGCAAAAAGAAGCTCATTCACAACTGCATCCTAATGGAATCTTAAACAAAACTTGGCTGAGATTTAAATATTCTGTGTGTATCATCTGTATTCAAGGCATCAAGCAGCTTCTTCTCCATGAAGTGTTTTCTTGTTTTTTAGGCAGAAAGATGAGGCAAGGCAATGGATCGCTGCACCCTGGCATGCAAATCCCTTGCATACAAAATAACCACGGTGGCATACAAAGGATGAGGTAGAGAGTAGAGAGATCTCCCTTTCCTCACAACACCTTTGCAAGTACCATGACACAAATCTCTCATTGTCTGTTTATGCATTGCAGCACTGGAGTTTTCCTGACAACTCAGGTCATATCCCTGGCAAGAACTAGTAAGTGTTGGAGTTAATGGAGAACAGATACTACCTCTGCAGTGTCTGTGCTGAGAAATAGAGCCCTGATTAGCAGTTTCTTATCCAAGATTTTAATGTGGCCAGATCACAAATTGCAAGGTTTTACTGATTGTGATTGAATAGCATCTACACCACTTTAAAATACAGATACAAGCTCATTAGGACACCTCCTTGCAACTGCTGTGATCCTTCCTGTAGAAGTGCCAGAGGAGAAGGAATTAGGGTATTCCAGCACCTGATTTATATCATTTCAGTAGCAATGAGATGCCTAAACACTTTAGTCACCTAAGTCGTCTCCTGTTCCCATTAGCTGAGCCCACAAATTGATGGAAAGCAAAGCTGAATTACTGAAAGTTATATCATGGTGTTCCAGCTTATCTTGATTAATATTTTTCCCTCAAATGGTTGCACATGAAAAATTATTAAATGATGTAATTCTGGCTTACATATCTTGTTCTGTGACAAGTCTTCAGCCATAAAAGATAAAAGCTGAACCTCCAGTCTCATAGAGACTTGCTGTGTGAGATTCTGTAGGGAACATAGTTTCTGGCATAGTGCTTCAGTATATACCAGTGTTCTAGTGATGTGCAAACAGCACTCTAGTGAAATGCTCACTGTGAGAAAATAGAAGCCACATGATTATTTCATTCTACTCACTATCTGGTTTTTATCTATGTTTTTAAATGCAAATCTCCTGGTCTGTGTCTCCAACAAAAAAATCTCCCTTGAAATGCCCTGCTCCATGGTGTACTGCCTCCAGCTCTTTCAGGCCTTAAGAAGTCTTAGCCCAGCCAGTAGGGGAAAAAAAAAAAAAAAATCCTGGCTCCTGACATTAAAGACAGTAGTTCTGAAGTCCAGCTCCCCTAATGATTGCGAACAGTCAACCTTTGCTGGCTGCTATTGATGTAGCAACATCCACTTGGGCTCAGCTCCTGGACTGCAACAGAGTCTGAAGACTGTGGGGTTTTTTCTCTGTTACTCTTTTTACATTTCTACCTGTTTGTTATTTGTGCTGCTGTTGGTGTGGTTTGGGGTTTTTAGTTTGCTTGGGTTTTAATAAGGTTTTTCTTTAAGATTGGCAAGAAAAATATCCATTCAGGAATATGTTCAGGTTGAAGACTCTTCCCTAGTGATTCCTATCCAGGCTAAGCCTGCTTTTTCTCCATACACTTTTCCATCTGCTCAAAATTTCAAACTTGAATTCTCATTTTACAGGAATTTCTGAGCAGCTGGTCTCAACCCAAATGGTGGTGATTTCTCAAATATCAAAATTGTTAATAAAGCAGTCTGAAATATTCTTTCCTTCTTGAGTGGTAAAATCACTGTGCATTTTGATAATTTTCCACAAAAAATTATAAGTGAAGCTAATGAATTTTCATAAAGTGGAACAAAATTACCGAAAGTAAAAAATTAAATCAGCCATTGAAACTAAAATTTTCTGAATAGCCAGAAATAGTTTTGTGAGTCTTTTCCATGTGCAAATTGACTAGAAAATTAACAGCTGGAGGGAGATACACTATCCTCCTTTTTATGTCAATGTGGTATTGACCCAATTCTGAGAAGACGACAGGGCTTTTCCTATCTGCCTAATTGATTAGCCACTGCTTCCAGATGCTTCTGCAAGTCATACTTTGCTCAAGACATCACAGGAGCTCTGATAGCACCAGGGCCATGTAAGAATATAAGCTCCCAGTACTGTTCAATCTGTCCCACTAAATGTGCTTAATTCTGGTTTTCCTTCAACAAGCAGGAGCCCAGAATTGTGAAATATTGAGAAATTACTTTTGAAATCCAATATGCAGTTGATTCAAGGCGCTTGTGGCATTTTCTGTTTTAGCAAAGATAGAAGATAATTATTTTTTTCATTAATGCATCTATTGCAAGAAGTACCAAGATCCTTATCCTTTCTCTCCATTAAGAAAATATATTCCATTTTTAAAAATTACTCTGTACTGTATCCATTTTGGTGATGAAAGCTCATATTCTGACTTTTATTTTGCTAATAGCAAAACATTTATTGATATCATATGCAAAGCTGCAAGAACATCAGAGGAACAATTTTTTTTCTTTATTTTAATTTGCAAAATAATATGTTCATTTCAAGATAGAACTATACTACAGTAGAATTAAACTTTTTAGGGCAGTAATTTGCCTGAGGTCTATGGTAAACTACTAATAAACAATGAGGATTCCCTAATGAGTTTACACTCCTTGGAGCCAAAACATAGCCCTGTATACAAAAATCATTATAATCATGTGAGACTATGTGAGGGAAAAAAAAAAAGCCAGCAGAAAAAGTTATAACACTAATAAAAGTATCAGTGCTCTTATCAGTGGTATCAAATGTTAATTTATCCTCAGGGGATTAACTAATCTGATACATTTTAGACACTAATCAGGGTAAGAAATTCTGCTAGGATTTTTATTCAATATAAATTAATGAGAACTCAAAGTTCATTCAGCAGAGCATTTCAAAAATTACACTATAATAAATTAAAAGCCCCAAATGCACACTCCAACCCTTCTTTTTAAAATTTTAACCCACAGAAGGGACCAGAATATGGAAATGTTAGCTTTAGAGTAGGAAGGTTCAACACACATAGTCTGGGGGAGGATTCAAAGGAGGATTTAACTTCAGGTGTCCTGAATCATCCCCACTCCTCCCCCTGCCTCCGTTAGCCCTCTAACACTCAGGATGGCAGGGCTCCCTAGGCAGAAATTAATCTCTCTGCAGCTCCCACACTCTTCATTTAAGCTCTTCAGGCTACAGATTGAAATACTTGTTCTGAATAGATTTTTTTTTCAACTCTGTCAGTCAAGACTCAACATTGCTGAGAAGAAAAAGGAACTTTTGCATTTCTGGACTAACTGAATATACCCACTCCCCCAACAAAAGGAAAAAAAGAAAATCCCACCACCTGGAATCTGCAGCTGGACTGCAGATTGGACCTAAGTAATTTCTGTTGGTGTAGAGCAGCAGTTGGCAGATGAAGAAACACCACAGCAACAAAAGGAGAAGACAGACATTCAAGACAGAAATCATCTAACTTGGCAGAAGCAATGCCCAGACAAAAATAGACCTAAGTGTGTGTGTGTGTGTGTGTGTGTGTGTGTGTAGTAGCTTTAGTTTGTGTGCATGTAAGCCCCTGTAATGTATCATTCACCTCACAGAGACAACTGAGAAAATAAACAGTATTCTGAAACTTTATGAGGAATACTGTATTACTAAAGCTAGTAATTTCTCCTACTTCACCATAAATGCACAACCCAGGGTGCCATCCCTATAGAGCTTGCTGCTCTGATCTTACAGAAGTTACATCATCCTCTTCTTGAATAAAGGTCACCTTTTTCCTGCATGCTGAAACAAGCAAGTCTTACTAAAAGTCTTCAAGGAAATTTCCATCTGCTGAGCCTGGACAAGGAAACAGCACTGCAGCTCAAGATAAATTGTCCAGGAACATCCATGCAACTGTATGACAGCCTTTCCATGCTCTCCTGATTCACTTTTACTTTGCAGAAAGCCACTTATCACAGATAGTTAGAGTTTCTCTGTTTTAAGTTGCATGGGTATGATTCCTATTGAAGACAGAGGGATTTTCCTTATGGCAGAAGCCCAGGAAATAAGTATGCAGAAAGAGCTTCTAAAGCACTGAAGTAGCTAAATCACTACTTCTGTAAAAATTGAATCCTATGATTATTGTGCTATAAAAATGTTTTAAACAGGCAACACCACATGGCTTAAGAAGAGAAAGTGAGATATGATAATTCTATCTATTATGGTTAGAATATAGATTTAAATACAAGTTTTTGAAAAGAATGAATGAGGAAAAAAAAGTGCTATTAATTGTAGGTATAAAAGCATCTTATCCCATAGTTTAGCTTCTGATTTGGCAATACTAATTAAGCATAAAAAATCAGAGTCGCTTACAAGATCTAGCCAATGCTTATGAAGCCACTGCAACTATTTTTCTTTTATTTTTATTACTACAATAATTTTTAAATTATTATTATTTGTAGAAGCAAAGTATCATTTGGAGAACAAAAGTTTTATTTGCCATAGATTTTTCAAAACAAATTTTTCCCAAGTGTTACTCCAGTAAAAACATTTATGTCTGTAACATACATTAATTTGATCTATCAAAATATATAATGTGCCATGAAGTTATTCCTGACACACTCCAGAAAATTGGGTTGTCTGCATCCCACTGTGCCTCCCTTCCACAGGGGTCAGAGATTCAAGTTTTGCATGAGGATGAAGATATCCAATCTGGAGATGTTCTTAATTTGTTCAGAGAATATGGCACCCACTTTCTCATTCTAATTTTGTGGATTGTAATGTATTCCTGCCAAAATTTCACCCACCACTGGCTTCTCCTTGGACCCTGACACACAAATGTCTCAATGACAGGCCCAGCTCTACTTTCCCAGTCCGTGTGTGTTTGTGTGCATCACTTGAGCGGTATCTCTTGGCTCTGTTTTTCTCCTCCTGATGTCTCTTGTTTTTGCAGTTTTTGTTTTCCAACCCCAGACACCACTTTGCCATTCAACTAGGGGTCATAATTTTCCTATGCTACCCTAAATTCAGTGGAGGACCAAAAAGATAGAGAGCTGGAGAATTCATCCTGTGAGTAGACACTGAATTACCAGCCTTGCTCAGCCTTGAAAAGAGATGAGATGAGGAAATATTGTATTATCCAACTGTCTTACACAGGCTAAGGTGTTTCACATTATTAAGATCGTAAAAAAGGTCCTCACTCCCTAAAAGCTTTCCTAATCCTCTTAAACAAGATCCTCTAATCTACAGGAGCTCAAATCTTTCCTGAAACTCTGTTGCTAAATTTGCCAAGCTAGGTAATATTTGTACTCTAGAAAACAATTCAGTAAAAAATTTTCAAGATTTCACACGCTTGCTTTTTTATTTTACCTTTTTAAAAAATTGCTCTGTATTGCATAATCAGCACTAGAAATTACATCAAGATAGTACATTAGTTTTCTATATTGACCTCTAGTTATTCATTATATCGCTTTATATTATATTTCTTTTAAATTCTTGATACTGGGAAATCTTACTGCCATGGAGGTGGACTACTTCAATTTTCATATTTTCCTGCCTGATATCTCATGGTCAAAAATCTCCACTTTTTTTTTTTTTTTAATAGGTGTTTTTGAGTAGTAGTAGTAGCCCCACAATGCCCCCCCCCCCCCCCCCCCCCCCACCACA
>VWYP01009682.1:234262-251912 GCA_013400435.1 Pycnonotus jocosus | reverse complement strand
CCCCCGATAAGTTCTAAAGTCCTGGCAAGGAAAAACCATATTGCTCTTCAACCCACAACAGCAGCTCGGTAGAACAGACTGAGAACTTGACTAATGCATAAAGTCACTGATTTTGCAGTATTTTGCACAAATACTGCAGTGTGACCACCTGTGCATGTGACTAGCTCTCCCTATAGATAACATTTCAGGAAATCTGAGTTTCACATGGAATGCTTGAGGCATGCTTTGCCATCCACTCCTTTGGTGAAAGCTCTGTACTTCATTCTCCTTCTGCCCTCAGTTGGACAAGTTAAATTTTAATCACACTGACCTCACTCAAATATGGCACTATAACCCCATTTACTTACAGAAACACTGCCTATTCTAAAAACAAAATCTATCAAGATTGCTTCAATCTGCCAGAAAAATCATAATTATAGGTGCTCTTGATGACAGAAAGGATGGAAAATATGTACTCCAATGGAATAAGAACAATTCCTCTGAATAATTTTGTTGCAATGCATCTTTAAGGCAATTAATGACTTAATAAAACTTCTGTGAATGATAAACTATTACTTGTTACCAAATACATATGTGTATAGGTATATGTCATATGAGAACCTTTCTTACTCCCTTGAGGATTCTGTAATACTGATGTGATGTGGAATTAACTCTCCATGGTTTTAAAAGGTATGTGGGGATTTGGGCTGCAATTTTAAGATTTTTGCTCTGAGACATCCACAATACTTTTCTGTCAGTAGCTGCTCAGCACTTTGGAATTTCTAAAAAATGTAGTCATTCCAATCTATTTTTGCTGTCCCTCTGACAGCTGTCATTCCAGTGCGCAGAGCTGTCACTGAGAACTCTCACTTGAGATGAGACTGGGGAAAAAAACTGATACCAACCAGGAACTACTGGATGGTCTGGGGTGCACAGTTGGCATGAACTCTCTGCTTGCTTTTCACGGCTGGTTAATGTCGTCAGTTTGCATCCACCATGGCTCCTGACAAATTAACAATGACAGAGCGAAAGTCCTAACACAGGCCCTGGGGATTTTATCTCTGCAGTCTAACAATGCTGTAATGGGTTGACCTTGGCTAGATGCCAGGTGCTCACCAAGCTGCTCCATCACTCCCCAGTAGGGCAGGGGAGAGAAAAATAAGATAGAAAACAACTGCTAGGTTGAGATAAGGCAGTTTAGGGTCTCTGAGTGCATAAGCAAAGGGAAACAAAAATTGATCTCTACTTTCCATTGGTGATCAATGTTCAGCCACTTCCTGGGAAGCCGGACTTCAACACATGGAGTGACTGCTCTGAAAGGCAAACATTGTTAAATAACAAATGCCCCTCCTTCCTCCTCCCTCAGCTTTTGTATCTGAGGTGATGTCATATGGTATGGAATATCCCTCTAGATAATTTGGGTCAGCTGGTCTGCTTGTGTCCCCTCCCAGGATCTTGGACAAGGGAGCAGAGGAGGAATGTTAGAGAGACAGCACAGATGCTGTGCTAGCACTGCTCAGCAGTAGCCAAAACACCACAGTGTTATCAACACCCCTCCAGCTACCAATGCAAAGCACAGCACTGTGAGGGCTGCTAAGGGAAAATGAACTCTACCTCAGTCAAACCCAATACAGCCTTCATCCTTTATTCCATAGCATTTGAGTCATACTCAAATCTCACATAATTTATATATCTTCCAAATGCTCCATTCTATTTATTTCTCATTACTAGAATCCATTCTTACCCACATATACCACTTAAAGCATGTCCCTAAACCATCTCCATACCCAACACAGATTTTCATTAACCTCTATCCTCCATCCTTTCACAGATAAATATTATTTCATGGGCTTCCTTCACCCCTCCAGATCCATGACTTGGGCTCCATTTCATCAGGATGGGTGATCAGGACAGGGGAAGCAGCAGACTTGATCATTGGGCACCGACAGCAGCCTGGCTCAGGTCATAATTGCTTTCTCCTTGTTCCTCACAATACTCATTCTCATCAGTTCATGTCATTCCTGCTGCTTTACTTCCTACAACTTAAAATTGACACCAGAGATTATTTTTCCCCAAAGATTAAGTCTCGTTGATATACACTGGTATACACTGGCTCACCCCATCCTTCCCCATTACCCACCAAGCACACCCACAATCTCGTGAATGGATCAGCCTTTTCTCATGGGAGGAGAAATCCACACTGACTTCTGCAACCCCTTCCCTATGTGTAGTACAGAGACCTTATCTCCTCCCACAGTATGTAGGGGGTCTAGTCTGGGCAGGACCAGGGCTGTTAGCAGTGTTGACCAGCCAAGTGGTTTCTAATAAATTTGCATCCTGGTGCTTCCATGCCCCATTACCTAACTCTTCTAACATAGACTTCAGCAGTCCATTATGCCTCTCAATTTTTACACTGACTTCTGAGTGATACAGGATATGATACATCCACTCAATGCCATGTTTCTTTGCCCAAGAGTTAATAAGGTTATTTCAAAAGTGATTCCCATTATCTGACTCAATTCTCTCTGGGGTACCATATCACTACAACATGTGTCTCTCAAGGCCTAAAATGGTGTTTTGAGCAGTGGCATGGTTTACTGGATATGTTTCCAGCCAGCCAGTTGTTGCCTCTACCATGATGAGGATGTAGCTCTTGCCTTGGTATGTTTGTGGCAGTGGTCCAATGTAGTCAATGTGCCAGGTGTCATCATATCAGAAACCCCCTCACCACCAGAAAGTGGTTCAGAGGAAATTTCACTTGCATGGATGGCTTCATTGCAGCATATGTTTCACATTCCTGAAAAAGAAGTGTGATGGTTTCTATGGCCAGATCCACCCCTCCATCATGAGCCCTTTATGTGGAATCCCTTCTCACATGTCCTGATGCTTCATGGACCCATAGGGCTATAAATAGCTCACCCTTTTGCTCCCAGTCTACATCCACCTGAGCTATTCCAGTTTTGGCAGCCTTAGCTATCCGTTCATTGTTCTGATATTGCTCAGTGGCACGACTTTTGGGCACATGAGCATCTACATAATGTACCTTCAGGGTCATGTTTTCTACCTGTGCAGCAATGTCCTGCCATAAAGCACCAGCCCAGATGGGTTTACCCTCGCATTGCCAATTGCTCTTCGTCCATTGCTGCAGCCACCCCCATGGGCATTAGCCACCATCCCAGAGTCAGTGTAGAGTACAAGTCATTTTTCTTGTTCAGGGCTAAGTTGGATGGCTTTCACCTCCGCAAATTGGCTTGATTCATCTTCCTCTTCAGCAGCCTCCACAATTCATTGCATTTTGTGGGTCTCCACACAGCAGCTTTCCACCTCCTATGCTTTCCTATCACATGGCAGTATCCATCTGTAAATAAAACATTGTCTCTTTCATTTTCTGGTAACTTGTTATATGGTGGTGCTTCTTGGGCATGAGTCACCTTCTGAGGCAATGCTCCAAAACCTCTGGCCTCTGGCCAGTCCATAACCTCTTCTAGAATTCCCAGGAAACTGGGTTTCCCATTTGGGCTCACTGTGTAATCAATGATACCCACTTTCTCCATGTAGTGCTGGTTGTGTGACGTCTTGAGATGTTTCCTTTGAACACCTAGTGTAGCACAGGCAATTGTGGTGCCAAGAGGAGATGCTTCTGTTTCAACAACTTTAGAGGCCACTTGAACCCCCTCATAGGCTGCTGATACATCTTTCTTACTGGAGTACAATGGGCTTCTGATCCTTGACAACTCCAGCTCCTCAGAGTGACCTCAGGTTTCCCCTGAGGTTCTTTGTGTCTTAGGTTACAATGTAAGATGTAGCCAAAAGTACGTATTCTCTTACCATCTGTTAAAACCAGGTGGGGCAATGTTCTTCATCTCTTCCATGATGTACCCTCATAACTGCCTCCAGAGCTAACAGGCCATCAAGTCTCACTGCATGACTCATAACATTATATCATCCCATTATGAGATGCTCTGCCAAGGGGGATGAACCAAGCATTCCTAACTGGATGTCATCTGAGGATTGGAGCACCACAAGCAGCCTTATCTATTGGTTTCCCAGAGGAAGACCAGACCCTTCTACCACTGGACTTTCAGAGCAAGCAGTACTTCTCTAGATCCTTCTACAAGATCACTGCTTCAACGGAACCACATCTATCACTCCAAGAGGACTGCAGCCACCATTCAATTGGTCCGCTACCAACATCCTGACTGACAGGGTTTTCAGGCTGTATTCTGACTCTTTCAGTGTTTTCGTACTACTGCATTTATTTTAATTTCCCTATTAAATTGTAGTTCTGACTTGGGATCTCCCACTGGTTTGCTTCCAAGCTAGTATGCTTTGCCAGAGGTTCCAGGTGACACCCTGCTTCCCTGTTGCAGTGTACAAGATATTTTCCATGCCTGATCCTGTCTATACATGCCCAAGAGCTCTTTCCTCTTTGATCTGTTCAAAAGCCTCTTGTTGCTCAAGGCCTCAGTTGAAATATTTCTACTTCTGGGTCACTCAATAAAGGGGATCACAAGCTGACTATAACCTGGAATGTGCATTCTCCAGAACCCCACTGGGCCTAGGAAAGCTTGTGTTTCATTCCTGTTAGCCAGTGGAGACATAGCAGCTATTTTGTTAACCACCTCCATTGGCCCATGATTACATCCATCCTGCCATTTTGTTCCCAAGAACTCGATCTCCCGTTGTTACAAAGGGAGCGAGAGCTTAGACAAGTCCTGCCTTTGATTCAGATTTCTGGCAATAGCTCTGTTTGATGTGGTCTGCGCCCCAAACTGCTCTTGCTTGCAAGTTCTTAAGAATGGCTGATTAGATCCATTATAAAATGAATTATTGATTAATAGATGGAAGATTCACAGATATAAGATTTTGAACAGAATATTTACTATGCAGGATGAAACAAAAAGAACTACAAGTAGATAAAAAATACAGTGCAGGATAAAAAGATATTACAGATTGCAAAGAAATAATATATATTAGGATTCAATGTAGCTTACCACTGAACTGATGATGGAGTACACGTAGAATCCTTTCACTCAGTTTCCAGGCAAGTAACCACAAAATCTGCATCCAAACTTCGGGGAAAAGTCCTACACATTTCCAGGGTATGTGTAGGAGACTTCTGATTTTGTGAGAGTTTTGTGTTGCTTTTATAGTTTGTAAAGTGAAGTGTCTGTCAGTCAGAAATTCCAGCTTATCTCCCTGCATCTTGTTCTCAAGGACAGATATTTATTGTCAGCTGGGAATTCCACCTCTGGCACCAGAGATTACTTCTTACCAGACAAATGTCCAGCCTTTGTCATCTCACCTATTCACATAAGGGGGAGAATGCCCANAAAAGTCCTACACATTTCCAGGGTATGTGTAGGAGACTTCTGATTTTGTGAGAGTTTTGTGTTGCTTTTATAGTTTGTAAAGTGAAGTGTCTGTCAGTCAGAAATTCCAGCTTATCTCCCTGCATCTTGTTCTCAAGGACAGATATTTATTGTCAGCTGGGAATTCCACCTCTGGCACCAGAGATTACTTCTTACCAGACAAATGTCCAGCCTTTGTCATCTCACCTATTCACATAAGGGGGAGAATGCCCAGAGCTATCACACCAGCTGATAGAACAGATAAGCTGTTCTGCAGTAGAGGGGGAGTCCTGCCACACCTGTGCATGTCCCTTACTTTGTTTTATGGCAAGAGCAGCTTTCAGATGAATTTGGATTATTTTCTTTTTTTTTCTCAAAAATTTCTTCTGCTGTATTGCCCAGCAATACAAATTATATCATTGATGTGTATTGCAGGTGTTCCAGAGCTCCACTCTTTTCCTGTATAGTCTGGATCAGTCCATGGCAGATGGTTGGGCTGTGTTTCCCATGAGGCAGTCAATTCCACGTATACTGGACACCTCTACAAGTGAAAGCAAAGTGTGGTCTGCACTCTGCTGCCAGAAGCATGGAGAAAAATGCATTAGTGATATCAATTGTGGCACTATTTGGCTGCTTTTCGCTCCAGCTCATATTGGAATTCCAACACATCCATCACGCGGCAGTTAGAGGCAGTGTGGCTTCATTTAGGCCATGATAGTCCACTGTCAGCTTCTATTCCCCATTAGACTTTTGCACTGGCTATGTGGGGCTGGTAGAAACATCTTCTATCATCAGCTACATTTGGATTGTAATAAAATGTTGTAGCTGCCACCCATTAATAGAATCAACCATAAAAATGCAAAGTTGGAAATATGCAAACAAACACATATTAACAAAATTATTATTTTGTGGTTTATTATATAGTTAAAACATCTAATTTCGTTTCATTAAATGCCTGTGAGAGGCTTTCTTTAGTGGTGGCTGAGAAAGCAATGGAGTCATTGCTATGAAAACTCCTGTTTTTCATTGAAAGCTGAAATTAGTATTATAATGGATTATAACTGTTCAGCAACTGGGTTATTAATGTTCACAAATCCAGTCATTACTCATTTCTGTTAATGAGTAGTGAACATTTTCTTATCTCTTTTTCTTTATCTGCAACATTTCAAATTTAATAGTTTCCTTCTTACACAGGTATAAAAGCATTATCAACTTTCTATCATTCCTGCGTTATATTGTTGTTGTTGCGGTACATTAATTTCTTTGGGATTTTTTACTTTTCTTTATTTTTTTCTTTAAAACTCCTTGAAGAGCTCATTCTCTTAGACCATCTAAGGCTAACTAATCATTCCTGCTACCCTCCATGAGCATTTCAAACTGAAGCACTTTTTGCTGTTTGCGACAAACACTGAACATTTGATTGCAGTCCTGGGAGACTTAGTAATCCAATCAGAAACATAGAAATGCTGCTGCCAAATTACTTGTGCAATTCACATTTTATTATTGGCTGCGGAACAAGATGCTTCTGTCTTGCACTTTAGATACTACTCAAGTGAAAGCTCTAAAAGCTCTGCTAATATAATAATCATAGAATCACAGAATGGATAAGGCTGGAAGAGACCATAGTGAGTCATTTGGTCCAACTTCCCTGCTTAGGCAGGGTCATCCCATAGCACATTGTCCTGGGTTGTAGTATAGGATTTGCACAAAGTATTCTATCACCACCTGCATGAACTATTGAATCCAAATGTTGGAGCAGTGTCTCTCCAGGCCCCTTCCCTCTGGGCCATCTTCTGTTAATGGCTTATGAAACACTGCCCCTCCCTCTAGTCTATTTGCTGTTAACGACTTATAGATAACGCCCTCCGGGAGTTATTGTGTTGTCCAGGACCCCTCTGTATGACTCATCATTCCATTGTAAGATGCTCCGCCCAGGGGGAGGAACCAAACATTCTCAACTAGATATAATATGGGATTTTGGGACAGTACAGGCAGCACTTGCCCACTGGATTTCCAGAGGACCAGAGCTACCAGACCTTTTCTACAGGATCACTGCTTCAGGAAGACCATCTCATCTGGACTGCTCCCATCACCCTGCTCAGGCTGTATTCTGACTCTGTCAGTGGTCTTTTGTATTATTGCATTTATTTTATTTTATTTTACTTTCTTTTCTCTCCTTTCTTCTTATTAAATTGTATTTCTGACCCAGAGGCTCTCACGTGTTTTGCTTTCAAACCTCTATACACATGGCACAGGATTGTACTCAGATGGTTCTTAAATATCTCCAGTAAGGGAGACTCCACAAACTCTCTGGACAATCTCTTCCAGTCCTCCGTCATCCACACAGTAAAGTTTTTCTCCATATTCAAGTGGAAATTCCTGGGCATCAGTTTCTGCCCACTGCCTCTTGTCCCACTCCTGGGCACCACTGAGCAGAGCCTGGTCCATGCTCTGACACCTCCCTGCAGACACTGACACACATTGACGAGGTCCCCTCTCAGATGTCTCTTCTCAAGGCTGAACAGGCCCAGCTCCCTCCAATTGTCTCTGTTGCCATTCACTGGACCCGCTCCAAAATTATGACCATCACTTTTTAAAGAACTACAAAAACAAGTCACCTGGGCCATAGAGTTTTGTGCATATGTGGACCAGCATGTGTACAAACTGTTGCTCCAGGAGATTTAGGAGATATTCAAGCAACACTGGCTAGTCCACTTAGATGGGATGAGAGGTTGTAAAATCAGATAGTTTGGCTCCAAATTAGCCATGCAGCAATATTTTATGCATGCAATTCAACTTTTTCTTAATCTTACTGGGTAGTTTGATTGTCAGCCTAGATGTGGTCAAAGGATCAGGTCCATCTTTCATTGACAGTAAATGAAAAAATTGGTGTTGGACAAAAAGGTGTCCGGATACTCTTCTGATGTCCTCACTAGAAGGAAAGATTCTTCTAATTCACAACTAAATTTGCTACCCGTTACGTAATACATAAGAAAGCTCAAAGAGATCAACACATACATATTCATAGACTACAGCTGTTTCCTCTGTTTTGAAACTGAATTAGGAAAACAGTTGTTTTAAACAACAGCACTACAATTATAGTAAGGGCTTTATTGACTTTTATTGAATATTACATACCACATGGTTTATGTAATAATGTAATAAAAGAGGCCTGCTTTAAAACATATCAGCTGTCTTCAAACAAACCTCAATCCCAACACTATATTTATTCTGTTAGCTGAGTTTGTAGGGCTACTCTGTATACACGGATGTGTTTAAAACAATAAAAAATGGGGGAAAACATTTTGAAAACCCTCAGAGAATAAAGAACACTCATCACAGAAACAGGAATTATAATGTTAGACAATGGAAACTGATTTTGAACTGGTTTAGATTGAGAAATCCGAGAAATCAGGATGTTACTGTAAGTGTTACATTTAATATCTGTGAGTAGTGGCTCAAACCTGGTTTGCTGCTTGTTTTGTTTAGACAACTAGTAAGATCTAGCAATTGCACTTCTTGCCAGCATTCTGCTGAAACCATATGGCATGACAAGAACGTTGGAGCTTGCATGCCCTCATGCACAGATAAAAGAAAAATCAGAGAAATAGCTGGAATGAAATACTTCAGTAAAGAGAACAGACTGCCTGTAGCTAATGGTTAGAAGGACAATCTTTGAACTAAAGCTCCATCTGACATGAGTTAAGATCATAATAGTGCATTTTCGTTTTTGGCTGATGAAAAAAAACCCCAACTTTCCTCTAGGTTTCAAGAAATGAGGAGGATTATTATCATCAGCTGTACTTAAAGGACAAAGGGCAAATGTAGATCTATGTAGTTCTGACTGTTCTTGGCAAAAACCTTAATAAAATGGCTGCTAATGAACATGCTCTGCTTTGCAGGCAGTGAGTCAATACATATATCTATGGAAGCTTGACTGTTCACTGTCTTATCACTTTCATTATGTTTGGCCCCAAGATGTCAAAGCCATAAGCTGCATTTCAGAAATTATATAAATGAATAAGAAGGACTACAGTTTACTCCTTTAACTTGCTCAGTTGCACCCACATGTGAAAGTCTGTCCAATTTTCGCAAATTAACATGTTTTGGATACTGCTGAAAACTGTGAGACATGTAGACGTCTCACATCCTCAGTTTCACATTTTTAGGGCTTTTTTTCAAGAAACACAAGTGAAACACTGATACTATTTCTACTATTGGTGAAAGAAAAGTTTCAAGTAGTTTCAAAAGCACAAGAAAATGAAATACTCATGTTTAAGAGATGCAACATAAGCAGAACTGAAGTCAGTGAAAGATATAAACTCAAATGGATTGACAAGTCCTCTTTCAGAAGAAACGACTACAACAGGAAATGGGCTTTTAGGGCTACAGGCTGGATCAATGGGCCAAGACCAATTGCATGACGTTCAACAAGGCAAAGTGCCAGGTCCTGCACTTTGGTCACAACAGCTCCATGCAGCACTGCAGGCTTGGGGAAGAGCAGCTGGAAAGATGTTAGTGGAAAAAGTCCTGAGGGTGCTGGTCAGCAGTGGCTGAACTGACTGAACATGAGCCAGTGTTTGCTCAGGTGGCCAAGAAGGTCAATGACATCTGGCTTATATCAGCAGTAGCATGACAGCACTGACTGTCTCCCTGTACTCAGCACTGCTGAGGCTACACCTCAAGTCCTGTGTTCAGTTTTGGGCTCCTCATGACAAAAATGACACTGAGGTGCTGCAGTATGTCCAGAAAAGGACAACAGTGCTGGGGAAGGGGCTGGAGCACAAGTCTGCTAAAGAGCAGCTGAGGGAGCTCGGAGTTTTTAGCCTGGAGAAAGGGAGGCTCAGGGGGAGCTTCTTGTTCTCGACAAATATCTTAAAGTAGGTTGTATCCAGGTGAGGGTCAGTCACTTTTTCCAGGCAAAAAGCAACAGGACAAGAGGAAACAACCTCAAGTTGCACCAGGGGAGGTTAAGGTTGGACATCAGGAAAATTTCTTCACTGAAGGGGTGGTTAGGCATTGGGAAAGGGTGCCCAGGGAGACGCGGCAGTGAGTGCCGTGGACTGCTGGACAAGGTAGTATCAGATTATAGTTTGGGTTCAACGATCTTGGAGGTCTTTTCCAACCTTAACAATTTTATGAAAGACTTCTGATTTCCCCTTGCCTGTCCAGAAAATCTGGCACCAAAGGCATCAAATTTGGAAGCTAGCAGTACTATTTCAAGGAAAACAGACTAAAAGATTGTGCTGCCTTGGGTGGCACTGATTGTCACCACGGTTTGGCATCATGGTCTGTGTAGGTGCGTTTGAAACCCGGTCTCAGGGGAGCGTCCAGCACCGCTCCCCCTCCCCCACCCCTCGCTTCAGTCCATGGCTGAGAGGAGCCCTGCGCGGCGCCCGGGCCGGAGGCACCGGACACCGGCATCACCTCCCGCCTGCGGCACCGACCCGCCCTCACGGCGCGGAACCGGGCACGACACACGGGGAGCGCCGCCCCCAGGAGCCGGCGAGCCCGCGCCGCAAAGGCCTCTGGGAGTTGTGGTCCGCCTCGGCGGTCTCCGCCCGCCCGGCCCGCGCCTGGCTGGCCCCAGCCGGCCCCATGCTCCGGGGCTGTCCCTCCGTGCCATGTCGGGCGCTTCTTCATCCGCCGCGACCCCTCGGCGTTCTCTCTGTGTGGGAGGGATGGGCGGAAAACGGCACTGAACCACTCCTGGTAGAACTACAGCTCCCGGCGTGCACTGCGCCACAGGGAACTCAATGGGGCGGGAGGGCTGAGCGAAGATGGCGGCTGCTAAACAGAGCCGGAGGGGAGGTTGAGGTGAGTTTGGGGCAGCCAGGCACCTCCCGCTACTCGTGTTCACCCTGGCAGTCGCCTCCTCATTCTCCCGCTTCATTCCTTCTCCACCCTTGGGAAGGAGGAGGACGCGCCAGAGGGATGGGCGCTGAGGGAGTGGCGGGAGGCGCGGGCCGCCCGGCTGGCGCGGGAGGAGAAGCCTCAGGGCATCGCATCAGCCCGGCCGGGGCGCGGCAGCGGCTCGGGGTGTCCCTGCTCGGGGTTCCCCTGCTCGGGGTTCCCCTGCTCGGGGTGCCCCTGCTCGGGGTGCCCCTGCTCGGGGTGCCCCTGCTCGGGGTGCCCCTGCTCGGGGTGTCCCTGCTCGGGGTGTCCCTGCTCGGGGTGTCCCTGCTCGGGGTGTCCCTGCTCGGGGTGTCCCTGCTCGGGGTGTCCCTGTGGGCGCTGAGTCCCCATGGAAGGGCTGACAGACAGGCTGGCTCTCTGCCTCCGAACGGGTCTGCTCGCCAATGGAGCTGTGGGGACAGCGGGGCTGGGGACAGCGAGCGGATTCCCCCGCTTTTACCGGGAAGGGCTGTGGCTTTGGGAGTTCCCTCAGCAGATTCTCCTCAAATGGATTTTAAGACACCGAGATATTGACCGAACACAATGCAAATTGGCAGGGGGACGACACTGGGAGCTGTCTTGGCTTCATTTTTAACGTTAATTGCGCATCACAGAGCCAAGCTTTAGATAATTGAGGTGTGGGTTCACAAATCCTATTACTGAAAACTATAGTACAACGTTTCTTCTTGGATACATCTAGAAAGGCATCTCGTGGTTCTTTGAGCTGAGATACGGGGAAGAAAAGCTCATGGCGTGGGTTGTCTCTATGCTGTTGTAGGACTTATGGGAAAGCCTATGACTTTAAACCAGAGCTTTAATTGCTCTATCAAAATCCAGTTTGCTACCTCAGGTGTTAGACTTTGCAAAGCTACATCAATGTTTGCTGTGCAAACTGAGTGGGTAAGCTAAAGTCAGAGTTAACAACCAAGGCTTTGGGATTTTATAGGTAATTACTCCCTAAAGTATTTATAAGTAATTTGAAAAATTTTCTCAGGTAACTTCAGGACATCTTGCTTGAAGATGTGGTGTTAATGCTCTTAAATATATGGTAAATTTTCTTTGAGAAATTGATGGTGTGGAGTTGAAATCTTGATTGTAGTTCCCAGACAGACCTTAAGGCTTATCCATGGGTTTTATTTGAGCCTTTTAATAACAATTTTATTATTTGTCTAAAAAAGGCAAGATTAATTTCTGATTCAGGAAAAAAACCTCACAAAAATGTAATTAAATACAGTTTGTGATTAAACAAGTGTTTTAGATATTACAAGGTTTGCAGTTCATGATGGGCAGTAACTTCTCTCTACTTCTGATGCAAACTTGTGCAGTAGCAAAGAAGTAGAAAGTTTTGTATTGCATACAGGTTAAAGGAGGTGTAAGAATACTCACCAGATCTGGCAATTCAAGTATAATGAAAAGGGATTGCACTTATAATTATAAAATCTAAATTATAAAGAGTATGGGTTAGAAACAGCTTTGGTTGGTGTCAGTGACTTTTAACTGCCCAGTGTAACTCTCTAAGGTAGTAATCCTTGTAAAGTTACCACGCAATTTTTAAACAATTTTGAAGATATGTAATTTTTAAAGTGAAAGCAAATCGTGTTTTCTGTAGTTGCATTAATTCTTGGGTAAGAGAGCAGGGTAGTCTCATTAATTCAGCCAGCTTCATACATGGCATTGCCTCTCCAACTCAGACAAGTAATTCAGACTAAAGTCAGGTACTTTCCCAGAATTACCCTGTGGTATGTAAATCTGTTTTATATTGCATTTTTTGGGTTCTGGGAATCGTAGTTGGAGCTTAACTGTCTATATTTAGGAATGAACATGTGATTTATTAATCTTTCATTGTGCTGGCCATTTGCCTACTTTCAAAGCTAAAGGCATTGATGAATTTTTCAAAGAGGAAATATGAGTGGGGAACTGAGTGCTCTAAAAAGTAAATGTACAGTGGATTTTTAATTTTTCAGTTCATGCCTGCATGGCTGGCAGGGGTGCTTAAGCCTCTGTCCTTATTTGGCTTAAGTTGGAGGAATGAATAGGAGCCCAGCTGGCAATTTCATTTTGAAGACTCAAAATCCAGTTAAACATTTATGGTGTTACATAATAACAGAGGGCTTATTGGAAGAAAATACAGAATCTCAGGTATGCTGGCTTCTGTTTCTTTGCCTGTAGCACAAGGTTATATAAATTTTTCCATTTTAGCTCTTGTAAAGAGGTCCATTGTACTAGAGCATACACAAAAACAATCTCAGCTTTTCTGTTTGGCTTTCAATGCCATTTCTGGAATCTTGTGATAATAAGAAATATTTGTGCTTATAAACTATCTTTTAATTTCAGATCCCAGTTAGTTAATGAAAAAAAAAAGTCAAACAAACTGTATTTTTATCTTTGTTCTGATGAACAATGAAATGACATTGAGTTTCCTAGCCAAATGGTGTAAAATCTCAAAACAAAACTGAAAGTTTTTCTTCAGAAAAACAACTTTTATATGTCATGCAACTGTTCATCTGTCTTTTGAGGTACATTCACTATCTTTGCATTTTGATTATAATTATTGTACTGTTTTTACATCCCTAGGAAAAACACAATAACTTTTAATCCTCCACAGAAAAGTAGCTGTGATCTTGCTTACCTTTTTAATATCCAGGAGTCAGTTGCTTTGGTGAAAAAAACATTGTATAGTACTTAACATCCGTGAGGTGTACCTGATGAGCTTTCAAATGTCACAAATCGACATGGATGTGTTAAATAGTAAGTGTTAGACTAGGAAACTAAACAGTATCACATGATTTTCCATAGCTCTCTTTTAATTAGCCAAGTTCTGCTTCATCAGATTCTGGGGTGGATTCCCTCTTTTGTTACATAAAATTGTAGCTCCGTGACAAATGGCTGAGCAGACTCATAGTGGGAAGCTTCTTGGTTTAGTTTAGTTCTGTTCTGCTCTAACAGGAGGCAGCATCTGTGGTTTAGACTTTGTCCTAGGCCAAGTGAGGCAGTGATTGAAGACTTTATGGAGAAGAAATTGTGTGGTCTGTTCTGCATGTAGAGGCCAGGCCACCTCCATGTGGAATTTTCGGTCCTGTAATAGATCATAAAATGAATAAAAGCCCAATCAATTATTTAAAAACAGATATTTGCTGTGTGTCTTAGTTGATTATACAACTTTTCTAGTAATTTCTGCAGAAAACTCTCCTAAAAATCTTCTAAAAGTGAGTTGACTTGGCTGACAACAGCAGGGGTTGTATTTTAGGAAAATGCATTGAATTTCTGATTGCCAGAGATGGTCAGTAAAACACTCTTGAGTCTCTGGCACTTGACTCCCTGAAACTCTCACCAGGTCCTCTGCATTTTTATTTTCTTATATGTCAGTAAATCTGTTTCCTGTAGTGTTTCAGCTAGGTCCATAACTACATTCTGAACCAAGGATTTTGCTTTTCCATGTGTCTGTTGGACAGGAACCATCCACAGCTCGTTTCCTTTTATAAAATTACGCTGCTTCTCACGCTGCCCTTGGAGAGGGACATACAGCTTTCTAATAGATGGGATATTTTAAATAACTTACTTTGAAGTACTATTTTTAATTCCAGTTGCTGTCACCAAATTGGAACCTTTGATTGAAATGCATATATGAGAATAAAGTTTATTTTTAGCAACTATGAGCATTGCTTTCATATGTGGTCATTAAAACATATGTTGACCAAATGAAATGTTTATTCTCACATTATCCAGTTGTGGAATTACAATTTTTTGGTGTATGTATACATATATTTATTAGCTGAATATATTTTGTTTAAAATTTTATTTTATTTTTGAAGACAGCAACACTTAGTGTCTTTAACTGAGATTTTGTTCTTATTTGTGGAAAGGTGCATTTGTGAGGAGTTTGTATTTGGCAATTAGTTAAATCTAAATGCACTGCTTTAATAAAGAAAAATCTTTTTGTGCCAGTTAGTTAAACGGTAGATTTGGCTACTCTTATGTCCAAAATAGATTATTGTAACTTCAGATGAGTTAGTTTTCTGAATATATTTAATTGCATCAAAATCCTTTGAACAGCTATTGTGTGTACGAGGTTGCACTCTGATCTAAAATTTGCCTTTTTAATACTGGGAAAAAAATGCCCTAGAAAGTGCTGCACAGGTTTTTTAGTTGTTTTTTCGTAGTGCAGGCATTCTCATTTCTCAGGCGTTTTAACAGGGAAGTGCTGTGGTTTACATCTGAAATGGAAGCATCCTGTGAGACTGTGCAGAATTTAGCATCCCAAACAGTGGCACTTGGGAGGATCACAGTACACAACAGAAAAATGTTTACTCCAGCATCAAAGGCAAGAACAGAATGACTGCATTTCAGGAACTGGCAAAATCTAATCTGGTCAGCTAAGAGGATATCTGGATTTCTGTGGTAACAGCCTCTTTGGTACTGAAGCTGAAGAATGTGACTTTGGCTCATTCTGCATAAGTTACTGAGCATATTTGGATGTAAATTGTCTAAAGCTTTAGTCTTGACTTTGTTTATTTGTTTGTTTTCTTTATAGTTTCTTATGTATTTGCAAAATTGAAGACATCCCTGATTAACAATGCCTGGCAGTAAGTATTCTTCTCTTAAGTACATTAAGACAATATTTAGAGATGTTTACTGTTAGGATATTTTCTTTGGGATTTTAAAAATTTTTAAAAAATTAAAATGCAAAAAGAAACATTATACTTGCTGTTATTTTTAAGAATTTTAAGGTGCCAATATTATCTAGTCTCTGCCTTTGTAAATCTCCATATATTTTTCAAGTAATAATATGGGCTCTGCATTTGTCCTTTTGATTACAACTTCAGAATATAAAATTGAATTTATGCTTTGGACTGTGTTCTGAAATAGTTGTATTCAAAAAAGGTACTTTTGATATAAAAAGCTTTATTTTGATATAGCTATAATCCTGTCTTTGGAAAATTACAGCTAGTGTTTATAGAAGATAGAATCACTATTTAGGATGAAAAGTGATAATATTTAAATTTTTGACATTAAGGCTTAAGTTAGATTTTTGAGGCAAATGTTTCTGAGAATCAAATTATTTACCTTCAAGAGTAGCAAATTTCTCTAACACAAAGGATCAAGTTATAAAATTTATTACAAAAGTATAATCTAACTATTCTTTTTATTAATTTTTATATTTAGAAAAAAATTCTACATGATCTCTAATAAGATTGCAAACACCAGTCTTTGGATAAAGTAATCTGCTTCATCCAAAGGATAAAGAAGTATTCATGAAGTTACAGTACCAGTCATACTGAGTGCATTCTAATTACATAGGTTTGTAGTGAATTTCATGGATGCTTAATTTCATGAGGAAGTCTTTGATCATTTGTTCTTTGCTGTGATATGTAATAAGCTGTGACTGTGGGTACTAGAAATGCCTTACAGTAGTTCTGTGCTGTGTGTTTCAACCCCTGTCATGTAAAATATCTTACTGTAGGTAAGATATGTCACACCTGTCATGTGAAGGAGTGTGTGCACTTTTTTTAATGATTTAACCTGGAAAGGTAAGATTTTTTTCTTTTAAACCAGATATGCTTATGTTTGGGGTCATTAATATCAATGCATGTAGAGTTTGCCTTGCTGCACTCAGATGGGAGTTAAAGGAGACCAAAAGAACTGGTTGCAGTGTTGGTAGTGAGACACTACAATGTGTGAGCTACACAGCATTTATTTCTCTTTGCCTGTGTTAATGAGTGTAAGTGCATGGCTGAAGGGAAGGGAACCTAACAGACGTGTGTATTGCAATTCTTGTGAAATAACAGTATTTTCAGAATATTTTACTTACAAAAGTTGTGGCAGTGAAGAAGTATGGTTGGATTTTAGGGCAAGCAAGCATCCTTTTGTGGTTGGTTGTACTTCTAATCAATAGAGATAGAGCCTTCAGGAATTCAGGTCTGTTGCATGTGGAAAGGAGATCTTCTGCCTGCTAATTTAGGCTTCTGTAAAGGTTCCATTGGATTCTTTTCAGAGCATATTGATGAAACAGGCTGCTGCTGCAGTGTTACTTTGAAATCTTAAAGTATTTGTCCCTGAAATCTGAAAGACTCCGTTGTTTCTAAAGGCTGGGTGTTTTTGTATCTTTTTTTAATTTTATTTTTACATAGAGTTCTGTCATCCCACACATCAAGAAGTACATTGACAGTCTTTAGGAATAAAACTTTAAAAAGGCTGTTACAGCAAGATAATTTTCAAAAATGTTTTCTGTCATGTTACAATGAATTTTTTACAAATGAAGTAGAAAAATAATACCTAATTAACAGGAAATTTTGGTGGAGTTCTTGGGTCATACCGACCAACTCCCTTGTCCACTATTGTCCTGCTTCGTTTCCTGGGTCTCTGTAGCAGTTCCTGATGGTAATTTTACCCCTCTTTTTTTTTTTTTTTTTTTTTTTTTTATTTTT
>VWYP01009682.1:176990-234211 GCA_013400435.1 Pycnonotus jocosus | reverse complement strand
TTTTTTTTAATTAATACAGTAGTTGAATGAATGTATAGATCTAAAAGCAGTGCTCTGGAATATCATGGGGGGTCCAGATAACTGGTGTTACATAAAGACTGAGTAAGAGTTTAATTAGTTTTTCTGGGGACTTCATCTCTTCCTGGTGACACTTCAGAAGTCAGTATTGAAATTCCTGTGCATGAACCATTCACAGGACAATATGCTTTTTAGCTCCCTCAGTATTAACTGTGGAAAAATTGGCACAAGTCAGAACTGGGCTGTGCTGCTGAGAGGGGGAGGGATGAGCAAAGGTCATTAGCCAGAGGTGATGGATGCTCTTCTCTTTGAGCCTCAGCTCAGCCCAGGCTGCTGGGCTCTGCACGAGTTGTTCTTTGCATATTCAGATTATCACATTTTCTATTGGTGTTTCTGCTTAGCAATCCCACTTAGGAATGTGGCGATTTAGTGCTACATTGAGTCCTAAAATACATTAAGATTTTGGTCTCAATGCAGTTGTCATAGCCTAAATAGAAAGTTTTCAGTCTGCTCTCTTAACCTTGATATGTGAAACTGCTTGGCTTTGACCAGCCATGACATAGCAATTGTGTTGACATCTGTAGTGGAGCTGTAATGCTCTGTCATTGCTGCAGCACCTGGATCAACCTTGCCAAAGTGTAGCTTTTCCCTGGAATTTTTATGTTTAACTTTTTGTTACGGATTTGTCTTGTGCACATAACGTGAGTGTTGATGCAAATGGTTACAGACATGGATGGTGTCTTCAGCTGAACCTGAAATGCAAATTCTGAAATGTTGAGAAAGCAAGTGTGTTTCCTCATTTCTGTTAGAGTACAGTAGGAATAGGTTTGAACTACACATGTTTTAGTAGTGGTCTAAGCTGTGCTTTATCACAAAGACACTGTGGAGTATTAAATATATATATTATATATATATAATATATTTAATATATTTATTAATTAAAAATAAAATTTATTAATTAAAATATATTTAATATGTATTTAATCTTGTATAAATAAGATTAAATAATGCTTTTATTTAAAAGCAAACCCAGAAAACTTATAACCAGATAGCCTCTGCAGTACAAGCAGTATGTGCTTCTCACTTCCCTTGTGTGTTCTGAATTTCCCTGTTGAATAATTTATGCAGATAATTTCATTTAGCATACTTCTGTTATGGAACATGGGTGATTTTGGTAGGGTTTTTTTTGTTGGCTACATTCAGATTGAAATGTTACAAATGCTTCTGCTAAGGAGAAAAAGTGATAGCTGAGTCATGTCAAAATATTTGTTGAAGACTCTTCTTTTTGAACATTATGTTCTGGATATTCACACTTAATCAGATGTTTGAAACACAGCTTGGTAGATAGTGAGATTTTTCTTTTCTAGAAACAGCTAACCTACTTACTGGATGTATTTCCTGACTTCGATTAAATGTTTAAATTAAGGGCAGCTTTTATACTAAAATGGAATTGCTTGAACTAAAAGAATTATATGTGGCACAGGTGTGAGCACCTGTTGACTATAAAAACATATTTTACTTGTAGTAGCTCTGTGTATGACTTTTTAAAGTTTTTCTTAGCTTATTCTTTTCTCTTTTGGCTTTGCCATTAGCATAATTATATCTTTGGTTTTCAAGGTTTTGTTAAATATAATTGTTAGTTAAATTGTTTTTAGCTGCTGATCAGTAGTCCTTATGACTGACTGTAAAATTTAAATTAAGGGAACAAATAAATAAAAATAAGGATTTTGCCAAATGTAATTTTCCCACATTCTTCCTTTGAATTATGGCTGTGAAATTTAGTGATATTAACACTTCCCACACTCTTCTGTCAAATATTTGTCAGTTGGAAAGGGACCATTCTGATTTAAGAGGAACATATATTAGTTATGTGGAAAATATTCCATGATTTGGCCTGTTCTTGGTTGCAGTGAGGAGGCAGTTTCGGTGACTTCAGAATGGCTCCAAGCATGCTCATTAAACTACGGAACATTTTGTTTCCTTGGCCTCCCGAACACCATGTGGCTTTTTGCCCCTTGTCTGTGCAGAGGCAGCTCCTGTGACAGCAGGTGGAGCCTGCTGGTGCCTTCCCTGCTTCGTGCAAGGTGAAAGCAAACAGAAGATGGAACAACTGAGTAGAGCTTGTTGCTTTCTGTGTTGATGCATGCTACTGCTTTCCTTGTGGTACTTCATGGTCTTTAAACAAATAAATGACCCACCCCCAATACCCATCAAACTTTTAAAATTACACTTTTCTATGTGAATAGCGCTTTCTTGCCAAGTGTAGGAGGGAAAATAACACTTGAAATGGGATTTGAAATGAGTGAATTCTTAACTGGCATTTAACATTTTGAACACATTTTAAGACACAGATAACTTCTTCGTTTTGGTTTCTCCTCTCCCAATAGTTTTGGAAAATTCATTTATTTGTGTTTTGTTGCTCTGGTTTTTATTTTGTATATATAATAAGTAGGTGTTAACAAGATTGGTGATGAGAAGGGTAGATTTATCACTTTGTGAAATAAAATTCTGAAATGTCAGTGCCTGGAGATGTATTCCTGATTGAGTCTATATAAATGTTTCAGGGACTAAACTTTCTAATGTTTTTAGTGTAAATCAAGCCATAGTTCTTATCAGTTATTGTCTCCACTCTTTCCATCCAGCATCCTTTTTTCCTCATCTGGAATATGTTTCTCATGTAGCCTTCACACTTAACAATGGGACCCACTACTTAATAAAGCATTTTTTATAATTGCTTTGTTTATTTTATAGGTGGGAGAAACCCTTTTAATTTTATTACAGTGTTGTTGACTACTTAAAACAGTGTTAAGTAGTTTATAATTCTGTAACATTTTCATATTTCATCTGTTACAGAGGAGTTACATCAGGGGTGTCTGAAGTTATTGTTTGCTGCTCGATTCTGGTATCTTAGAATGAGAAACACCAGAAGCCCTGGATCGTGTTCTTTTCAGCTACCAACCTAAGGGACTGTGGGAACTTGGAAAGCAGCTGCCAGGGAAAAGTTCTGGTTTGGGCTTCCTTCAGCAGTTTGCCACTTGCTAGGACTAGGCCAGAAAAGGAAAATAACTGTATTTCAGAATGTCTGTAACTATTATAATACTATAGTCACAAATTATATAATGGATTCTTTGCATAATATGCAAGAAATGCTTTCAACTTGAAAACAGACACGGGGTTTTTTCAGCTGGTTTTTAGGTAACTGTTTTTTCTACATTGAAAGAGTAGTAACTTTCCAAATGTATCCTTAATTAAGCTAAGAAAAGAAACAAAACAGGAACTTGCAGCTGGAAAACTGTAGCTCTTTTGTACATCTGTTAATTTAACTCGTGGTACCTTAAGCAACTTTGTGTGCCATCAAATTGGTGCTTCCATATTTATTAATGAATATGCATGGATTTCTTTAAGACTTGTTGTTTTGGAGCAAGTGTTCCTTTTGTTGTTATCTGTTAGCTGTCATTTCTATGTACACATCATCCTAGCCCCATTTGGGAAAGTTAGTGTTTAGAAGCGCTTCCACAGAGAGTCAAAAACACTCATATTAAGACAAGACATGATGAATGATATCATTATCATTCATCCTTACATTTCTTGCATTTGTTTTGGAACACACTTCAGTGTAGCCAAGAAATGAACAGTTGTGTTTCATCCATCCATTCTTGTTAAAACCTACAGAATTTATTTTTTCAGTTGTTGTTACTTATGTATGCACAGTCTGGATATCTAACATAAAAAATTAAATGCTTTAGAGATGAACTTAATTTGGTGCCCATCAAAGCCTTTGTGTGCTTTTAAACTGTATGTGGACGTTTCCCCAAATATGAAAATGTATCTTAGTAATTTTTTTCAGGCTTTATTAAAATATGGCTGTCATTGTTATTTGCAGAAATCGCTTTGCAACTATCAGTCGATTAATCTTCATGTGCAGCCTTGTTTGCTATTGATTTCTGAATCATGGGACAAAAGGGTAAGAAGGCTCATGCTGATTGTGCATGCAAGTGTCCTATTTTTTTGTGCATGACCAAAAAGCAAAATTGATTTTGGGGAGCAGGGGCAAGATTTCCATTGTGTGATTAAATGCATGTCTCTGGAAAAGCCAGGGTGAACTCCTTTTAAAAGTATTTTGGCTTTCCCTTTCCTTGTTACATGGATTTCCTTCCCACCATTGGCTACTATGAACCTCACTGACTCTCTAGGGAATCACATTCCTTGTGGTTTGCTGAAGATGAAAGTTTGCTGTGTACACCACTCTTGGCTTTCGAAGAATGCTATTTCATTTCTAGAAAGTTATATTATTCAAGATTCATTCATGCAGGAATTAGACAGAAATGAGTAAAAGGTGAGGTAGGTAGGTGAATGGAACTCTTCAAAGTCTGCCAAGAGCTCAGGAAGCATTCGGACAATGCTCTCAGGCACACAGTGTGATTCTTGGGACTGTCCTGCACAGGGCAAGGAGTTGGATTTGATGATCTTTGTTGTATCTCTTTGTAGTCAGAATATTCTGCAATTCAATGATTCCTCATCTAACAACTTACTCTTTGGTTCAAAGACTTCAGAAATAGTTGGCACCTGTATGACTCATGTTCAGCTTGAGATCTGCTAAAGGTCTCAGTCCTTTCGTTTTTCAAGAAGAGCATAGTTGTGATTCTAAATTGTACTTGGACTTGTTACAGTATTTTGTTGATAACAGTCTGTACTTTGGCTGGAAATGGGCACTCTGAGTCTTTAATTGTGGTTTGAGAAGGCTTACTTATTCCTTAGTAAAAGAATGAGTAAGGAATTCTAGTCTAACACTTAGCTATATAATTATGCTAAATCAGTGCTCCTTACTGATACTTCTGTAAAGCTGTTAGCATGTAAGGAAATGGGTGAAAATAAAGCTTCATGAATATTTTGTTAGAAGTGCATCAACAAATACCCAATAATTTGTTATTAAAACAAATTTTCCTGTGTTCATTAAACTGTGTAATGATTAGAAAAGGACTTTAGAATGATGATACTCTACTTATGAACTTTATATGTAATAAAATATGAAAAGTTATAATTGATCTGTCTGACATAATTGAGCTAGCAGAGTTCTCTTGTCACATAATAAATGCAGTGCAAGCTGTTCTCAAGACTTTCTATGTGCTTGTGGTTTTTTTATTAAATGAGTTTATCATTTGATTCTGACATTGGTTTAGACATGAGATTGAAGTTCCTTAGCATTCACAAAACATAATTTTTGCAAATTGAGTCTGGATGTTGGAATTGCAGTGTGGTTAGAAGTGCTGGTTGTGGACAAGAGCTGCTGGATTCCTGCAGAAAGCAGTGAGCCTGTGTGCCCACAGATGTCCCGTCTGGTTTCTGCAGAAAGCTGACACACTCAAGATTGACCGGTTAACAAGATGTATTTATCGAACTTCTTTGTCTATCAATATGAAGATGTCTCTGTCCTGCACTGACCATCTTCTAGACTGGCCTGTTCAGTTCGGTGGGAAACAGAAGTCGTGGTAGAAAAGGAACACACACAGTCTTTGGGTACTGAAGGTGCCCAGAAGAGCAAACCCACTGTGTCCATGTTCTTCTCTAACTCATTAGGCATTACAGGAGGGGAGAAATTGCTTTTTAATTAGCTGGGATATGTGGTTCTAGGTAGAGATATGTTCTAACCTTTTATCCCTCTGTTTGGGAGAAGAGCTGCTTTTCTGTTCTTGGGGGAAACCTGAATGAAGAAGTGCTCCTTAAAACTAGTAGGAAAGATAACAACCATGAGGATATTTTATAATTCATATTGACCTAGAAGGAGGAGTTTTTTTCAGTGAAACTTAGGTCTTTTGTGTCTATGTTTTAAATTGTGAATAATTGAAAAGTTCTTGCATAAACTTCTGTTGGCTGTTTTGTTCAAAAGATGCTCTTCTGTGAGGGCAGGATGAACTAGCTAAAACTGCAGAGAAAGGAAAACATGTAAAATGGAGTGTGTTGGCAGCTCCAAGAACCTGTTCTTGGTAATATGGAGAGAGATTTTTCTTCAAATTTTTGATTACTTATTCTTCTAATGTTCTTTTTCTTTTAATGGAAACATATATGTTTCCATGTCCGAATGGCAGTATCTCATTTTGTAAATGCTTTCTGGGAAAATGAAACAGCTAGGAGTAGACACAAGCAGAGCACTTAATAGGAGATTGGTGATATTTAAAGAATAATTTGAATTCTGAAGCCTTAGTATCCTCTGTGGTTCTGCTTTTCAAAGTAACATTATGACATTTTTGTTTGGCATTTTATTTTTCATTAATGTCAGAACAGTTTAAACACTTTCAGTACTGAACAGGAACAGATGCTTTGTCATGTTTTGAGCTCTGTGTTTGTGCCTCAGAAGACTTGCTGCACTCTGTCTTCTCAGCATAAATAGTACATTATGGTTCTAGACTCCCAGAAACACTTTCATCCCACCATCAGTGCTTCTTAGCAACACTATGGGAAAAAATTACGCAGGTAACAAGGAAAGAAAAGAAAAAACCCAACCCCCAACACACTGTTATGTTACTTTCTCTGTACACTGTGTGTTTGTGCAGGAAATAAAATGTATGTAATGCAGTGTTGGGCTACTTGTGAACAGAACATTTTTCTTTTAATTAGGAAATGTTTTTCAAAATCTGTGCAAATGTATTGAAGCCTGTAGCTGGGTTTGCTCAAATAAAGGTAAAATTTGTTTTTGGAGCTCTGGCCATGCTTATATTGGTATTTTGGATGTTGTAATAGAAGAAAGGATCTGTAGAATGACACTCTTATATGTCCCATAACCAGGTCAGAGGTTTATGCTTAACTGATTAAAATCTAGTTTCCTGATCTAAGCTTACATTCTCCATTAGTTTTGAGGGTTCCAGAGATTAGGCCTGTGGACCTTTGCTTCTTCTTCATCAGGACTTTTAATATAATGACATATAATAATTTAATCATGGCATTTTTTCAGTGACAAAAACCTTCTCATGCCTTGTTTTTCAAGTGGCAGTGTGGTACCTACTCCCCGGTCTGTTTCAGCCCTGTGTGTTTGGGCAGTGCGAGCTGCAAGGCACAGTTGGGCAGGAGGGGAGAATTAAATCCTCCCAGCCTATCTACTGCAGTCATAGGGCATCTATGATGAGGAGGTGGTGCAACAGTTCTGAGCATCCTTTTTTCTAAGGAAAAAGATGACAGCAGTGTAAAATTCTGGGAGTTCTTACTACTGCAGCTGTGTTTCTTCCCTGTGGATTGGATTAAGAAATCAAACTTAAGAAAATGGAAAAAGTAGCAGTCATCAGAAAAACTCGTGTGGCTTTACATTCAGGTTTTTCAATGCTCTAAGTTTCCAGTGCTTTCCTTCTAAGAATTGAAACCCTGGGCCTTTGTTGACCAGTTACTCATTAGTTTGAAGTGGGCTGGTTGTCTGTAGGGCTGGTGATAGTTTATCAGTGCCATCCTTATAGCTCTCTTCAAATAATAAAGATGTGTAGTATGACAAAATCTTCATAAAATTCTAAAAGTAGAGGGTGTTTGACACTTTTCCATCAGTTTCTTGGTGTAGGGAAGCAACAGCTTCCAAAGCAGAAGCTGTGTAATACAGATTTCAGTTAACCAAGAAGATAAAACTTTAGACATCTTGTCAGGAGCCATTCCAGTTTCTTTTGTGATGCTGACCCTGGAATTAAAATATCTGAAAAGCAGAACCGTTCATGGTGTTTGAGTGACTGTGTTCTGAGGTGCCAGGTAATCCCTATGTGCTACTGCCCTAAGCTTCAGAATTTGAAGATTGCCTTAGTTGTAACTCCTAGACTTGTATCCAGACCTGTGCTCTTGGCCACCTTTCCCATTCCCCTCTGATCTTCAGGTATACAGGGTGTGTTCCTGTAAAGGCCGTAGGTTAATCCACGTGAGTTCCTGTAGCAGAACAGAAGTGAGCAGCAAGTGTTAAAGCAACAAAATAACTCTTCTGTGCTGAGAAAGAAGGCTGTGTCCAGTAGTATGAGGGAACGCAATGGAATGGGAAATGTGGAACATCTATATTAGAAATTTTAAAACTAAAACTGGGCACGAGCAGAGTGGCACAAAGAAAGTCCCTGTCAGCAGTCTGCTGTGCTGCCTGATGTTGGAACTGGGAAGCAAAGGCATGCAGCTGAACCATCTGGGAGGCATTCTGTAGCCTGGACTTAGTCACCAAAGTACTGAGCCATTTAGACAAGTATATATATTGTTACCAGTAGCTGGCCAACCTGTTGATCAGAAGTATAGTTTGAAGGCTCCAGAGGCAGACAGGGACCCTTTTGGAATAATTTTATCTCTGGCACCCCTCAAGAACTGCTTCTTGTTCACCTCTGGCCACCCTGGAGATAGGCTAAGTGTTGCTGCTTGGCCTGTTACTATTCAACCATTCAAGTGTCTTTCCTCTCCTTCAGTGTCTGTCTCAATCCACAGATGCACCAGCCTCTACTGGTCTTCCATGTTAGGTGTTGCTCCTTAACCTGCCATAAAGTGGGAGCAAGGTGGTACAAGAGGTGGAGGTGTTGCAGCCCCTCTTCTCAGTGGTTTGTTAAGCAAGTTAGGTGGCCTGGCCTTTGAGCACAGATGACATTTACAGTACTCTGTCACCTGCAACTGTCTTCAGCACCTGGGAAGTGTTCAAGGATGCAGCATTCTGAAAATGGCTCATCTGGATAAGAGAATACCTTAGGGTCAAGGTAAAGGCAGGTTTTGAGCAGCATTGTCTGGAACTAAGAGACTCCTTCCATGCCTGGATTGTCACTGTACTGGGGATTTTCCATTCTCTGGAGCGCATGGATGTTGGGAGTAGCCAGGCATTTGGACAAGCAGAGATAGGTGTGTTAAGTAGCAGGAGTAGAATGAGGTTCCTGTGATAATGCCTATCCTTCTTTGCTTCTTTTATTCAGAATTAAGTAGTAGGTAAAGAACGTCCTCTTGGCTCAGTGTGTCAGTGGATGTGCACAGTGGGTGTTTTGTCAGTGTTAGGAGTGCGCTCCATGCTCTGCTCTTTGCCTGGATGGAGGAATAATAGCAGTTTGTGCTTCGGAGAACACACAAAGCACTATGAGCCTCTCTTTTGGTCTCTGTCTCCTTTAGTCCAGTAGTTTATTTACATTCCATTTTTCACTGATTTATGAAATACCTTGTTATGAATCAGTATTTGTTCAGAAATAAGGATACGATGAAATAAAACCTCTGTGGTTTTTTTCTGTTCACTGGATTTATCACCTAGAACTCATTTCCCAACTGCAAACCAAATACTGGAAGCATGAATGAAAGTTGGACTTTGCCTGTTCATTTTTTTCCCCTGAACAGATTATCAGTGCCAGCCAGCTGTGATGAAGAGGGGTCAAGGAGATTTATGTAAATGTGTCTTTCTAGTCTCCTAATGTGTCTTTTTTTATATTGCTTCAGTGATAGTTGTCAGAGAAGTAAATCACATTGGCCAGCTTATTAGGAATATAAATAAGGACAGGAGTTAAGAAGCAACACTCATGTCATAGAGCTTCTTCCACTGGAAAAAATATTAGGTTTAGGTAATTTTAATGCTGTATTAAAAACAGAGAGTGACAGTACTATCTCAAAGCAGGAAAGGAGGAGGCAGTGTTGAGAAGAACAGAAATGAGCAAGTAAAACAAAGGTATTATGTGAAACCAACAAAGGTGGGAGAAAGGAGAGACAGTATGGAAACACTGCTGGTGGTGGAACTTAAGGAATGCAACTGGAGAACCTGATGTAATGGAAAACTTTCTTGTAATGGATTAGAAGTCTTTAAAAAACACACAGTCCCAAAGATAATATCTTCCTGAGAGAGTTGTTCTAATTGCCACTGGCTCTGAAAAGAATACTTCATTGAAGAAGCGTGGTGGTGAGCATTATTTGACTAGCTTGGGGGTTTTTCTGTCTTCTTATTAGTAACTTCAGGTGCATTGTCATTTCTTGCTTTCACAAAAAGTTTATATTCAAATTATTTTTACGTACTTTCACCGTAGCAAAATTTACATCTCTGCATGCTGATTCCAGTATGCAATGCTACAGGTTTGGAGAAGAGTGGCTGGAAAGCTGGCAGAAAATGACCTGGGCGTGTTGGTTCAGCAGTGGCTGAACATGAGCCAGTGTGTGCCCCAGGTGGCCAAGAAGGTCAATGGCACCTGGTCTGTGTCAGCGACAGTGTCACCAGCAGTGTCACCAGCAGGATCAGGGCACTGACTCTCCCCCTGTACTCAGCACTGGTGAGGCCACACCTCGAATCCTGTGCTCAGTTCTCGGCCTCCCAAGAAAGACATTGAGGGGCTGGAGCATGTTCAGAAGACAGCAGTGCTGGGAAAGGGTCTGGAGCACAAGTCTGAGGAGGAGCAGCTGAGGGAGCTGGGGCTGTTCAGCCTGGAGAAAAGGAGGCTTGGGGGGAACCTTATCACTCCACAACTGCCTGAAAGGAGGCTGTACTCAGATGGGGGTCATTTTCTTCTCCCAGGTAGCAAGAGACAGGACAAGAGGAAATGGTCTTGAATTGCACCAGGGGAGGTTTAGATTGGATATTAAGAAAGTAATCTTCACAGAAAAGGTGGTTAGACACTGGGATAGGCTGCCCAGGGGAGTGATGGCGTGACCATCCCTAGAAGTGTTCAAAACACATGTGGTTATGGCACTTCAGGACGTAATTTAATGGTGAACATGGTGTTGGTGTCAGATAGATGGTTGAATTTCATAATCTTAGAGGTCTTTTCCAACCTTAATGATTACATGATTCCAGTTTAGAACTCTTCTTAAAGTCATATCACACCAGAATTAACTATTTAGCTCACTGTGAGAAGAAATTCTAAGGAGAAAGCTGGTTTTTTTGGGTGTTGTTTTCATTTGTTTCAAATAAGCTGAGCACCAAAATATTTTTAAAAATAAATGTAAAATTGCAAAATAAATGCAAAACCTAGGTATGGATAGAATTTTCCCTGTTAGGTGTTACTGAGGGTTTGCTGTCATGGGCATCAAAAGTTCACAACACAAGATGAATATCCTGTTCTCAAGACAAAAATTTCATCAGTATGTTGGTCATTTTCTTAAGTGCATTTTGTTGGAGAGAGGCTGGAAACCACTTAGAAGTCAGCATTTGGGTGAGGGGAGGAGAGGCTCATTCTGGGGGCTGAGACTTCATCCTGTCTAAGTGATGCGTCCACTGTGCCCTCCGGGAGTGCATTCCAGGGACATTGCAATGGCTGATCAGCGCGTCCTTACAGCGGTTGCTCTTTTTATAGCAGGTTGAAGAATATTTTTAATTAACTCCCTTATATGGCTGGAATAATTTCCTTGTTATAAAATGTCTGATCTCTTTTTCATAGTGGAATGCTAATGCCCTTGAAAGTCCTTTTAGTTCTGAATTAAATGCATCAACTGATATTAACAGTTCAGAAATAACCAGGTATAGTAAGTGGTTATGGTTAAAGTGTTATTTTAGACACTTTCATCGGAATATTTGAAATAAATTTATTTTATTTATATTTCTAATTTCAGATACAGAAGAATAAGTAAAATGAAAATTTTATGTATTGCAGTCAAATAAATTTTACACAGTTATGTTTAAGTACATTGAGCAACCAAATGTATTTTTAATATTGCTCTGCTTCTTGATATTAGCAAAACATGCATTTTTCTGTAGATTGAAGGTTTTTTGTTAATTACACAATTTTTCAATAGAATAATTTTTTTTTTAAAAAAAGCTTGGATGATTGCAAATAAAGTTAGGGATGATCAGATCCAAGCTTGGGACATAATAAAAATATTCAGTGAGTGAGCATGACGTCTTGCTTCAGGTTATTAATGTTCTGTAAACAGTTGGCAACAATATTAGACAACATAACAAAACTTTGGAAGAAATTCCAGCATTAGATAAAACAGATGATTTCTTTTCCTAGGTTTTGATAAAGAAGAAAATGTGGCATTTAAAACTCAATTGGCAGAACTTAGTCTTTTATGTTTAAACCTGTCTTGAAGCTTTTGTTTTCCTGTAATTTTGTATGTGTAATATATAGCACAAATATTCAGACACACTATTTTGAAATACAGCTTTACTGTAATGCAGTTTTTCTAATTTACAACATAGGGTTTCCTATAGTAAAATATGTGGGGATCGTTTCTGTGCAGCTCAGTGTTTTCTCTGAGTTTATTAGCACTAATCTCTTAAGTCTTGAATTCAATTTTTATGTACTGGAAATTTTTAGCTGTGTTTTTATTAAAAACAGTACTTATAATTTCCAGGGTTTATAAAAATGTCTGTATGAAAATCCTGTATTTGTGTATCCCAGGTGGATGTAATGTAGGAATTGGAACAATAAAATGCTGAGAATTAATGGGAAACTGGAAAGTAACTTCAGAATTGCTTAACTCAAAATTGATTTTCTACCTGATGTATCATAATCATGTTAATGATTTAAATTCTGTAACCCTTGCTTCCTAAACTAGGAAGTATTATTAGAGATAATGTTAATCTCATTTTTTTTAAAGATGGTTTCTTTAATCTTAGATGTAAACGTTTCTGTTTAAAATAGTCTTTTTGGTTAGTAGTCTGCCTTAAATGCATTTCTCTCTGTCTGTTACCCAGGAAGACCAAATGAGTAGGTTTCGCTAAAATATTTATCACTGTACAGTGATATGTGGCATCTGTCTGAGGATAGTTTTTCCTGAAAGTACGTGGATTTTTTATGTATAGGCAGAGAAATAATGAACTGTGTGTTCCAGGCAAGCTGAAGTAATGAAACTGTCTGCGCAGTTTCATTGGAGGAGCTGCAAATCACACATTGACAATGTATCTTTCATTCTTTTCTTGTGCCTGGCCTTGTTCACAGAATTTGATACTGAAGTTTTTCAGGTGTTTGGTGGCTTTATGCAGATGTCACTGAGCTGATCAGATAAGCTTACAGTGTTGCAGAGCCCTTGCGGGAAGTAACTGCAGCTATGCGAGTCCGAGAGAGCAAATTTCTGGGAAAGGAGACAGTTCCCTGAGAGTGAATTCATATCCAGGATGAGGCAGTATGTGCAAGTTCCAACTGTTGAGCAAGAAAAAGCCTATGATTATAATTCTGCTTTTGAACCGAGACCGTGTATGTGTTTGGGTAGGTGAAGTTACCATTTTCTGATGGCGGGGGCTGTGTCTTACTGCTGTTGTGTAGAATAAATGTGTAAAAAGAAGTACCCGTGCAGCTGGTAAATGTGTACAGTTATAACATGTAAAATGCAGATTATAGGACTTCTTTAGCAGAAGAGAATGTGCATGTTTGAACTTGATAAAAAAGAAACTATTGGAGAAACAAACAATATTTTTTAAACCTTTTACATTAACTATCATGTTACAGTGCAGAATTCTCTGTAGATACTGCTTTAGCCTTTATATTTACATGCATAAAATGATGTAAAGATGTGTGCAAGGGGGAGGCCATTAAAATGCAAATTTTGTCTGACACTAAAAAGGAATTGTCATAGGATTTTTCCTTAAAAAAACCTGCATAAAATGGAACCATTTTTCTTCTACCTGACTGTGTTCTACAGACCTACAAAACAGTTTATTTGTGTGAAATTAATGTGTTTATTCAGATAAATTTTTATCTGTGTTAAATTGGTATCCAAGAAGTAGGGAATCCATTTTCAGTTGCTCAGCTTCTATCTATCTTTGACAAGATTCGTCTTTTTGGTCTACGTAGTAAAATGTTCCTAAATTGCTTTCAATGTAGTTTGTTGACTTGATCTTTTGGAGATTTTGTTTTGTTCTCTTTTTTTTTTTTAATATATTCATACATTCTTTAAACCTGTTCCTACTTTTTTTAATCTTTCATGGTTATATGAAAATGATATAACTTAGAAATGATTAGTAGTTTTTCCACAAAATCTGTGTCATGACTGTTAACTATTCTGGTTTTTGCTTTTGGTTATCATTTATTTCTGTGTTGTTTGGAATGCCTGTCAGTTTTATTTCTGATAGTGTTCTGCTTGGAGGCTGAAAGCTTTGACAGGTTAAATCTCACTTTCTGAAACTTGAATGTTCTGTTTAATGTAGGAAGTTCTTTTGATGGTATTAACATCATAGTTTTAGGTTTATACTTTGGTGATAAAGTATTTTTGACAAGTTTTTGGTTTTTTTTTCCCACGCAAACAGTTCCATAATTAAATACATAGCAATGTAATGGTACTACCAAAATCCAAGATGAGGAGAAAATTTTTAATCTTATGCATACTTACTGTTAGGCCTTTTTTTGGTGTCAAAATTGACTATGTTTCATAAATTTGAAGAGCAGTATTTCAACAGAGCAATATTAGGTTTCCATTAAGTGAAACCATCTGGTAAGGCTGCCAGAATGAGTTGGTACTGTTATCTGATCTTTTTTATACATCTCAAGGAAGTAACTGTATCCAGATTTTATGTTAAATTTATGTAATTAACACAGATTTGAAACACCATTTTAAGATTTAAACTGCGGTTTTTTGCAAAGATTTTCTTCGTCTGTCACTTAAAGAGGGAGAAAATAATTCTAAAATGTATTTTTAATTGCCTGTCTTGCAATATTTTAGAATGTTTTCCTGCTCTTGTTACATTTTAGATAGTTGTATCAAAATCTTTTGCTATAGTTAGTGTTAGAAGATTTTGTTATATTTAGTAGTAATCAAATGTACTGTTTACCATGGACCAAAGTTAATGGTCAACCATAAGGTAGAAAACCAAATAGGAACACCAAGTACAAAGAGTGCTGAGCCAAAGAGTGCTGCAGAGTTGCATACCTATCTCAAGAAATATCTAGCAATATTACATGGGTTTTGGTGGATTTTGATGGTCTTACTTGAATTTCCCAATACAGAATTGTCTACTGGACGCTAATACAGTATTCCTTTCTTATTATGATTTTGCCTACCTTTAAGACATTGCATGGCATTGCTCGCAATAGAATATTCTTGTAGAACTGTCTAAATTATTTTGATTTTAAGTCAAGTGGGATCTTAACCTTTTTTCATACCTATATTTTCCAGTGGCATACTAAAGAACTTTGATTTTATCTACTTCATACCTGCAGCTTTTGTGTAAATGTAGAGTTTTACATTTGTTAGACCTCCATGGCTAAAACATCAGCAGGAGTGGTATAAAGAACTTGACAGTAGTAACAAAGTACTATTTAACAACAACAACAACAACAAAACCCCTAATATTCCAGTTGTTTATTCCTTGAGTGCTTTTTGTTTCCATAATTATGTACTGAAGTCATAAGTCAGTGTTGATGTTACTGGTGATACAGAACTCTAATTCATGAGCTAGGCAGAATTAAAGTTCATTGGGGAAAACTTGGAGTTAGTGCACAGTTTTAAAATCATAGATGTGTCTTCAATAATTGTTTTTGATTTAATAAATTACAAGAATTTTGTTGTCGAAGTATGAGCAGAATACATTTTTTTTCCAAGAGACAATAGTATCAGAAAACAGATGTAATTGAGGAAGAATGTCTGCTCCTGTAGAGTCTTGTAACTAAAGCTGAGTACAGCAGATGAAATCTTTGTCATTACTCTCCCAGATGTTCTGATAAGTATGGTTAAAAACCACTATGATTACTTAGATAGCTTAAGTAAAGAAATACAAGTCTTGATGCTTTTGCAGAGAAATTGTAATCATCAAAAGTAGCTGCCAAGATACCCTTTATTGTTTTGCATTTTTTATTGTTTTTAGCTAAGTGTTATAACATTTTTTTTAGTATCTAAATAGATATCTTTAGTAAGACATTTGTAAGGTATTAAGCTATTCTGAATCCTTCAGGTGTTGAGACTTGTAAGACAAGATCTGCATGTGTTTGATGCATTATTATTGTCTTACTGTTTACTCAGTGGCTCTTGTGCATTAGAGCTGCTTTGGTGTTGATCTGAGGCTTGACCTATAAGTTAACTGGATAATATGCCCACTAAAACATTTAAAACATGATTTGTCAAAAAATTTTATAAACAAGGGTATAAGTCTACCCTGATAAACAGTTGGACAGATAGCCAGAATTTTTTTTTCCGAGTTTTAACCTAACTCCTAAGTTCTAATAGTTCTTAGTGCTAGAAAAAAGACCAAACAATGCTTTGCAGATTTGTTACCTCTTTAGAGCAGGTAGTATGACTTTTAAAATAAATAAAATTGAAGTTACTTGCATTGTTATATGGATTAGTGGTAGAGTAGAAATGAGCTGGAAAAAAAGAATCATTTCTCTGCTTCAAGTGATTGTCATTTCACCATGCTCAGTAAGAGGAAGGATAAGGAATAAGGAAGGCTGAGCTTGTTTTGCATATTGCACTTTATATTGGTTTACATGGATGCCTTTAAAACAGATTTCACTTTTGTTTTCTTTTTTGTTTTAGAATAATGCACATAATGCACATTTTAGTATTTTGAAACAGTCATTCAGAATGAAGATAAAGCTGCAAATAAAGTATCTTTGCTTTTAATATGACTCAGTTTTAAAATTCCTTGACTTTTCTGCATGTTTTTAAGTATGGATGCCAGGTGCATTCCTAGTACCCGAGATCCTTGCATATTTTCTCATGTATCGAAGAGCGATAGTCATTTTGCTTATTCGACTTACATGTACTTACTTTGAATTCCCTTGGTTTTGCTTTACTGCTGATAGCAAGCTGAATTCAGTGTTATCTTCTTCCTCCATGCTTGTCAGCTTGTCCCTTCAAATGAGTCCCTAGAACTGCATCCTAAATCCCGTTGGGTAAATCTCTCCGCAGGAGTTTGCTGCTGCTGTGCTGCGCTGCGTCCTCGCTACAAGCGTCTGGTAGACAACATATTTCCTGAAGATCCAAAAGTGAGTCATGGCTTTAAAATTTTAAGGGATTGGTATTTGAAAATCTGTGGTTATAGCTTGTGCTTTAGCAATTTTTTAAAATTTTCTTTTCTCTTTTAACATTTTACCATGAAATCTGATTTAGCACTTAATAGCTTTAAGAGAGGTTAGTAGAATAATTTATCTGGAGAGAGATCCCTAGAGATCATCTGGTCTAATTCCATTTCCAAAGCAGGGCTGCACGCTGAAGAATAAAATCAGTATGTTTTGCTCAGAGAAACAGATTTCATTAAACAAGGTATTCTGCTACAGAGGTAGCATTTAACTTCATCACTTTGTAGAACCACAAGCGCTTTCTTGTGGTTGAAGGTGTGAACATTTTCTGGTTTTCCACAGGATTTTAATTTTTTAATTCTCACATTTTTATAGTTCTGGTAGACTTTGTGACCCAAAAAGGTTTTTCTGGTCTTTTTTAATTTTTCCAGGTACTCATCTAGAATTTTATTTCTTCATTTCAATGTAACAGTCTTGGAGTTATATTAAAGCCTAAGTCTTACTCTCTGTGTACATGAATAACTTCTGGGTAGCATTGAGGAATGCATGTGTCTACACATAATCATTTGACAGTTCAGACTGATCCAGACATTATGTTTATGCTGCTCTATTTTTTAACTGTGTTACCAAATTTTTATATCTTTTGTTACAGTAGAAGTAAGCAGCAGTCAGTATTTGCTTGATATTTGCTTATATGTTACAAAGTATGTCAGCTTTTTTTCAAATTGTGTTGTTACTGAGTGCCAGGGGTTATGTAAATGCATATTACTGGCTTTAAAGAATTATGTTTTCTGTGTGTACATTATATTGAATGCATGGAACAGTATGGTTTTATAGGTTTATTTGTTCTAATCTTGTTTTCGATACAGTTGTAGAAACACCTGGAAATGCTACAATTGGAGTGTTTTAGTTTAAATCTGACTCAATAGCTCTGAGTTGGCACTTCTCAGTCTATGCTTTGTTTAGTATTCAGTGGATCAGTGGAGGACACAGGCCAGTTCAAGATGTTTCCCTTGAGCTGCAGACCTTCTCCAAAGTATGAGAAGATTTGCTTGATAAAATCCATTATTCAATAATGAATGTCTTAAAAGCTTCTAAGTAATTTATTTGAAAAACAAATGTTTTTATGAACTTCAGAAAAAAATATAAAAAGACAAAAAGCCTTATCCTGCTTACCTGATAATTATGATTATAACCTCATCTGAGCAGATCCATATTGCAGTTCATGTTGAAACTAATATGTTAATCTTTAATCTTGTTCTGACATTTAGCCCTCAGATTCCTGGGGGTCAGCCTTGTTCAAGATCTGACACTGAAGAAATAAAATATTTAAACTATTATATTAAATATTTAAACTACAACCTTGTTTGTATATTTTATCAAAATTATGCATTGAATATACTTGGTGGGGGGATGGGAAGAGAAAAACATTACATTGTGCTCTTAGGAAAGAAGTATGTCTTTAGAACTGGTCACATATCTCACTACATTAGAATACCCATTCCCTCACAAAAAATGATGGAGCAAGTTGCTTAATTTCCTTTAAAAAAATTTTAGTTTCATGTTGCTGATTTTTGCAGCTAAGGTTGTGGCAGTTTTGTTCAATACTTTGGGTTTTTTTTTCAGTAGCTTATTTCCATATGTAAGCCTTTAAATGTTAACTACAAAAAAAGGAAAAACATTTGGAAAGCTTTATATTTTCTGTGAACTCTTTAATTTTCTATTTTGTATTTCTGTTCCTAGGATGGTCTTGTTAAAGCTGACATGGAGAAACTGACTTTCTATGCAGTTTCTGCACCAGAGAAGCTGGATCGAATTGGGGCTTACCTGGCAGAGAGACTGAGCAGGGATGTGGTCAGACATCGCTATGGGTGAGAAGTCATTAAAAATGGATGCTAACAAGTCATGGAATTTCATCATGTTTAATCTGATCGAGTCTGGAAGGCAAGACAGACCCAGTCCCTTTGTGGTCAGTTAACCTTGTCTGGCTGCCAAGTGCTCATCCAGCTGCTCTCACTCCTACTGCTCAGCCAGATGGAGAAGAAAATAAAATTGAAAGCTGTCATGGGTTGAGATAAAGACAGTGAAATCACTCAGTTCCGTTATGGGGAAAAAGAGACTTAACTTGGCAAGGATTAATTTAATTATTGCCAATTAATGACAGTGAGAAATTAAAGCAAAGCTTAAAAACATCTTTCCTCCAGCCTTCTTTCTTCCCAGACTCAACTTCACTCCCAAGTCCATTACCTCCACCCCCACCAAGCAGTGCAGGGTAGGACTGGGGGCTGTGGTTAGTTCATACCACCATACACACCCTGTGTTTCCTGCTCCTCCTCCCTCACACTCTTTACTTTGCTCTAGCCTTGGGTCTGTCCTTGTAGACAGTCCTTCAAGAGCTGCTCTAGCATGGCTTCTTTCCTTGGGGTGCAGTCCTTCAGGAACAGGCTGCTTCAGCATGGGTCCCCCATGGGATCACAGATCCTGCCAGAAAAGCTCCTGCATGGGCTCCTCTCCATGGGGCCTGTCAGGAGCCTGTTCTAGGAGAGCCTTTCTGTGGGCAGCAGTTTCCTTCAAGGCACAGCCACCTGCTCCAGCAGGATGTCCTGCATGGTCTGCACTGTGGATATCTGCTTACCTGTGGACACTTCAATGTCCCTGAAGGGCTCAGTGATGTGGTGCGTTGGTCTTGGAGCTGGCTGTGTCTGTCATGGGGGCAGCTCCTGGTTTCTCACAGATACCACCCCCACAGCCCCTTGCTGACAAAACCTGGCTATGTGAGCCCAATACACCCTTGAATGTCAGTCAGGATATAGGGAAACTGGATTATCTTTCTTTTCAGCCCTTTTGGCTAAATCGGATATTTAAGTGAGAAATATTAAGTCTAAGAAGTGGCAGGAGTTGGCAAAGAAAAGCAACATCCACCAGAGACCACCATTTTTTGGCCTTCATGACATCCAAAGCTGTTTTCATAACTTTATAGAAAGGGTAAATGGCCAGCACTCAATTCTATACTTCCCTCTCTCCTACACAACAACCCCCCCTCCCCCCAAAAAAAGAAAAAAGAGAGAAAATATGGATGTAGGAAATAGCCCTAAATGTCATTTTTATACAATGGGAAATACATGCCTTCCATTCTTTCTTTTGCATTGTTTGTGGTAAGATCCTAAACTGAACTAATTGAGTTAATGATAAATGCTATACATCTTTACGTGAGTCTTTCTAATTAATTTTCAGTTACGTTTTAATTGCCATGGAGGCACTGGACCAACTTCTAATGGCTTGCCATTCTCAAAGCATAAAGCCATTTGTGGAAAGTTTCCTTCATATGGTGGCCAAGCTTCTGGAATCAGGAGAACCAAAGCTACAAGTCCTTGGGACTAATTCTGTGAGTAAGCTCAGGTGCTAAATCAGATCAGAGTAAATGTTTGCTTGGGAAAGTAGTTCATCTTAAAAGATCTGCTAGCTGACATGGGTTGAAAGATGCTGTCTGTAGCAGGCCTGAATACAGAGCAGATACCAGCTGGAGGCAGATAAACTGTTTTCCTTCAGTGTCCCAAATTCTTTTGATGTCTGGGCTCATTTGCTCTGAAAATAACTTCTGGAAGGACAGGGAATCTGTGCTGTGAGTTCATATTTTGAGTCTTTAAGCAGCCTTCCTGGAGCCAATGTATGAGTGAGACAGTGTTTTGTTTTCTGGCAACTTAAGCTACACAGAAAGATTCTGAAAAGTAGTTGAAAAGTAGCTTTGAGTATTGTAACCTCACCACTTTATCAGCTTAAATATTTCAAGATTCAGATCCAGGCTTGAAGGGCATAACTAAAGTGTCAAAATGAAGATTTATAGATCTAGTTTTCCAATTAAGAGAGATGAGTACAATCAAGGGTATAGCTCTGTCATACTTCTCTTCTAACCATTGTATTTTCCAAATGATAAAATTGGAATCTCGTAAATTCCAGGATTGTGATGTGGACTGTTTTTACACAGAGTGATTGCTTTTACATGAGTGTAGAGTAATGCTTGAATTTCATGTCAATTATTGCCATTGTTAACAGTGGGGGATTTCTTTGTGGAATCAGTAAAGCTGTTGGGCTTTTGAGCTTGCTTCCCAGCTGACAGAATTAAATGGAGATGGAGTTCAGGAAGATAGAAGGGTGTAGTAAAGTGATGCTACCCCAGAGCAGAACTTCTTGTTATGATGGAGTAGAGAGAGTTTTGCTGTAATGTAGGGTAGAGGTGTCCCCCTGTTCCTCCACTAGCAGGGCAGCTTTACTAAGGATAACGAGATCTGTGTATCATTATACATATAAAATTTTACTTGCTTATTTAGATATCATTGAGCCAGGCTACCCTGCTTCTTTTGATTTATTTATATAGTAATGCCTGGGCAAGAAATGGGTTTTGAACTTGTTTCCTGGGCTGCCAAATGACAAGGTGTACATCACTTTCCAGTTGTTTAAAATCCTTGGTTAGTCCCAACCCCCACTCTGATGTACAAGGCATGTGTCACTTCAAAATGCATGTTGCTGAACAGGACTCCACCTTAGGGTAATCTGTTTGATATTCCTGTTGGCTCCTAAGTCTTTTGTGAGTAAAGGACATTAATGGACTTCTTGAATTAGGAGAAAAATTGTGTGGGTCTTCTGTGAAACTCAGGAAAAAAATGTTTCCCTAAATAAGAGGTGAAATTCTTTGAGGAGAGAAAATTTTTGTGGCTCTTTAACAGTATTCCAAAACCTTATTTTAGCCTAATTGTGCTAATTTCCCTAGGTACCCTCTAGAGTTAATGAAGACAAAGGATACAAGTCTATTTGTATTGATTTAAGAGGAAAAAAAGGTAACAGCTTGTCTGTTACCAAGGACACTGCCTTACTGTGTTCTTAAATAATTTTTTTTAGATTAACAAAGAAAGTTTACTGCCATATTCCGCCTTTTACTCTCCTCCAGAAGGAAATAAACAAACAAACGAAAACCGAAAAATGAGGAAATGGTATGGTGACTGAATAATGCTTCATGTGCTTTAGCTGATGTGCCACTTTGGAGTGCAAACTGGTATTGTCTCCAAGAGGAGACTGGATTGTATATGAAGTAAATGTTTTTAGACTGGTGAAAAGTAGGCAACCTTTGGAAAACTTTACATAGTATTTTTAGGAAACTCAGTTTAAGGCCCCTACAGATTTATAGTCTGCTTACATTTAAAATATGTGGAGTATGACTGTGGCTCTAAGTAGGTTTTGATTATTTTCTACCCAAAGCTTCATTGAGATAGAAAGGCAGTGATGTCTTTGAAGTGAAATTCAAACCTCTTTACTATAGGGTTTTTTCAGCCTCACAGATTTTGCTTCAGCTGTGGGGACTCTTGTGATTCTTTAAAAGGGTTTCAAAGGAAGCAAATCTCTGTACTGGAAATTTGTGATTAGTTTAAAGGCTTGAAAAGATTTGGAAGCTCCTACTGTCTTCTGAGTGTGTTTTGCTGACTTCTAAATATTTGGTTTGGGACACCGAACTTATACTTCTTGATACTCTATATTTTAGGAAAAAAAAATAAACTTTCACTTAACTATTTGTCATCTTAAATTCATACTGGAATTTAAATTTAATTTAATTTATAATATAAGTTGATTTATTTCTGAAAAGTGAGCCTGAAGATGACTGTTTTAAATAAGTAATTGTTTGGGTTTTATTAATGTAATTTTGAGTCTGATCTTCATATATACATATTATTAGTTCCTGTGACCTTTTATATGTTGCATTTATAAGTTATGTTACCTTATTTTCTACAGCAATAGTGATTTGTTTATTTTGTAAAAAACATAATGGTAAATCTATTTATATGAGGCAGATACTTTTAAATGGTAAAATTTCATAGCGGATATAATGAATAAGTGTTGGGGGTTTCTTTGTGTAGACCAAATTTCAAATTCATAATGTCTGTGAGATTCAAAATGGTTTTTTCTATCAGGGAAGATATTTTTATAGACCATGTGCTAGGATAGCATATGCTGGTGAGGAAACTGAAAAAAATGTGGTGGGAAAAAGTGATGTCTCCTTGGCTTATGTGTTAGAAGATGTGAAGGCTGATTGCAATAAGCTTTTCCTTAGAAATCTATGACAATACTTTTTTTTCTCTCTGCTTTTTCTCGCAGAATTTCAGTAACTGAGTATTGTGTAAAACAGCTCTATTGCTCATGTACAAATAATTAAACGTATTGCTTAGGTCCATAGTGTTTATTACTAGGGTAGAAATAACAAGCTTTAAAATCTTTGACCTTGTGGTCAAAATATTTTGGAGTAAGAGATCCCATTTATATCTATTAATCTAGATCCAATTTATGTCTATTTCTAAAGTTTTTAAAGAAGGTTCAGAAAATTGCTTTAGTGGGCAGCTGGTCACGAAAAATTAGATGCATAGTTTCATAAAACTTTCATCCTAATCCATATTTACAAGACTGAGCAAAACACAAAACATTTTAAGCTAGTGTGGAATGGTGATGGGGTGAATTCTTTGTACTTTGCCAGTAAGATACTGGGGTTTCATGTGAAAAATAGCAGATTATGTGGAATGCAGTATCACCACATTTTAATTACGTACCACAAATGCTTCTTTAGTTGATAGGATGCTTCCTTTTGTAAAGGCAGTGTTCTTTATAGTAGGGGCAGTGAAATAATGATCCCATCAGTGACAGTGTTGAGCTTCCTGTGCATGAGAAGGTGGCTGTTACTGCTGGTTGTCATCATTTGGTACTTAAAGGAAGATAAGCAGACTCCCAAGTGGAAAAGTGATCAACTGGTGCCTGAGACAAGACTTTGATATTTGTTAGTGTTGGCTTATAAAAGCAGTTGTTTTGGGCAGAACTGAGTGCATATGTAGGTAAAAATAGTATAAAATTTCAACACTTTGAAATTAAGCTATGTCAAAATTAATATTCCCAGCAGTGTACTTACTTGTTTTCCCTATCTGCAGTGTGCTAATCTGGAAGTGTGCAATGGAAACTTACCCTTATTGCAAGACGCTTCTTTAATTCCATGTACCAATACAGAATTGTGAGCTGGTAGTGAATTAATACACAATGGAATAATTCCATCTCTAGGATGCCTCCTCTGTCCTTTTAATAGGACTTAAATCTCAAGAGACAGATTAACACACAGCACTGTTTCTCATCCTGTGGGTTGTTAAATTAACTTTGGAATTGTACATCTGCTAGAATTTGAGTAAGTCCTTTAGGGTCGCTCAAAGTTTAGTATTGCTTCCCTCACTCATACTTCTGCTCTCTAGTTTTGCAGTTCCATGGCGACACTGCTGTGGCCCTGTAAGCCAACATTCCATTGCTGATTTTGTTACACAACTGTACATCTCGTGGTCAGGAGAATTTTTATCCAAGAGGCACAAAGTAAAATAGAATGAAATAATTCATCCTATTCCTGTAAAACTGAAAGTGTCCAGTGACCCTAGGTATTAATAAATAAACTAAATCACCCATTTTCATTGCTGAGAACCCTGTGATCATTTTTATACTGTCTTTGTAAATACATCCAGTGTTTGAATCTTTTCTCCTTAGGAAAGTTGAAGTGCTTGTACTTCTGCCATTTGCTTATTGAAATGCATACACAACATTCACACTTCTCATTAAGGCTGTAGTGTGTGGTTTGTAAGAGTCTTATGTTTATGGGAGATCATGACTTCCCATGTGACAGTTTCATAATAATGAAATACAGTACCTTGGCCTATAAAAGGTGGTAACTGCCAATATAAGCACTCACTTTCCAACAGCAGAAAATTGCACACTACAGAAGACAGATTGGGGAGCTCAGATATGAAAAAAATAATGCTCAGGTTGAGCCTAGTGTTCTTACAGGGAGATACTTTAACATAAACTCAAATATGATACATGGTGATTATTCATGAATAAAGCTGACCTTCTTTAAAGACATCCAGGGACCATTTAAAGTTATGATTTTTCTCCTAATGTACTTGCTACATAGCAGTGATAAAACAGCATAAATGCATAGAAGACATTTTGTCCTTGAGAACTTGTATGATTTACTTACAGGACTTGCACAGTCTCTCCCTGGTAATGATCCAGATTTCTTGACTCAGTCTGGAACAAACATCTTCTGAATAAATAATACGTTTCTTCTTTACTCTGTGATGGATTTATATGTTTTCATACAGATTGAATTTTATTGGTTTCAAAATAAATGGAATAAGGTACCACCCATGTAATTTCCTTTCTATATCTTCTTTATTATAAAATATAGAAGATGCTTGTACTGGTAAAACTTCCATGAGTTACCATTGGATGCTTGCAAGCATTTACTGTGACTGAATGATATGCTTACATCTCTAAAAGCTTTGTAAATAATTCTTAGGCAAGTGCTTGGACTTTGATAAGAGTTTATCCTTTTTTAGGTTGGATAATTGTTATATCTGAAGTTTGTTTGAAAATATGTGCTTAGGAGTAAAATATTCTTTAACAACAATAACAAGACAACCACTGCAATGTATAGACTATCTACTGTAAAGACTTAAAATTTCTATGATGGAATGGAATTTTGCACTTTATTGGATGACCATGCACAACTCAAAACTGTTGCCACAGACAGCTTCCCTGTGGCCTAAATGCTCAGTCATCTGATTGCTAATCCTGGATTGTGCTTCAGAAATGCTGTGTGTTCAGTGGGAGAAATTGTTTTGTTATACAGATGAGGACATAAAAAATCTTTGCCCTTTCTGGATCTCTGTCTGTGCATGCCATTTTGAAATGTGTGATTTCATGCACCCTGATACAGGAGAAGGACACAGAACGAGGGAGTCCCTGACACTTGCGTGGTCTAAATTCATCATTTTTTCTTACAAAGCAGCTTCTTGGTACAATAAATCTTTCTGCTACCAAAACAGTTACTAGAGTGTGTTAAGCTTTCCTGCTGGGAGATCCTGTCAATCAAATATTTAGTACTTCAGATAATAATAATACTAAAGGCTGATACTAAAAGCAACGTTAATTAATATTCTCATTCTCACAGCCACTCCCACAATGCTCTGTGTTCTTCAGACTTTTTGTTTCCATTCTTTTCTATTCTTTTATGGAAGTTTTCTAGGTGAATCATTTGTTGATCTTAGCACTTGAATGTCTGGAAAATACTAAGATAATATTGTTTGGGGGTTTATTAAATCCTTGGTCTTCATGCCTTATTGAGATGTAAGGACTAATGCAATTCTTGTCTGCAAAATAAAAAGAATCTATTTCTATTTTGCTAGTAACAATTCCATGAACCAAACTGGGGAGCCATAGTACATATGAAGCATTTGGCAGGGTCTCTTGGGGAGGAAATGATCATTTTTATAACTCACTCTATTGGAGAAAACATATGGGTGCTCTTTGTAGATCATCTTTCAGTCTGTGGCAGTGGGTCATATAAAATTAGATTTTGACTTCTCTCACTTTTTTACCACTTGAAATACAGGATATTCCTAACAGAAGGACTTGTAAAGTGGACTTGTACTATACAATTTTGCTCCATTTTCAGTAACAGCTGAGAATGTAGTTTTATAAACTGTATAATTTTCAGCTGTTCCTGTAGCTTTTAGAAGGTGAAGTGGTAGTGCAGCTGAAAGGGATAAGTGTTTTAGATAAAACAGAAAAAAAAGTAAAACAAAAGAGTAGAAAAAAATGTAGGGATTGGTTTTTTGGGGTTTTTTTGGTGTTTTGTTTTTTTTTTTCCTGAAATACACAGCTTTCACTTCCAGCTTGAAAACCTCAAATCCTCCACAAATCAGTGTGCTGTAGATTATGCTGAAGTGCTTTGGACTTGTCTGGATGTCCATGTGCTGATGAGAGCAGGTTTTGCATCATGAAAAATAGAAAGGAAATGCCTCAGGCTGTGCTTAGGAATTGATAAAAATAGTGTGAGTAAAAGCAGAGGGGTCTTAACAGGACATCACTCTGCTTCAGGGCAGAACCAGCACAGTGTTCAACCTTTGCTGACAATGTTTTGTTTTGCTTTTTATTTGCCTCTATAGTCTGTTATTCAAACTGTCAGTGATAGAGAATCCAAAAGATCTTTAGGCAGTCTGCTCACTTTAGAAAGGAGGGGTTTTAATGTCTGACTTAGGCTTTGCTTCAATATAAGCCTATTATTGCTTTGCCTATTACCACTGGACAAAGGAAACTATTTATTTATTCTCTTTTTATTGCTGTCTTCTGTACCTTTTAAGATTAATACCTTTTAGGCAGCTGTAATCTACGTAATTTGGTGTATTTAATTCTTTTACAGATGTTTATCTAAAGCTTTGTCCGTCTCTTGAATAATTTGAGAACTGTTTCAGTTATTCACCATTTTAGGCTATGGTATTTCAGCTGGATGCACCACTTCATTTAAGGGCTTTTTTGCCCAATTTATGGCAAAAGTTTCTTCATAGGTGTCATGAGTAATGCAGATGTATCACAGTATATTGTTCTGTTTTCCATGCCATCGTATTGGCATTGACTAAGTTCCTTTTCTTCATTCAGCTGTTTCTGGCTTAAAATGCTCTTTTGCAATAACCATGCCCAAATTGCTTCCTTGGTTTTTCGGGTCCTATTTCCAAATGCTCAAAAACCAGGCATCAAGTGTGTCTACAGCTCTGGCCAACTTAGTGTTCTTTGCAAATTCAATGAGCTCAGTCTGCTCACCTAAGTCTCTAGTGAAGCTCAAACCATATTTTTGTACTGTGATGGTTTACAAGTGTTTCCTTAGTTTTTTCCAAACTCTTGTACATCTCTCTGATGGGGAGTGTTCTTTTGACAGTGTTTTTCTAGCTTCCCTTTGAGAATTTTGTGTATTTTTTTGTCAACAGCATCACTGAAGTTTTGACAGATGCTGCTTCATCTGGATTCACAAAAGTTATTTACTTGTCATAGGAATAAGATGGATTGATGTGATTTGTTCTTGACAAATCCATGTTGACTGTTACTTACCCCTTTGAGACTTTGTAGATGTTGGCAAATGACTTTTTTTTTCCCATTGTTTTTCTGTTGACTGGATTATAGTTCCCTGACTCCTCCTTTGTCCCTTCTGTCAAGACAGAATTGACAGAATGCCTCCAAGTTTATTTCCCTTGAATTTTGGTACATCAGAATGTTGCTAGGTAACCTGGTAATAACAGAGTTGCCTTTGATTGACGGGGCTGCTCTCTGCAACTGCCTGAGAGAGGGTGTGGCAGGGTGGGTGTCAGGCTGTCCTCCCAAGCTGCAAGAATAGGACGAGAGGAAACGGTCTCAAGTTGTGTCAAGGATTTAGACTGGATATTAGGGAAAATTGATTCTCTGAAGGAGTTAACAGTGTTGGAACAGGCTGCCTGGGGAAGTGGCTGAGTCACCATCCCTGGAGTTACTTAATAATGGTGGACTTGGCAGTGTTAGGGAAATGGTGGGACCTGATGATCCTAAAGGTCTTTCCCAACCTAAATGATTCTGCCATTTGATGACACTCACTGTTCAAGTGTAAGATGTTTCCATATTGCATAGTATGTTGTATTTCATGCAGTTTCATCCTTTCCTAGCTACCTTTAAGTGAAATTCTTGTGGAGAGACTTTAAAAGGAAAACCCTCCTATTCAGATTTTTCTTCTCTGAAGTTCCAAAGTGTTGTCGAAATTGGGTTCTAGCCTTAATGCAGTTTGTTAAACTTATTACTCATTTTTCTAAGAAATTGATATTAAAAGCTTTTTTTAATGTATTTAATTTTCCAGTTTGTCAAATTTGCCAACATTGAAGAAGACACACCTTCATATCACAGACGCTATGACTTCTTTGTGTCCCGGTTCAGTGCCATGTGTCATTCCTGTGACCCTGATCCAGAAATACAAAATGGGTAAGTGTCATTCTGCAGGAATTACTGAAAACTGTTGACACATTAATACTGTCTGTAATACGGCTTTTAAGGTGTTTGGTGAAGTAGTTCATTCCATATGAAGAAGAGGACAGTCTGAGTTTTTGAGTAGCACCAAATATTGCAAATCTTAGGTAGCTGGAACTCCTAGGATATTTAGGTGTAGTTTTACCCTAATAGTGCATGTTAGATTATGTGGATTCTCTCCACAGAGGCACCACTTATTACTATAAATGCACGAGTTCATAACTTACTTGAGATATTAACGAGGCTACTTATATGAAAAGCAAAAGCATATAATAGGTCTGCTCTTTGAGAATTACTGTGTTAAATTAGATAAATTAAAACTGTTTTCATAGATGTCTGAAGTATGCTCATGTGTGCGAAACTCAAGAACCTCCATGAATCGGAATTCTTTTTCCCATTCTTACATAAGTGACACAGTTTGTTTTCCTGTGGCTCCTCCTTGGAGGATGTGTCCTTCTCAGGAGCAGCTTTTCTCCTGAAAAATGAGAAGTTATCACAGAGTGGAATACCATAGACTGAATTACCACAGAATGGGAATACCATGAATTACCATAGAATTGGAATTCCATTTTTTCCCATTCTTACATAAGTGCCACAGTTTGTTTTCCTGCGGCTCCTCCTTGGAGGATGTGTCCTTCCCAGGAGCAGCTTTTCTAGTAGTTTGTACATCCCTCTTCTCTCCTGCTTTGTGTGTAATCCTATTGAAACTTTCTCAAAATACCTAGAATGAAGTTGGATTCATATTGAATGCACAAGACTTTGTTCAGAAATAGCTAAAATACAAGCAGCTGCAGATTTAGGTATTTACAAATTGAAATGTAAAAAGTAATTATAGAACTTGCTTACCTCTGTAGTTCATCTTAGAAATGTTTTAATTCAGTGAATTTGACTGAGCAAGGGCTAGTTAAGTGCTGTCCATACCTGATTCAAGATTTTAAAAATGAGGGATGGATTTCAATAGAAATAAATAAAAATTTTAGTGAGACTTGGGCTCATTTCATTTGATAGCTGTACCAGCTTCTACTTGTTTTCAGGAAGTAAATTCTCTTCCTACCATTTATTATAATTTATTTATTATAATGGATAATTTGCAATTATCACTTCAAAAACCAATATTTTGCTATTAATGCACAGATTCTCCTGCAAGCTCTTTTTGTTAAATAAATTAATGACAATAGCTAGCAGCTAGACTAAGTATTTTTTTGAACTTATGTTGTATTTCTTTTTATTATTTCGTTGTTGGTTAGTTCTCAGTTGATTTCATTCAAATGGTTTTAGAATGAAAGTGGTGGTTCCTTTTGTCTATTAGGCTTGAGTTGGCAGAATTATCCTTTGCTTTCCATCTTGTGAATCTTACAGAAATCTTTAAAGATTTATTCTGACTAATCCATAGTCTTAATTACTGCTTCTAATGACACAATCACATGGCTGTGCTATGATATTACTTCAGCTGTGTTGTGGTAACTTCCCATTTTTCTTTAGCTCTGGAATAGGCTGAGATTATGCAAAGTTTCAAGTGATGGGTGGTAAACTGGGTAGAGTTGAAGGGGTTTATCCATGGGACTTTGGTCAGAGGTGATGTACAAAGTTTTAGTCTTCATTCAGTAGTGTCAGCTTTATCCTTACAAGCCATCTTCTGTTCAGTTGTTTGTTTTGTCAGCTTCCTTACTGGTTTTAAAGATATTCAGAGAAAACACGGGCAGCCCTAACGAAAGGTCTTTCCCAACAGCTGCTGCTAGTGAGAACCTGCTGGAATTCCACACTGCTGAGTTACTGCTGCCCAGTAGGTACAGAGCCCTGCTGGGAGCTGCTGTGTTTCTCAGCCTCTGTAATTCCTCGTTTCCCTCCTCAGGATCCGAATTGCTGGAATCAGGGGCATCCAAGGAGTGGTTCGAAAAGCAGTTAATGATGAACTTCGAGCAACTATATGGGAACCTCAGCACATGGACAAGATAGTGCCATCATTGCTTTTCAACATGCACAAAATAGAAGATGTTGACAGGTAATTGTATTCCTTGTCACTGACGTGGTTTTTTAAGCAATCTCTAGGCTAAGTTTTTATGATGCATATTCTTTTCTTTTTAGTGGAAGCAGCAACTCACCTTTACTAGCTGAGGCTCCTTGAGATTGATAGCATAAGTCTGCATAATGGTTCTTAATGTTTCTTGTCCTAACATCTTTCCAACCACTTTTTTTCACTTGCTTGAGATTCTGTTGGCCCAAAAGTTGTTCCAGAAATTACGTGTCCATATTTTGAGTTGATCAAAATCTGTGTTTTATTGAATCAGATGTAGAGATGAGTAAGCAAAGGCTTTTAGGTGACTCAAATGATTTTGCTACTTAGATTTGTTAAAAATTGAGGGCTTAATTCCTTTAGCCATTAGTAAGAACTGCTTGTCCTGGCTGAAACAGTACTTAGAGTAAGGAATTCGAAATTTATTTATATGTAGACCTTTTTCTTTTCTTTGCTTTCAGAGACTCCTAGGCATATTACTTACCACATTTGCAAAAAGATACTCAAAAAGATCTCTGTGATAATTAAGGTTGAGGGAGATGCCAATCACATTGCAATTGAAAAGTCACTTTTTTTTTTGGTCCATGATTAAGCACTATGTAGGTGTAAAAACTGTTTATTGGTAGCACTGGGAAATTTCCATGAAACCAACTTCAGCAGTGCAAGCAAATTAAATATTCATTCCATGTCCAATTCTGGCTGCTTCAGAACTTGCCTGCTAAGAGGCTCAGCAGCCTTCCTATAACAACAAGCTTTTCATGCTTTCACTCAGCTTTCTAGATCTGTCAGTTTCTCTTTTTTGGTTTGAGTTTTGGCATTTATTTTTCAATTCCTTAGCTTTATTTTTGGTTTGTTACTTTTGACTGCCAGTACCTGTCTCGTCTCTAAAACAAATTTTCAGACTACATAACTAAAATCAATAGTTGTCTCTGTGCATGCCTATCTATTTACTGCATATAACTGAGGGCCCACACAATATGTACAGAAATATCCACTTGAATTTTACATCTGAAGAGTGATCTGAGTAAGAGAGAATGATTTCTGAAGCTGCTGTTTGAGCAAGGAGAGCCAGGTTTGCCTTTGCTTACTCTTACAGTGCTTCTAGCTGCAGGTGGGCCCTTTCCTTTGATACTCTTTACAGTGCCCTCAGGCATCCACTTTCCTTTTTATAGCAGAAGTAAATTAACTACTGATAGAAAAACTGACTGAAGTAGGATTTGGATTAACCACTTAAAGTGGATCAGTTTATATGTACTGCAAGAGTAATTTTTATCATCTATGGAGCAAGGCAATAGCAGTGGTGGTGTAGAAAAACAAATCTGTCAAAAAGCAACTTAAATTTCTGAACTGTTGTGCTTGAAACTCGTTCTATAATGCACATTGAACATGAAAAAAAAGACTAATGATTTTCCAAGTGGTGAGTAAGGGCCTTTGATGATGTGCATATGACAGAAAAGCTGAAAACAGTGTTTGTAAATTGTTACCTGCTAGTCTTAAATAATGTTACAGACAATCTCTCATTTTATTTTATGTGTGACTTCATATTTGTGGAGCACAGAGACATCTTGAAGAGTAGGAGTAAGAAACATATTGTTCTGGCAGATGGAATCAAAGCGTTATTTGAGGAAGAGCAGAAATTCCAGAAAATACCTCCAACTTAAGTCCATAGAAGAAAAAACATTTTTGGTTAAAGCTGAAGTACTTAGCTTGTAGGTACTTAGCTTGAAAATTAGTGTAATTTTAGCTTGTGGCACTTTACAGCTTAATTCAAGATTCTTCATACCAGATGAGATGCTTCTTGGAGTTAAGAATTTAGTATTTAAATAACATTTTAAAAATATAATTGTATTTGTGGATGTCATGAGTTGTTCATATATCTGAGTGCACATTCTAATTACGTGCTTATTAGATATTGTGTTATGTGTATATCTATTTATGTGCATGTCCAAAATAGGGAAGGGATATATGAAATTGGTAATTCCCTTACTTTGTGACATATTCTTTGTAACTGTGGAGCTAAACCTGACAGCCTTATTTCAGGCAGAGGGAGACTCTAGCACTTAATGTAAACCTGACTTCAAATCCTTGTGATATATCTAATGTTCATACAAATTCTGTTTTAGAGAAAGGTTAGAATTTCTTTCTCAGGGTGAGTGAATCATAGTCAAACATTCCTGTACCTACTCTGCTCAGAAGTGATGGTTAAGTCTTACTTCACATGTCCTGTCATATCTTTGGCCAGTATTGGTTTTGTAGCATTTAAGAAGTCTCATGCTTTAGTTGCTGGGTTGCTGTGAGCTAGTTTGTGATTAGGCATTTGCTATGGAAACTGCTATACAAAAACACATCCTCCTTCCGGTTCCTTGTTGCCACTTCTGATAGAGCTTGCCCACAAAAAAAAAGCCAGTAGAGCAGCTAAAGGGAGTTGTCCTTGCCCATTTCATTGTAAAGCACAGTTTTCAGCCCTCTTGTGATAGTACAAAAGGTCTAGATGCAGGGGGATATTGCTGTTTTTTCTTAACTGTTGCAGCTGGATATCTCAAAGGTTTTCTGATACTTCTGTAAAAACCAAGTCAGTGAAACAAGATGAGTACTGAGTTACTCATTTGAATCCAGAAACTTAAGAGGCTACAAAGCTTTCCTATAAAACTAAAGAGAGTATTCAGTATTCCTTGTCTATTATCTGACAATGCCAAGGAACACTTACTGAGAAATACTTTGAGGTTAGGTGCTGTTAAAATTCAAATAAAATGTTATTCCTACAGACAACACGAGATAATTTTAGACATTCTGATGCAGTCAAAGAGTAACATTTTATATTAGGAAGATTCATCTAAAAAAAGACTTCCAAGCACTGCTGAGAAGTCACCTTCTGTAGGTTTGAATACAAGCATTTCAAACATAACTTATTTTAGTTCATTTTAACTGGAATTCTTTCAGACAGACTTAGCTCTGAGTGCTATGCAGCCTGCTATTTTCTTTCCTCCTTGCACACCCACCTTTGCAATGCTGTTGTATTTTAGGGAGTCTGTGTCAAAACAGCAATGGAAATGACAGTCCTACACTATCTCTTGAACCTTCTCTGTGCTGAGAACGGTGTCCATTTCCCTAGATCAGAGTCCAGGCAGTACAGGGGAGGGAAAAAAAGAGGAGGTTGGGTGGCACAGCAGGTGGATAAAGCTGGAATTTAGTGGTACTCATGGTGGATTATATACAAATTGGCATACCTTTTAAAATTCTAATCATGCTGCACCTGTAAAACTGTTTCTCCTTATGTAACAGGGTTCCTTAGGCTCTTCTGTTATTAAAATCTGACAAGCTAGCACTGTTGGGGCAACTCCTGGAACACTGATGTTTCCAGAGGCAACAGGATTTTCATATGGCCAATTTTAGATTGCAGTAGTGTTGGAACACTAGAAAGTCTTTTGCCATCAAGAGATACATTACAACTATGATGTGAACAAGTTCATTTGACTAGTGATATTTCAACTTGCAACTTACTGTGATGCTCTAAAGCTTTTGTGATGATTAACTAAACTGAATGCTCTTGGTTGACACTTTTGAATGTATTTAACACACAAGCTTGCACTGCAGAACTGAAATTATGTTTAAGGGTTTCAAGTATTGGTTTCTGCAGTCTAACATTAAAGATGCATCATGTTAATATAAGTGAAGGAATACTCACTTGAGTTCCTATAACGTGTTTGTGAGAGGAAAAAAAAAAGGTTGCTACTTGTAGGTCCAGTGACTCTTGGTAAGTAATGGAGGTACCCTGGGGGAGCTGTTTCCTTTCTGAAACCTGTGCTCACCACAGTGCCCACACAGGGGCTCAGCAGTGCCCTGTCCATAGTAATGATGGAAGACACACAGGTAGAAGGTGACCACCTTCTACACTGTCTATTTAGAGGTAACTCTGAGGGTGATAATGTTCTAATTAGTTCAGTCAGACATGTTTTTTTTTTCAACTCACAAGCCATCTGTTTGTGCAGAAGTATTGGAGTTTCATTTAATGCTCACCCACACAGTATGGACTCAGTAGAGGGGAAGTGAATGAGATCATTACTCTGAAAAATATTCTTAAGATTCTGTCTAAATTTTTTTAGTGGTTTCTCAGCTTTCATTCATTATTAGAAGGACATAGTGTTTCTTCAAAATGTGGTAGGTAACAAGTTAACTGAATATTGGCAAATTTGTGTTTGCCATAGAAATATTTACTAATACAGTGGTCAGTACTGAGTGAACAGATGATGAACTATGGTCCTGCTATAAAAGAATAAAATATTTTATTCAGAATTCTGGTTTGATGCATATTTGAAATACAGTTCTTGCCTAGTTCAAGAGTGTGACTCATGAATGTTTTAATCCAAGAGTGGATACAGTAAAGTGAATATTAGTCAATGATATAATCAATGCATTTTGTCTTATTTCAGCAGAACAGGCCCCCCATCCTCTCCTGCAGGAGGAGTGAAAGAAGAAAATCCTTCTGTGCTGGCTGAGAATTGTTTCAGGGAACTACTGGGACGAGCAACCTATGGAAATATGAATAATGCTGTTAGACCAGTTTTTGCGTAAGTTGAAAGTTCATGGAAGATCTTAGGAGGTTTTCTTTATTTCATCCTCAAATCTGTTGAATTAAATTTCTTCCTACTTTTCAGCTCACAGGTTTCTATTCACATTTCTTTAAAAAATTGCCCCTCTTTTAATCTCTCCTCTTTGCTGCCTGTCTGTAAACTTGAAGGCTGTTATGGAGGAATGCATGTCCTACTTTACTGATTTTTAGAAGTGAAACACAATAATTTACATGAGTTGTTGCTCNTTTTTTTTTTTTCCCAATGTGAAACTTCATCCAAGCTATTCATGCCCCATATATGAGTGTTACAATCAGTGGAGAGACAAACCAAGTAAAATACAAGTAGCACAAAGAAATATGTGCCCCATAAAGTTACAATTTAAATTTTCCTGCCATTTTCTTCCAGGACCTATTTCAATATTATTTGAGGAATATCTTTAACAGCTCATTTAGGAGTGAGTGACAGATATGCACATAGTATGTACATTATGCACAAAAACACAAATTATACCTCATCATGTATAATACATTAACATTCAGTGATGCCACTTTCAAAACCTGGCTTTTCCTGGTCATGAGGAGACCTGCTTACTTCCTCTTGTAGATTTTTCAAAGTATATCCTGGGTACAGGATTACCTTCTCTCAGATGGCCTAGTTTTTCCCACCTAGCTTAAGTATTTTATTTATACACCGAAAGACCTTCAAGCTACCAAAAGCCATTTTCAAGTTACTAGTGTTAAGAACAGAAGTTACAAAGATAGAGTTGGTGTTGAAGGCAGAAAATTTTTGTAACCCCTTATTTATCCTGAAAAAGCATTGACTACAAAGAACTGTACCATTCCCTCACTTTCTGTATGTGTCTGTTATACTAATCTGATAGGAATTTCTGTTGCAAAATTGAGTGTTTTATTAAAAAACACTAATTTTTTCCTTGATTTAAAATTTGCATTCCTCCAAAATACCTGTGATCACAGCGAACACCTAAGTACTAAACAGTTTGGATTGACTACTTGGTACTGTACTGCAGCTGCTGTCTTACCACTTCTCAGTTCTTTTTGTGGATTTCTTTCAAAACTTTATCATCATTTGCAATGATTTCAGTCTTTTGAATCATTTTAGTATCTGGGAAGTTTCCTACGAATAATTCGTGATACCACAGACTAGAGGTAGTGCTTGGTTTGGGGTTTGAGAAGGCATCATAGCTGCTTTTCCTGTGGCTGATCTAAAGCCTACATCTCTAAAGTATTATTTCCAGCCTATTTTCATTTCTTACATGCTATGTGAGGAGCCAGTTGACTCTCTGTGCACTTCAGCTTGCCACATGCTGCATTTGTGAACTGAAATGAATAGATAATGACCAGTTATTCAGAATATGTTATCTCCTCTCTGAATAGAGAGTCTTTGTTGTCACCATTTTTGTGTTCCACTTTGAGGACAAATTGCCAAATGTGTCTTTTTAGAAATGACTGCTGTGAAGGTTTAGTATTTTGGAAGAACAAGAGATGCAGAAAATGCAATTTCAGGCTGTTTTTCCTAAACAAAATGGGAGTGCTCTATCTAATCAGCTTCACTTTGTGAATGGCAGAACAGTTAGAATGAAAGTTTGAGATAGTCTATTGCACTTTATCGTGTGGAAAAACCTGACTTAAATTGGAAAAGTTTCTTTGAACAATGTTCTGCTATTTCACAGCTTTTAAGGAAACTGTGGAAATATAGATAAGGCCTTTTGTTACAATGCTGACATGAAGGTGCAGGTTCAGTTCCCCACCTGAAGGCTTGCTTTGTGTGGCACTGCAATATCAGGCAACATGCTGCCACTTCTTTGCAAAACTGAGAGAACAGTGCTGCTTGCATCATGATACAGAGTTTGTTCAGTGATTGAATGGTTTAAATATAATGAAGATAGTATCAATCTGAAGTCAGTTTCCTGGTATAGGTTTGGATTGACATTAAATTTCCTTGCCTTAGTCAGAAAATCTCCATGGTTATAAGTTATCTATGTGCAGTAGCTAGAAACTCTCAAGTAATAATTTATAATAAAATCTTACAGATCAGTCTCACTAATTGCATAATGAAAGTCAAAAAATGTTACATTAATGTGACATGAAAAAAATATTTATGTTGTGTCAACAGTCAGAAGCTAGTGAGACGTGCTTAGCATGGATTTGCAATGGTGAATAGATTAGACAGATTCAGAGAGATCTAGAAATCTGGTGAAACTTCCCAAGTGTGACAACTGCATTTCCATTCTTGTCAGTTACCACATCACTTGTGCAGGGATTTGGAATATTAGCAGACTGGTGTTCAATATTCTTTCAGCAATCGTGATGCATGAGCAGAATATTTTATGTATTCCCATACATACATGCCTCAGTTATGCTTGCTGATCCTTGGTATCAATTTATCATTTATCACTTAAAGGATTACTTGCAGGTGTGGCACTGAGAAAGAATTCAGGGATCATTAGTGGCTCTCTCCCCAGAAACTTGCATTATTGGTTTTGCTGTGCCTTTGAAATTGAGAGACCTAATTGTGCATGTTTGCTGTACATGCAGCAGATCTCAATGGAAGGCAGTTTGGCATTTGTTAATCCAGCTATAAAACGTTTTGCAATCTTTATTAGGTATTCTTTATTGGAAGAAATGTAATTTAAAAAAGAAAAAAAAAAAAGAGGAGTTAGGGTGTGACTTGATTTTAACTGAAGTAAATGCACCATACTAAAAATACCCTTTACCGTCTTTTGCCAAAACAAAACTAGATTGAATATACTTGTTATGATCAGTAAAATACATCACCTACAGGAATCTAATCCTGCTGTTCTTAGGAGGAATGTTCCAGTATACAAAGTATGCTGCCCATTGAGCTGTTACACAAAGCTTTAACCAAGTCTGTCATCTTCCCCCAGCTGTCTTCCCAGCAGTTCATCTACCTGAAGCAGCTAATACTTGGCCTTTCTGACAAAATAAAACTGTATGTCTTGTTTAGAGAGGAATTTTTTGTTTGTTTGTTTGGTGGGGGTTTTTTTTTGTTTGGTTTGTTTTTTCGGGGGTTTGTTTTGTTTTGTTTGTGAGGGGGTTTTTTGTTTGTTTGGTTTGGTTTTATTTGTGTTTTTTGTTAATATGGTATGGGATGCAGTTGACCATAATCTGCCTGAATGGATCTTTGGGGCAGATGAATAGGAACTGTCGAGGATAACAGAGAACACATGCTTCTCTGAAAGATTAAAGGATCAGTTCCAATCACGAGAAGATAGTGGAGACTGTAATTTTCCGTTTGATGAGACAAATAAAATATGTTAGCTAAAATAAGCTGTCATGTTTAAGATATGATGGACTGTACTGGAATGATATTTAGAGAGGAAGAAAACATGAATAAATACATTATGAGCCACTAAGTCTTGAAAGATTTAAAGATGTAATTTTGTTCGGTTTTCTGTCCCAAGGCAGGATTAAATATACCTGTGCACAAGAAAGGCAACTATCCCCAACAGGTACTCAAGTTGGATATTTAGTAATGCACATCTGTTATATTGGTGGGCAAATGCCTTTAAAATTCCTGATATTTTTTTCCTCTAGGGATTTCTGTTATATTGGTGGGCAAATGCCTTTAAAATTCCTGATATTTGTTTCCTCTAGGGATTTCTGTTTAAGATATGTGATGTGTCAAAATGGCAGAACTTTTTTTTAATCCCTGCAATGAAGTGCAAGATAATGTAGGGCACAGGAGATGCGTTGTGTCATCTGGTTTAATCAACCTTGAAGGAGATCTGTGTACGTGAGTGACTGGGCTGGGAGCAGCTGCCCAGTGAGGGAATTGAGATCTCCAGATCTACACAGAATAAGTGACAGCATCCAGCCAGTCCTCCTGTGTTGACAGTGCTGACTTCTTTCACCTCTAGAGCTTTTGAGGTCGTTGTTTCAAGCAACTTTATGTTTCCTTAAGTTCTTTGAGAAAAGAGAGAGCAGTAATGATTCTGTAGCCTAGATACCTGTTTAGGAACACAACTTAAATTCAGTTTGTGTTACAAAGTTTTTTTGTTGATTTGGCATGTCAGCTGTTCATTGGTGAATTTGTTTGTGGATTTGTTTTGATTTTTTTAAAACCTAAATCATACTGATTAAAATGCATCCAAAATTACCTTTTTTCAGTCTTTTTAGACTGGAAAACACAGTTATAATTTTCATGCTTTTTAAGGGACTCAGATCTCTTTTTTGAAAAAAATCTGTGTGCCCTATTCATAGCTTTTAACATTTCTGCTTGAGCAGAATTCTTTGTATTTGCTTGAAACTCTGATACATTTTTTTACTTGTGATTCCTATTCCAATTAAAGAGAAATTGATGCATTTATTATTTAGATTTTGATTTGATATTTCTTGCAGTAAATATTGAAATGCTTCAGAGCGTAAAGGCATATACACACAAAGAGAAGCTCTTTTTTGTTTTCCATGTATTTTATTTATGAAACCACCATGAAAGCAAAAATATTTCTTAGAGTTTCTATTCTGGATGGAGCATTCAGCCCTAATTATTTTGCAGCTTGTAATTCAAAACAACTTACTTATCTTTTGTAGAGTAGAAATTTTCAAGGATCCCTTTCACGTAAATAAGCATCTCATGTCATAGCACTCTGTGTGGAAACAGTATATTCTTAACTATATATATTTGGTGTAACTAGGTTTCTTAAATTTCTGGAACAGGAATTTCTGTTCAGCCAACTGTTTTGTGATCACATCCTAAACCTAGAAAATAAGTGTCTTTGTGAAGTTCTAAATTTCTCACCTAGTTCCTCAGTCATTGTGTAGAAGTTTTATGTAAGTAAGTAATCCCTTTGAGGGGAATTTAAAGAAAATTCTTAAGATACCATTTATTACATCTACAGAATGTAATTATTTCATTATGTCTTAATTTTTGCTTACAGGCATTTAGACCATCACAGACTATGGGATCCTAATGAATTTGCTGTTTCCTGCTTTAAAATCATCATGTATTCTATACAGGTAGGATTTTCTCCTGGATTTCTTTTCCTTGCATACATGTTTCAAGCATATGAGAGGGATTTCAATGCTCATCTCACCATGCTGGTGGTAGACAGTAGATAAAGTCAAAGAATCCAAAAGATCCAAGGGATGGTACTGGGGTGGTCTCCCTCCAGAGCAAGGAGCACGGTAACCATGCTGGTGTGACACTGTGCTTGACAAAGAAATCCTTCAGGTTGGTTATTTCTCTGTGCCAGTACAGCTGTGCTGCTTTTCCAGCCCAAGAAACCAACTTCACATGCAATTGTTGTGATGAGGATTTTTAATAGTGAACAACCTGTATTGTGGCCTTAGGCTGAAGGAGGGAAGGTAGAGATTGGATGTTAGGAGGAAATTCTTTACCAGAAGAGTAGTGAGGCACTGCAACAGATTGTACAGGGAAGCTGTGGCTGCCCCATCCCTGGAAGGGTTCAAGGCCAGGTTGAATGGGGCTCTGAGCAACTTGGTCGAGTGGAAGGTGTCCCTGCTCATGGCAGGGGGCTTGGAATGAGATGGTCTTTAAGGTGTCTCACAAATTAAGCCATTCTATGATTGTCTGTTGTAAACATCAAGGTATTATTCTTTGATTGCATCAAACACAAATGCCCAGAAGATAAAAGTGTAAAATTCCAGGTTTGTGGGAGAAAGCTGAGTTTTCTCAGCATTTACATCAATCGTGCTGAATTCTTTGAACTGCAGTTAGCTGAGTGAAGGACCACTTCATGCTTCCTCTGTGCTTGTAGATGTTCCTGGATATTTTAAGACTCTAAGCTTTTGTACACTGGGCTGGCTGATGAATATCTTCATCTCTCATGGCAGTTGTTTTAATCCATATTTAGTCATGCATTGATTGTAATTTTGATAAATTTCTGAATTAAAATGTTGCAGAATGGGAACATGGTCATGACCATAGCTGAGTGGTGTATGAGCTTATTCTTCTTAAAGTCACAGATGAAGATTTTCTGTCTGTTTTTTTTAACAGGCACAATATTCCCATCATGTAATACAAGAAATCCTGGGACACCTTGATGTCCGCAAAAGGGATTCACCACGAGTTCGTGCTGGCATTATTCAGGTTCTTCTGGAAGCAGTTGCAATAGCAGCTAAAGGATCAATAGGTAAATTGCATTAAGTTAAAGGCATCAGGGCAAACGATAAATTTGCAAGGTGGTGCTTATTTTCACTTTGGTTTCAGACTGATTGAAAACATTTTGAGAAGGATTTTTGTATTGTTTTCTTTTTCCTTTGTGCTGATAAAATGCTTGAAATCTTACTTGGTTTACAATTACTCCAAGCATATGTACTTAGTTTTTGACTCTTATATAATCGTTTGCATTGAAGAAATGAGTGAAAAAAATTGTGAAAGGCAGGTATTCCTGTTTGGAAAGAAATCATAAAGTCTGAGAGAACTGTGTGTCACTGCAAAATGTCAAGAGCACTGTCGCTTTGTGATACAGCTGTGACCTGAGTATTGCAGGAGTAGAATGACCTTTGAGAAATTTTACCTTATTGACTGTGAAGCAGCTGAAATAAGGTGAAATATGCAATTTAAAATTAGGATAGTTCCTTGAAAGAAGAGTAGTTATGAAGAGATGTCCACTCTAGTGCTCTTTGGTGTCCTGCTGAAATACTGTTTTGCTTCATTTGTTTGACCCTGAACCTGTCCTTCTTCTTTATGTGAGACCGACTTGCATGCACAGACTTGTGAAACCTTTTACCATATGATGAAAAGACCTCATCATTTGAGCTAATGTATTGAACTGGATTTTAGTAGCAAGTTTTGAAATAACTGAAGTTCAGGGACAAGTACCTGCAGTTTAATCCATTATTGATGCTTAATTTTAGCAACCACTCCTATTTTCTATCTGAAACTTGCATGGTGAGGTGACTCTGGGCCCATTTGCACTCACCTTTCCCACAGGACAGGGACAATGTAGAAAGATGAGAAGTTTCATGGATCAAGATAAAGACAGTGTAGGCACACCTCAAAAGTTTGTCTTTAGTTGTGATGCCTCAAACACTATATTTCACTTGGTTCTCTTCATCATCCTACTCTCATTACTTGTGAAAATGGATTGAGAAGCCCAGTTCTAATTTTCTTCAGACATCTCCCCCTTGACAGGTGCAATCACTGTTGTTGTTTCCAGGCCCAACAGTTCTGGAGGTTTTTAATACTTTGTTGAAGCACCTGCGCATCAGCGTTGACTTTGAGCTGGGTGACAGGCGCAGTTCAGCTGGCAGTGGCACTTTAAGCACGAGCTCCAAGGAGAGTGATGAGAGGATTGTCCAGAATGCAATTATTCAAACAATTGGTGAGTAAGACAATTGACACAGGCTCACTTAAAATTCCTCCCCTTTTCCCTCTTCCCCACTGAGATGGTATTGGACTAGCTTGAATCATGAAGGAATACTACCAAGTGTGGTTTCTCTGATTGTGTTTGCCTCTCATTCTCAGTCTTGCTTTATATGTTTGATTTCTGAAAGGTTTTTCTTTCAAATGTTAACTGAGCACATAGCCAGGAAGCCTATGAAAATTAAAAATGCTGGTGGACTTATTATATGGCCCTTGAAATATAGAAATCTGTACCTTTGGTACAGAACTTCTAATAATGCTTTTTTGAAAATCACTGCAAGCAGTCATATACAGTAATATGTATTTTAGTAGGTACTTCTTCAAAATTGATAGAAATGAATGTTAGACATAGTAGCAATAATGACACCTAATGGCCAGTTGTGCTACCATCACTTAACTGAAGTACTTCGATGTGCAGCACTGGAAATTATTTTCTTAACAGTGTCTCCCCCTTTCTCAGATTTTCCCTTTATGATAATTGTTATATATTGGGGTGCATTTATGATGTGTATTTTTTCTTAAAGAACAAGGGGGAGATAGCTTAAATGTTCTTCACTGATCTGTACCTTTGCTTGCCTTGAAGCTTTCTAGAGCAGTAACAAGTATGTAGTAGATTATTTCTCACCGCTTCAGTAAAGCTCCCAAGTTAAAATGTTAAACTCCCACCAAAAAAAAAATAAAAATTCCCAGAAACCCCACAAACCAACCTTTTAAAGTGAAGCTTATTTCTACCAAAGCTAACATTATACTATTGAACAGTAATAAAATAGGCTATCCGGAGTTGGAAGGGACACATAAGGATCACTGAGTCCAACTCTCTACTCCTCCCAGGGCTGCTTCCACTAAACCATGTGCCTGGGAGCATTGTCCAGTTACTGCTTGAGCTCTGCCAGGCTTGGTGCTGTGACCACTTCCCTGGGAACCTGATCTAGTGGCCAACCTTCCTTTCAGGGAAGAGCCTTTTCCTAATGTCCCATCTGAACTTCCCCTGATGCAATTCCATCCCATTTCCTCACGTCCTGTCACTGGTCATCAGAGAGAGTTCAGCACCTCCTGTTTCACTGCTCCTCTTGCCTCCTTAGATGGAGGCACCCAAAGCACAGACTCGAGGAGGGGCTGCAGCAGTGCAGTGCAGATGGGACAGTCACGTTCCCAGCCAGCTGGTGATTCTGTGCTTGGTGCACCACAGGGCACAGCTGGCTCTTTTGGCTGCCTGGGCACTTGATTCACACTGGGCTTGCCGTTAACCCAACCCCCCCCTTGGGAATAACAATGTTATCTCAGTTCCCTGGGTGCACTGCCACAACTGTGCCCACTGCTGTGGCTGTACTGCCATAAGAGCAGGGCCCAGCCTGCAGCTGGCATTGGATGGCAGCTGTTCCCATTGGAGCTGTGTCTGGGCAGCTGCTTCAGTTGTGGTGGATGCAGAGCTGGGAGAGGACAGGGTCTTCTGCAAGTGGAAACCATTTCTCCCTGGTCAAGCTGGTGGAGCTGCAGTGCCCTTCCTGCCAACTGATGATAGCACTTCCTAAGAGATATTTTTAAGGCAGGGAAACTGTGTGTGTGCCTGGCACTTCTCCTGGCCCTGCCCAGGTTCCCTCAGCCATTGTGGCTCTTTCTGCTGCCGTGAGGTTCCCCTGGTCCAGGAACCCTCCCTGTACTCCTTGCTGGAGTGCTCTTCTTCCATGACAGAAGCTGCTCACCTCATCACTCCCCAAGAGCAGCAACAGTCATGAAATACTTGTATGTCTCTGGGTTTTCTATCCCTCCACTTGTAATATTTATTAGAGACTTAACAGGCAAAAGTAAAACAATACTGTGTACCATGAGAAACACTTCCAATTCCTCACTAGGTAGAAGTTAATAGACTCCAGATATTTAATTTTTAAATTGTATATTTAGAGGAGGATAAAATTAAAAAGTTTTAGTATTCAAAGATGAATGCTTCATGAAAAAGACTTGCTAAAGTCATTTGGCAAAAATAAATATGAGATTATGCCCTAAAACAAGTCATACATTTATTCTTCATCTATTTGGATCTGTTAATATATTCCTTGTATTTTAAAGGTTCTCTTATAAAGAGAAGGGCCTTATATCTCTTTTTCTTCTGTGATTTCATTCTATTTTAGGGTTTTTTGGAAGCAATCTCCCAGATTACCAGAGATCAGAGATTATGATGTTCATTATGAGCAAAGTACCTGTTTTGGGGGCTACTTCAAAATCGCTGGATCCCAGTAACCTTGGGTTTGTATATCCTACATTTTTAAATTTCAAATTAAAAATCTAGATTTTAGAATCCTGATAAATTAGGAAGTGAAGAAAAGTGAAGAAAACATGAAGAAAAGTGAAATGCAAACTCTCACTCCTTAGGAGCTATATTAAATACTATGCCAAACCAAGGCAAGTTCAGTGTCAGCAATATGAAATCAACCTACAGACCATTATGTTACTGATAAAAATTACCTGATTGGAAGGCAGTTTATTTTTCGCTAAAACATTCTTTCTCTCTGCATCTGTACAATTTTTTCTGAAACTATGTACTGCATGGTTAATTCCATAACTTCTTATATATGAGTTTTGAGAATGAGAGGAATTCAGTTATAAATACATTTTTTCAAATAGCTGCATAATTTACAAACTGTCTTTAAGAGTTTTTTTTTTTTTTTTTTAAATTTTGTACAAGTTGACTTCAGATTAAGAAATAACTGCAGAAATTCCAGTGAATTTTGGCTTTTCCCTGTGTGTTTTGAAACAGGAAAAAGCTGTAAGTGGGCAGACTTAATAAACCCACAATTTAAATGTCACCCTACACTGAATACTTTCCCCTGTAACAGGAATAATTTTGTTTAAAAGACTGCATTTCCTCAGTATGGGAAAGTCACTGAAAAAGCTGCAGCTGTTCTTTCCAGATGTGCATGGACACTTTGCACCACATAAGTGATTCCCTACTAGATTAAATAGGAAGTCATTATCATTCTCCAGCTTCTTGATAGCTTTTCCTACAGTGTCCCTGCAGCATGGGGTGTTGTTCCATGGAAGATACAAATCTGTGCCAGGCAGTTGTCACTTGTTATGGAGGTATTTCAAGAATGAATCCATATGAAATTCTCTAGTTGGATTAACAGTTGGGGGTGCTGGTTTGTTTTTTACCTGTATAGTTCTGCATTTATGAGATTCTGTGTAAACATGTGCCTGAACAGTGTGTAAGTATGATGTGCATATGTCGCTCTGAGCAAAGAAGGCTTTGTGATTGCTGATAAAGTCTTGCGTTACTTAAAATTTTGGTTTCAGCTACCCAAGACATTTGGATGATACAAACAGGCAGGATTATAGCCCATTAAGGCAGACATTTCCACTGTTATGTAGAGGCCAACTTTTGTGAAGAGGATTGATTGAATGGACTATTTAATGGATAACATGGCTTGTACACTTTTTGCTTTCCTGAAAGAATTTCTTTGAATGGAGCAGTTTATTCCAGGTGCACTTTATCTCTTGAAATCTTGCAAGAATAGTGACTGTATACCTTTAGCTATTTGGCTACTTTTAGTACCTGCAGGAGGGAAATGAAAACAGATCAAAAACACGTCAAGTAGTGTTTCATGTACCCTTCCTGTGATACGAAAGCTGAGTAGTTTTTCTTTCAGTTTTTCTTCTGATTTTGACGATAACTTTTTTCCAGTCTCAAAATTTTAGGATCTGATTTAGAGAAGAATTGTCCATGTTTCTTAAAAGATTCAATTGTATTTTAATCCAGAAGAAATTTTCAGTGCCGATGCTTGTGAACATAACATCAAGCTTGTGATAGTCGAACATTTTAGAGATTTCTGAGTAAAACATAAAGATTTTTATCTGCTTCACATATACAATTTAGTTTATTCTTCAACTGCATGTGCTCCATTTTTAAGCCTTTCTGTAAATGTGTCTTTAAAAACCAATTTGTTATTGCAGCTCCATTGGAGAGATTTTCCTTTATCCATGATCATCCAGCATCCTTTTCAAGACTGCTGTATTCACTTGTCAAAAATGAGAATAATGTCTAGAGTAGAGTAATATTTCAAAGATATGCAAGAAAACCTAATTTGCCTTTTTTTTTTTTTTTTTTTTTTTAATTGTAGAGATTTGGGAACTAGGAGGATTCAAATCATGTTATTGAGATCTTTACTTATGGTAAGTCTTCTGTGATCAGTATACTATGTTACAAACACACAGTGTTTCACTTCATGTATATATTTACATATAAAAGTACAGTATAACAACACTGGATTATGAAAATAAACATACATTCATATTGCATAACCTGCAATTCTGTTGTGCAATATTGTGAAAGCATTTTTCCAACTTATATTACAAACAGCGTAAGAAATACGCCTCCACCTCTTAGAGCACTTCAGTGAATGTCAGTTATAATTGGATCTGCAGATCCAAAAGAACATCCTGGGGTAGGTTGAGTTCTGCCAGCAGTACTGGCAACATCAAAGTGAAATCACTTTCATCTCTGAGGCTGGAAAAGTGCTATTTAGTAGAATGGCCAATCTTTTTAAAACCATAGGAATGGGTACCTCACACACTGTTCTTCTTTCCTTCCTAATGTTTCCCACGTTTCTTGTAAGGTGTGATTTAATCTTTTATCACAAATACATTTTTCAACTGTAAATCTTCAAAGAGTATTTCTGGAAATAGACCCAGATGGTAAAAATCAGAAAGTGGGTAGTAAAAGAGGTTCTTGCCAGTAGAATCCTGGCCTGTTTTGTTGCAGAAGCTGAAAACTGTTTAGTGACTCAAATAGGGGAATGATTTTGCAAACTAAAGCAGAAGAATGTCCTCTTGGAAAATGAGTTTCTATCCCTGCTTTGACATGAAACTTGTGTGTGGTGTTAGGCAAATAGGTTAAGCCATTCTTGGCTTGTCCAAATCTGAAATCTTAGACTCTGGTTTGCAAAAGCGCTGAGTATTCAGAGTTGCAACTTAAGGACAGAAAACTTGTTATGAAGGCCCTCAGGTGGTCATTTTGCACATTTTCTTCATTAAACATTCAGGTATGTCTAAGCTGTTCCTGACCATATTCATCTCACGAGTATTAAAATTCCATTAAAACAGGTAATAATTGTTCTAATGATTTTGAGTGCTACATAGCCTGTAAGTGTACTTTAAGAGAGTCTGAGTGTATGTGTGGAAGGGATTTAACATTTTGGACACTGAATTTTGGTTTGCATATATTTTAGAATATGGAAATAAAATCCCATCATGGCACAAGGGTGTGAAAGTAATTTTTTTGATGCCTAATGAATTAGTCATTGATAAATGTGGAATAAAATCCAGCATTGTACATCATGTATTCTTTACAAAAGAATAATATTTCTTAACATAATTAGTCTGTTGTCATGCATACACAGGCAGACAAGTTAATGCTGTATATGCAGTTGAAATCTGTCACTTCATTAAAAGTGTGCACTTAGATTTGCAGCCTTGCTGCTTGTAATATCAGTCATTTTCCATTTTCAGAATGATTGATGAGATATTTGCTGTCCCCTGGTGCTCCTGTCAGCCACATCCCTGCAAACCCCTCAGTTAAGCTGTGGCACTGTGCTTGCTCACTGTCCTGGTTTAACCCAGAGGCACCAGCGACCACCCAGTCACTCACCCACTCACTCACTCTGCCCTAGGGGGATGGGGAGAGAACCAGGACAGCACCAGTGAGAAAAGTGGGTTGAGATGAGCACAATTTAGTAAGTAATAAAAGGAAACCAAGGGAAAAAAACAAAACCAAGAAATGAGAAAAAGAAGTAATAATAGAATAAAACAAACGCCCACCTAAAAACACCTAATTGCTCACCACAAGCCAACTGATAGCTAACCAGTCCCTGAGCAGTGGCAGCCCTCACAAACTGTCCCCTGTTCTGTTGCTGAACGTGACACATTTTAGTTTGGGATATCCCTCTGGAAGGATGTAAGCCCTGCTCAGCAGTAGCCAAATCACAGCTGTGTTACCAGCACTGGTTTGGTCAGAAATCCAGAACACTGTAGCAGATGTGCTGCTATCAAGAAAATGACCCATCCCAGCCAAAACCATACAACACAGTTCACATGTGAAAGCTGTAAGGGTATGGAATATATATAAAGGAGATACAATTATTATATAAGTCTTAGATGAAAATACTATTGCATTTATTATAATTAAATTTACAATAATTTCGCTCCCCTCATTCTCAACATGTTATATATATTTACTAATATATTTTGAGACTGTAATATTCTGGTAACCACCATTTTAAGGGATGGTGAATTTTAAATATTTCTGACTACTGTAGATGTTCAGCTAATTAAAATTTGAATTGGTAGTTAGGTAGAAGTTTTTTATTCTTTGTGTACCTGCAGAGTTTGCTTTAATTAAAAGTAATTGAATGAGACATGTCAGAGGTAGTATTAATTTTTAGAATAACACTGTGGTACCAGATTTCTGAGAAAGTGATATTTGCTTACTTCATGTTTTGTAATAAAGTAGTATTTGTAAATCTTTAAAGTGTACATAGAGGCTCTGATTTCTCATTTTTTTTATTTCACATGAGCTTACTCTACCACATGTGAACAGCTCGTAACCTGAAATGGAAAAATCTCTATTATAATTATCGACTGGAATTACTATAATCTTCAATTTATGCCCTGCAACTTTTCATAGGCCATTTAAAAAAAACATAAATCATACCTTTATTTTTTAATTCAGGATGTGCCTGAAAAATCCTTTTAACATAAGGAACTTGATTTGAAAATGTGTGCTGAAGTCCTTCCAAATTCATACTGAGGTCAGGAATTTTCAAAATTAATACAATACTTCAATTTGAATCAACCTTGCAGATGCCAAAGCAAATCCACTAAGAAGTGAGTGACAGCTGCAGTTAATTTTTATAATGCAGTAATGACACATCAATTTTATTTCCAACAATGAACAGGTGACTTCAGGATACAAAGCCACAACAATAAGTAATGCACTTCCTGCCCCCTTTCTGGACCCGTTGCTGTCTCCTTCACTCATGGAAGACTCTGAGCTGAGGCAGCTGGTCCTGGAAATCCTGCACAACCTCATTGATCGACATGACAACAGAGCCAAGCTGAGAGGGATAAGGTAGTGCTTTTTGTTTATTGCCTACTTGAAATTCCAGTTCATTACCTGAATGACAAGCATTGTCGATTTTTAAATGTTTTTGCTAATATGAATTATTAATGTACTGTTTGTAAATGCATAGTGCTCAGTCTCATTTATTCATGGCAAGTGTTTTACAGGTAAGCCTCAGAGCACAGTACCTTAAAAACCATTACAAATGTCATAGTTTAGCTGTGTATAAGACAGATTTTTTTATTATTATTATTTTATGTAGATAAAAAACCACATGATTGTCATAATTATCTTTCTGGTCCTCCCTCTTCAACTGAAATTTGAATATCCTTGTTAAGCATAGATATAATTAAAATGGGAATTGGGTCATGATCTATTTGAATAGTTCCTGTATTCCACATTCTCTTCATTTCCAACTGGATTTTTTCCTTGCTAAAACAACACATTTCTTTCATTTGTAGAATAATACCAGATGTTTCTGATCTAAAGATAAAACGAGAGAAGATTTCAAGGCAAGATGTGAGCTTCATGAAAAAGGTAATAGAATAGAACATCACTTTTCTATCTAGCAAAAAGTAACTGAACCAGTGGTTTTGCTCTTCTACAGCTGTGGATTTGCGGCAAGTCACAAAGATCACTTTCAAATTATTGTAATCAAGTTACAGTGATTTCAATGTTGAGGTGCTCTAGATACTTGATAAATGATTCCATGCAATAAAATTTTAATTTATGTCTTCAGTTAAAACCTTCATATGCATGAAATTAGAACAGCATATGTCAAAACTGTGATTCTGAAAAGATCTCCCTGTTGTTAGATCCCTGCGCATTTTTTTTTGTTCAGTAGCAGTTTTTCACTTTTATGGCTTTTATTTTGTTGTATTTTTAGACAATTTTGTATTTTAAAATCTTTTTATAGCTTTGGTACAGGGACTTCTGTTTTATGATCTAGGTAAAGATGTCTAAGAAAATTAACTTAGCACAAAGCAGCTATCTTCTATAAAGATTTTTTTCACAGGACTTTGTACCAGGTATACATATACCTTTGTACCAGGTATACTTATATAACTTCTCAGTATATATAGTTCTAAAGAAAAACAGATTTTTTTTTAGATGATACATGGAATGAAAGTGCTTACAGTAGACACCTTGGGTTTTATGTGGGGAAAAAATGCACAAAGCTGTTACTGTGCTCTGTCATTCCTGACTGTGGTTTATCTGTGTAGGTATGGAAACAAAAACCAGAAAATAGTGAAGTAAGCCAAAATACTGCATATGTAATAATATGCAAACTAGAGTTGTACAGCATTCAAGTAATATTGCAAGATAATTGTTCTTGCTAAGTTAGTCCAGTTAATATTCTTTCCAGTACATGTACAACTACAATAATACAATTATAAAAAATACTCCAGCATTGACAATTATTAGTAATGTGTCTTCTAAATAGTGAATTAAATTTTAGTTCATTAGTTTAACATCTGTGATTTAAAGCAGTTTGGATAAGAGGTATTTTGCTAGGTGAAAGTTGTAGCTGTGAAACTAAATATTTGAATTGTTAATATTGATCTGAAAAAAGGGGCAGAAGAGGAAAAGAGATTCTTCATAGGTCAAGAAAAGATCATATAGGCTTCTAAAAAATATATTAACCCTGGCAAATGAAGTAAGTCAATGATTATCTGTGTGATACTGTTTCAGGTGCATACCATAAGTGTAATGTTACTCACCTGCTGTAGATCTGCGTTTTAGCAGCCTGTTCTTCCCAGATGCTCTGCGTAATCAAAGAAGAGGGAGGAGGCATCTCCAGAAATTCATTAATAACTGGACAACCATTTAGGCTTGTTTGATGTTTCATGGGGATCCTGAGGCAATTGTGTATCATAACTCAGGTGGAATGGAACCAAACATAGGCACTTCATCTCAGACCACTTGCTCAGTTTATACCTATCCTTACTTTAAAGGGAAACACTTCTTTCGTTTCTAGTCTACTAGAAAGATACATATTGAGAAAATCCACGTAATAATTTATTTTTCTATTTGAGTGCAATTCTTATCACTGGGATAAAAAATTCCATTACTTTTATTTTCCAAATATACTATGTCTTTAAACAGCTAACCTTTATTTTGTAGTAGCTTCTGTGCTTTGCTAACAGCTCTGTTTCCCATTTTTCTAAATACAATACGTATTTGAACAACTCTTTGATTTTAGAAGTGATGAAAAGACCAACAGTGTCATCATTATTTCTTAAGTAAATATGTTCTGTTTGAAAAAGAGAGGTTGAAAGTCACTTTTCTTCCTCTTTCTAGAGCTGAATTAATACGTCTAGAGTTAGTCTTTAGATCTCGAAAGTTAATTGTGTCAGCTGATACAGACTTGTACCCACCCCTCTCCCCCAGATTAAGAATGCTGGGTTGGTACTGAACTCTGTGTTTCATACAACACTTGCTGCTTATCCCGTGTTTCTTGTGTTTGCATTCTCCTTTTGTGTTGAGGTAATAGTTTCTTTACAGAGATTTGGTTAGGCACAGTGTTACGAGGAGAAGAAAGTCACTTTTGAAGTAGAGAGTCTTTCATTAAATGACCTGTGTTCTTCACTAGAACTGCAGCCTCCCTACACACGTCGGTAAATAATCCCTGCTCAGTTTCTGAAACACCTTCACAAGGATAACACTTGGAGCTCATCAGTTACTCAAATGTTTTTGAGAATATTTCAGGATTACATTTTGATTTCTCCTTTTCATAAATGGGCAAATACTTTTTTCTAATATTTCAACAAGAAATGAATTTCAACATCTGATACTGTGCAGTAATCATGCTATTTTCTGTATCATCTTCTCTATCTGTACATTTGTGCATAAAATAGAAGAGTACAGCGTTTATAAAGAAGCTTTTGTTAGAAACTTGAGGTCTACTTGATTAAGTACTTGATTAAGTAGACCTCAAGTTACCTCATGTACTTGTTTGTGTATGTACATGTACACGTGTATTTTATCGTTTTTATTTTTTTAAAATTCTCTGTCTCAATCTAACATCAAAGTTGGCCCTGTTGGGAGCAGAGAGTTGGACTAGAAGATCTTAAAATATCTTTTCTAACCTAAATTATTCTATTATTTTGTACCCATTTTGCCTTTTATGTCTCTTACAGCATGGTCAGCAATTGTACAGACACATCTACTTAGGCTGCAAAGAAGAAGACAATGTCCAAAAGAACTTTGAACTCCTGTTTACATCTCTAGCTCTTACCACAATTGAACTGGCCAATGAAGAAGTGGTTATTGACCTCATTCGATTAGCTATTGCCTTGCAGGTATGAGTCTATGTTGGGTTCATTGATTGATAGTTTATAGTGTAATTGGAGAAACTTGGGGATTTTGGATATTGATCTTAATTGGAGATCTCATCATTCTGTCTGAACTTGATTGATCACTGAGGAAATGCACTTTGTATGTACCACTTACTAATGGGGAAGCTTCATCTAATCAGTTTGGTAACAAAGTTCTACAGCAGGTGCTGTTCAGGAAAAGCAGCAGATGTAGAAATTTCTTGCAACATTTCTTAGTATCACTGATACTCAGCAGATTGACAAGATGTTCTCTCAACCCATGACCTTGTGTTCTGTATAAAATGTATGGACTGTCTGCACCCAGGATGAAAAATATGTTCTGTGTATAATAATCTGCATTCTGTTTTTATGTTGATTGGTTTGGAGTAGTTACTAAACCAGGCTATTTAATCTTACCTTAGTGTAAAATTCTGTCAGTGTCTTAGGCTTTATTCCTTAACATTTCCTTAACAGGTTCAAGTATTAACTCATACTTGCATACAGTCCTCATTGAAATGGGATAACTAACTAAGTTTATCTGTGTTGAAATCAAAAATAAAGCAGTGCTGACATGTGCCCTGGAAATTTGATGAAATCAGGCCCTGTATTCCTAGTTCACTCTGTCATAAACCTTATTCCCAAATATACAGCTGCATTCTAAAACATCTGAAATGCAGTGTGCATCCTTAATTTTAAAAGATGTCATTGAACCAAATGCTTAGTTGATGGAAATGACATTAGGAGTTTTGCTAGAGCAAAAATAATGCGATCTGAATAAACATAGAAGTGTTAATATGCATTAAATAATTATCTCTATTGTGCTATATCTGTGATTCACACTGGTGATCTTTACTATCAAACTGCTGTTTCTAATTTTCCTGAGAAAATGTTATGATCAACAAGTGGTCAGGACAAGAGACTGCCAGTCATTAATCTGATCTTCCTGTCTGAGAAACAGAATTTTGAGTTGAGTAAATTTATTTCTATTCATAATGGTTGAATCTTTTAAGCTCTCTAACTTCAGATCAATAAATTCCTACTTCAGGAGTGAGCTAAAAGACTGGAATTGTAACATTAGAGATATCAAATGCTAAGTAATAGCAAATAAACATCATATGTCAGGTAGTGTTACCAGTGATAATTTTGACTTCGATATATTCTGGACAGCCTGCTAACTCTGGAAAACAATGCTACCCTTTATATTTCAGGACAATGCCATCATAAATGAGGATAATCTGCCAATGTTTAATCGTTGTGGTGTCATGGCATTGGTTGCAGCATATCTAAACTTCCTGAGTCAGATGATTGCAGTTCCTGCCTTTTGTCAGCATGTCAGCAAGGTAACTCATGTTAAAAAATTCAGGTTAGAACAATACACAGTCTACTGTAAAATCAGTAAATAACTTGTGTCAAGTACTTGCTTGTGGTGTTGATCTTCCATATTTGTGTCTACTGGCATTGTTCTTGATCTTCAGTCTTTCATGGCATTATTTGCTGACTCAAAATTATAAACAAAATAATCTCTCAAGGTATAGCATTTTTATTTTGCTTATAGTACCATATATAAAAGGCCAAGTCTCCATCTGGTATAAGACTTTACAACCCCACTATCTTTGGTAAAACAGTATTAACATGCACAAGACCATGAGAACCAGATTTTTAGTCTAAAGGGCGAGAGCCACAGTCTCTTTCCTTGCTTAAAAAAAATCTCAAATGTGTCATTTGTGTTGAGGTGGATGTTAGCAAAGGTTAGGTGTTGAAGAAAACAACTGTGGAACCATGTGTATTATTTGACTTGGGATTTTTTTTTTCAGGTCATTGAGACCAGAAGTGTGGAAGCAGCTTATTTTCTACCAGAAACAATTTTCAAAGACAAATGCGAGTGAGTAGATACAAAATGGGAATCAGTGGACAGTGAAGTCCACTAATCATTAAAATCATACATCGTTGAAAGACCTTCCATATGTGAAAAAAAACCAGTGGTTTTATGGTGTTCTGACAGGCAGGAGAAACCCAAGCATTAAAAGCGTGTACACTTATAGGGAAAAAAAGTGGGTTTCAGACTTTTTTATTGTAGTCAGAGGCATTTATGCACAATAACATGCTAAGTGTGCTAACACAGCAAAATAAATTTTCACTGCATGACAGAATGGGTGAGGCTGGAAGGGATCTCAGGTCATCTGGTCCCAGATCCCTGCTTAAACAGGATGACATAGAACAGGCTGTGCATGACCACATCCAGATGCTTTAGAATATCTCCAAGGGTGGAGACTCCACATCGTCTCTGGGTAACCTGTGCCAGAGCTTGGTCACCTTCACCTTTGCACAGAAAATGTTTGCTGATCTTCAAACAGAACCTTCTGTGTGTCACTTTGTGCCATTTACCTTGGTTCTGTCACAAAGCAGCACTGAGGGGTGCCTACTTCTGAGGCCTTTCCACCCTCCTGCCCTTAAGGGAGCTGTACACACTGTTGAGATCCACCTTCTTCTCCCCATGCTGAACTGGCCCAGCTCTCTCAGTCTTCATTGAAGAGATGCTCCACCCTGTAATCCACCTTCATGACCCTGTGGTGTAGTCTCTACATGTCCTGGTTAGCCCAGCTCCTGACTCACTACATCAGGTGTGGCCTTACCAGAGCTGAATAAAGGGCAAGGATCTCCTCCCTCAGCCTCCTGATGTGCTGCTCCTGATGCAGCCCAGGATACCCTCAGTCTTTTTTGCCAAAGGGCACACTGCTGGCAGATGACAATTACAGTTAATTAATTATTGTTAGTATTACTGTTGCTGTGCATGTGGGTTTTTTTCTATTTTTTATTTAACACAGATCATATTCTCTCAAGATGTAGCAGAATATGTGAAGAACATATTTCAGATAAACCAGAAGTGTTAAAGTAATAAATAGTTTAAATACTAAATATTAAAATACTGCAGAGGTTTTCAATGGACTAATTTTAGGTGTGTATTCATTCCTAAAAAAAAGACTAAGTTTTATTTCCATCAAATCATTACCATTGGCGCTTCTTGGTTGCTCACAGGCATTAGAAAAATATTTTACTTAACCAACAAATACCTATTGGTAGACAATAACTTCAAATATATGTCTTGACAGTCTTCCAAAATCCTTAGAGAAGGATGAAAAAGATTTATTTTTCCTGACGAACAAGATTGCAGAATCATTAGGAGGCAGTGGATACAATGTGGAAAGATTGTCAGTTCCATATGTGCCCCAGGTAACAGGTAAGTGGTGATTAGTAGCAACACCACTTAGTACCAGTTATTAAGAATGTTTTCCTAATGTGTTGTGTGCCAATGAAATGTAATGTTAATGCTTGGCAACAAAACCTATGCAGATAATTCTATCTGCTCAAGATGTTGGTTTGGGTTTTTTTTCTCATTAGCTACTGTATTATTGCTAAGAAGTTTCAACTATTTGTCCTTTTAAGATTTTTTTTTCCTTAAAGAATGGAAGTGAGGCAGAAAGTCCTAGAACCTACTTTGACTCTTTTTAAAGAAGTCTTTGCTTCAAAAGAATACCTGTGCTAAATTGATCTAGAAAATGAGGAAGGAATATACAAGTCATCTTACTTTATCCTTTTCATGTAAACACTGGATGAAAGATACTCCATATGGTCTTGTGTTGATTTATTTGCCTTAGTTAAATTGTCAATGAGCAGATGTTAATTTAAGCAAGAGTGAGATGTTTTCCTCCATCAGATACCTGTGTAAGCTTAGTGTCAGGTAACAATGTGTGATGGTTTCAGGTCAAAACTGGGGAAAAACACTAATTTGTGTAGTGGTTTCAAGTTTGCCTATTTCTGTTTCCTGGCCAATGCACCAATTAGCGTAGTGGTTTGAGTACCCACTAGAATTGTTTATTCTTTTTCTGCTGTGAGATAGGATTAGGAGAAAAGCAAAGCAGGCTCAAAACTTAAAAGGGTGTAAAGACAGGTTTATTAACAAAACTACAGAAGAGAGCAAAAAACCTAATAAGAATCAGAATAAACCTTTCAAAACACTCCCCTCTCCCCCAACAGCTTCTCTTCTTCCTTATTGGTGACATATAGAGACAAAACTTCGAACCT
>VWYP01009682.1:114885-176706 GCA_013400435.1 Pycnonotus jocosus | reverse complement strand
CTCCCCTCTCCCCCAACAGCTTCTTTTCTTTCTTACTGGTGACATATAGAGACAAAACTTGGAACCTTAGGTCAGTTTATCACCTGTGGAGGAGTCTTTCATCAGTTCTTGTAGAGAGAGAAGCCTCTTTTGGTCTGCTATGGAAACTTCCCCACAAGAAAGAACAGTTCTCTTGTGGCTTTTAATTCTCACAAAAGCAGCCTCCTGGGAATCTGCAGTTGTGAAGTCCCTCCCATATCATGCAGCCTTCCCACAGCTGCATTATGGGCTGTATAAACTCATATTGGTACCATTTTAAAGATGAATGGTTCCAAGGCAAAGGTTTTCTTCATCTCTAGAAACAGAAATCTTTTCTCGTTCTGGGGGCAGATCTTCATCTCATTTCTCTCTCTGTTCAAACGCCTCATAAAATCACAGCTATTTCAGTATTTACTTAGTCCACCACAAATGCCTTTGCTTATATCTGCAGTCTGAACACTCTCTTCATCTCCCCATATATATTTTCCATGACTTAAAGAGATATTACAGTCCACTACCATGACTTCACAAAAGAATTTCAGCCTAAAACCAAGACATCTTCTCATTCTCTTTCCATCTAAGATTAAACCCCTCCTTCACTGACTTTGATATCTTTATATTGTCTCTCTACATGTCTTCACTATCTCCTTTTCTCTCACTTAAGAGAAAGATTAGTGCTTTGCAAGTTTCATTTATGAAGGAAAGCGTTAAAATCTCTCCCAGGTGTGCAGAGGGTCTTTTCTTGGGCAGTGGCCGAAGGTGGTAAAATCAGGCCAGGATCTCGGGGGTTCTGGCTGCATTCAGTTTCCACCTGCAGGGCCACGGCACGGCTGCACAGCCACCCCTGGTCCCAGCTGCGGGATCTCTGCTGTGGCTGGGCCCTTCTCTCAGCAAGTGCCTGGGCAGCGGCTGCTGGTGCTGTTTATAGCGAAGAATTCTTCAAAAGCTGCGCTGGGAGGGGCTGGAGCTGTTTATAGCGAAGAATTCTCCAAAAGCTGCGCTGGGTGGGGCTGGAGCTGTTTATGGTAACGGATCCTTCAAAAGCCGCTCCTGGAGGAGCTTCCCTCCCTTCCTCTACCTGACAGCCGCCAGAGGCCCAGCCCAGCCCAGCCCAGCCCTGCCGGGCCTCCCGGGGCCGCCATGGGGGCACGGTTCAGCAGAAAGATGGTAACAGCGGCTGGGCCTGATCCGGCAGGGACGGCGCTCGCTCTGCTCCCCTCCCGCTGCCTGGCAGTCACCAGGCCCGGCCCCAGCCCGGGACCCGGCAGGCTCACCTGGAAGGGACCCGGCCCCCACGGTAAGGAGGAAGCCAGACCCGCTTGTTACCCCTTTCCTGGGCCACAAGAAACGAGAACTTTTTCTCAGGATTCCTCCGATTTTGTATGTTCACAGAGGCGTGTCACCTTTCTAGTGGCTTCACCAGATGTCGATATTTAACCATAATCACTGATTGGTTTTGTCACAACTTTTCTTTTAAAAAAAATCACTTATGTGCAAAACCAGCACACAGTGGAAATAAAAGTGTTGCCTGAGGAAGGTTTGTGGGAGTTTATGGTGCACAGCCTGAGTGAATAATGTGAGAAGGACTAGCTAATGTGTGACATTTGTGTGCTTCTGGCTTTTAATATATTTTCAACAGCCAGTTGAAAAACTTACTAAAAGAAAAATTGAAGAATTTTTTTTCTTAACCATATGTATTTTGTGACTGTATATAACTGGTTGCTATTGTAGTAGACATGGAGAAACCCTAGCCCAAGACATGGCCTTTTTAAAGTACCTAGCAGTAAATTGTGATTTCTGTATTCTCTAGCTCACACATAGAAAGAACCAAAGTACATACAGGCAGTGAATGCCAGATATGTTGGTTATGAAGAAACATTGCTGCCTGCTCTTAAATATCTCTTTTGGATAGTTACTGTGGGAGGAATCGTGTTCACCAGACAACAGGTGTGATTTTGTCCCACATGCAAGCAGGCAGATTAGATAAATGTTCCAGCACAGCCACAGTGTGGTTTTTGTTGCTGTTTGTCTTCTTCTAAGAAGGATAATGTTCCTATACTTACTTCTTCTGGCATCTAAATAACCAGTTAATGTTATGTTGTAGTATTGGCAGAAGAGGTGGACAGCAAGTGAGGAAATGTTACAGGCTTTGAGTGAACAAGAATGGAGTGAGGAAGATAGCCTGGTTTGAAATTTATGTGAGGCCTCTTCTAGAAATTCAGATATATTTGTACCCAAATGCCCTCACTAAGGTTTTCTCATACACTTGGCTAAAAATGCATTCCCACACAGGAAGAGACGTAAGTTCTGACATCAACGTTAATTGAGTTTAGCTGAAAGTGTGTGATGAACTGCCTCTGCAGGTGATGAAAAATTGCCATATTTAATCCTAAGTCTTAGCATATGTGAATGAGATGACTTTGGGGATTTTGTCATTTTTTAATAAAGAACAGCAACCAAAACTTGTTCCTTGACTGTTGCCATAGCTCGTTAGATTCATTAATCTCTGATCTTGTGGAATATTGAGCTTCCCAAGCTTTTCATTTAACTAAATCAGGACCAAGTGAATATTTTGGAATTCCTAAACTTTTCTCTTTTACTGCAATGAAAGTTACATTTCTGCTATTAATATTCTAGTGCTTGAATGTAGTGTTTCAAAAGAGATCATTAATCTTAATTTAAAAATGATCCTTTTTTTTGTGTATTCCTGTGAAACCTAGGGTTGAACCCAAAAAGCCAGTAAATATTTCATCCTAATTATTTCTGCTATTTCCAAATATCAGTGATATGATGCTGAACAATGACTTATAGACATAATTTTATCATCTTGTCTTTGTTTCATGTCTTGGTACTTAACAGCTAGGAAGACATTCGTATTTGCAAATTTTTATACTTGTTTCTTATTTGAGGGAGGGAGAAAACAAATAACTTAAAAGACCTTCAATAATTTTTTTGTCTATACATATACATATATATATATATATATATTTAATTCAACTCTATTCCCATCAGGCAAAAAACCTCATAAATGCAAACACAAGTTGAAAGGTAAAAATGAGCTCTAGGTCAGCCTGCTCTCCTGCCTGTGGCGTGTCCCTATAGGATGTGCAGTCAAAAAATGCTTTTAGAAGACCCAAAGACCATTAGGCCAGAAATTGTGTTGTACTTAGTGGACTTAGTGTTTCCTTACGCTTTTTTGTTTGTTTGTTTCTCTCCTTAACATGCCTGTAGCAATGTTAGCTGCTGTGGGGTTTGCTGTTGTGTTTAGTCATGATTTGGTACTCTACCAAATGGTAGTTTCCTGTTTTGTTTTCCTGAGCAGGTAGTAGAGCCACAGGTATCATTTTTGTGATGGTACTAGTTACCTCCTGGAGTGACATTGCAAAAACCTCTAGAAAGTTGGAAGACGCTCTCAGCTGTCCAAAGAATGATGATTCATCTTAGTCACTGGCCATTCAGGATAATGACTGTACAAGGAATAGAGAGTTCCTCACTCAGGAAAAGAGGCACCTTAAAGGGCATATTGTTCAAAGCCCCAGCCAGCCTGGCCTTGAAAACTGCCAGGGATGGGGCAGCCACAGCTTCTTTGAGCAACCTTTGCCAGTGCCTCACCACCCTCATGGGAAAGAATTTCTTCCTAATATCTAATCTAAACCTACCTCTTTTAGTTTAAAGCCATTGTCCCTTGACAGAAGTAACGAATCCTGACTCCATCAGTGAGGTGACACACAGAATTGCCCCCACTGCCCCTGGGCAATGTGGCCAAGGCTTCTAGGACAGGCTTGGCAGGGGCTGAGGCAATGGGTGTTGGGACTTCATCACTGTCCTTCAGCCTCTGGGCTCTTTCCTGTGTGTGGATGAACACTGTTCTCTTATAAAGAGAAGAAATGGTAATTTTCACTTTTTTTTTACCCACTTAATATGTTGAAATTAAAGATAAATGGGCATATTTCATATGCAATTTAGTGGAGCGTCCATTACAAAAATGAATTCTATCCAAAGCAGTCCCTAAAATGTATCTTCTGGTGTTTGTGTGTCAGTTATAGAGAGAGCAGCAAGGTGGCAGCAGAGATGTGGTTTTGTCTTGGGGGCTGAGGTGCTTTCCTCAGATTTGGAATGTACTGGGTCATGTTCCAGTGAGCCATCAGGGAATAAAAATTCATTAAATCCCTCAGAATGCCATTTTAAATGCTCAGGGCATCTGAGAACCTGGCAAATATTAGTAAAATTCAGGTGTTTTTCACTAATCTTGTTCTTTCACTGCCTCTTGATCTTAAAATGACATTTCATTTATGTGAATTCTGAAAGTTATTTCTTGTTTTTTAAAAGCTGAGCATGTTCAGCTCTGCTGGAATGAATTCTGTTTGTTCATGCTCAATATTTGCACTGCAAAAGCACTTTGCTTGGCTAGAAGTGGTTTAAACAAAAGTTGCAGAAGAACCAGCATAAATTACCCTGTCATGGGGAAGTTTTACAGTCTTTCTTCTTTTGTTAATTTCAAGTGCCTGTAGCTGCTTCTAACTGTGCAGTGCAAGTCATCAAACAATAATAGCAAGGTGCAATCTTGGCTGAAATCTAAAATGTGACATTGCAATTCATGGTTTTGTAAATGAGATACACAAAAGTCAGGCCACTCAAGTGTCTGTTTATCAGAGCATCTTTCTGACAAGTCTTAAAATGTATTTTTACTGTTCATTAAAATCTTTTGTTAATCTATTAAATGTCAAAAGTGAGAAAACACTAGTGATGCATTGTCCTAGGATGTGATGCAGTCACAGAAGGAGATTCCATTGACTGATGGATCCTTTGATCATAATCTCCTTACGCATTAGCTAAATTGTTGTGCTTCTTTAAGTATCAGCACAGTTGGTCTTATTCTGACAACTTTTTAGGCCAGCTGGACCTGCTAAAATATTTGTAGGAAGTGGGAAATTGAGAGAATTTTTTTCACACAGATTTTTAGACTTGCTGAATATGGTACTTGTAGCAACAAGAATAAGGAAGGATTGCTGTTCATTTCCATTCAGAAATCTTTGCTTCTGTCAATGAATCATCTTCCAAGAAGCTCTTAAATACCTTAAAATTAAGACCTTAATTTCAATTTGGTTGTGAAATTGAAATATCACAACCAAAAAATAAGTTCAGGCTTTTGTAAAGGATTTTACAGTTATGTATCGTAATGTGCTATGTTATTTATTATTCGTTTGAATAAGAACTCAATTTTTAAAATTCTGGACTTTCAAGGGAAAGTTGGAAAGGTCTGAAAGGAGAGGAGGGAGGGACTATAAAAAGGTTATTTTCTTCATAATTAGTAATTTAGAGCAGTAACTCTAAATGTATCATTTTTCACAATTCAAATGATAAAATAGATGATCTTGGGTTAAAAATGCATACGGAAATAAATCTACATCTGATGAGTAGAAATTTGACTGATCGTGTTTCAAGAGTGTTACGCAAAAAGTGAGATAATTTCTTCTTGTGCTAGATGAGGACAGACTGTCCAGGAGGAAGAGTATTGTGGACACAGTGTCTATTCAAGTGGATATTCTGTCTGGCAACGGCTCAGAGGATAAGGTATGAAAATCACAGATTATTTTAAAGCAGTGTCTTGAGTGGAGGGAGGGGGGAGTGCATGTGAAGTTTTCCCAGGAAGTTGGATATCTGATTATTCTAGCAATGTTAGATACTTTGAGGGGTTGGTTTTCTAAGTTGTGTGTTTGCAGAAATCTGTTGTCAAAGGCATTCTGCTGATCCTATTACATAAAAGAGTCACGTGTTTTGTCACTACAGTTTTTACAGGTAGTACTGCAGGTTATGGTGTAGCAATACATTTATTTACATGCTGAACAACTGGTATTTTATGAGTAAATATTCTAAAATGTTTTCTTTGCCTTTTGAGGGATACAATAAATTTCAGCATCTGTATCCCCGTATCATTTGAAATATTTGAGAGACTTATTTAACAGCCTGGGGCTGTGAGATACAAGCCTGGAGAAACAGAAGCCTAGTGGGAATCCTGCAGTCTCAGTGGGGCAGGTAAAGATTGGGCAGGCTCTGTGCTCCAATGTCACTGTTCCCCTCCAGAAGAGTTTGGCATGCAGCATGTAAAAGTCACAGGAAGGATAAAGTAGCAACAAAAAGTTCATGTGTAGGGTACAGGAGCTGATGCTAGTTATCCCTTAGGAAGACTGCATTATAATTAAAATTATCCCACATCGATTGATGCTTCATTTGAAGTATTTCTTAAAATAAATTTCTACTTCTACTGAATATTTTGCAAGGTTCTGCTGATTTTTATTAACTAGATTTCTGCTGGCTGCTGTGGAGATTAGCTATTCAGATTGAGGTGTTTGTACCTCAGATGAGGTACAGATGATTCCTACTTTGGACATTTTCAAGCACAAACTGCCTGAAGACATGAAGCAAAATGTATGGACTGATCCAAGTTGAATGTTAGTTAAAAATTCATTCTTAACCTATACCAAAGGAGCAAGCTTTACTTTAGAGAGAATTGATATATTTATTATCATTACTGTTATTACTCCTTTCTGCTTTGTGCTGATGATACCTCACTGTGCTGAATCTATGGTGTTCACTTCTTGCCTTTGTGCTTTAGCAAGGATACAGATAAAAGTTCATGAGGAAGAACAAAAAAGTGTTTGAAAAATAAATAAGACAATCAAATCTCTAGATTTCTGAAGCAAGTAAATGCTTCTCACAGGACTGAGGCTGTTTGACTTTAGTATACTTTTTTTAAAATCATGCATTATATGTGGTTACATGTAATTGAACAACTCCCTTGAAAGTAGGATTAAATGAGAGAAGTTTCCATTTCAGATTTCCAGTTATGCTGATATTATGTCAAACATTGATACATAGACGTTTTTGAACTGGATGTAGTGGTTTTTGTAGATAAAATCTTTTTATGGGTTCTCAGCTTACTGCGGTCTTAATGTAGTCCAGTGTCTTGGATAATTAATTACTTTTTGTCTCTTAAAAATAAGAGTTTATTAATCAGGAACACAGGAAACAAAATATCCTCTTTTGCTTGCTTTATGAGGTTTGTTTACAAGGCAAAGGAGAAAACAGTATTTTCCAGTTAGCTGACTGCATCTTCATACCTATATATGAAATCTGGTTTTCTTGCTGGGTGGATTAGTCAGTATAGTAATCCATAACCATTAGTATAACTAAACTGCAAAAAGACAAGTGTAAATCTTTATGGTTGAGAGGATTACCTACTTAACTAATGGAAGTTTTAGGACATAATGATGAATGATATCATTTCTGCACTGAGATAGAAGATTATCCATAAAATAGCTGTTATTATAAACAATGCAGATGCAATTCTTCTGTCAGCAGATGCAAAATTTTTTTGTAGTGCCAAGTCTGTTAGTGAATCCTGTTCAGGAAGGTGAGTTATTCCACAGTCATTGCCATTTATAAGATTGAAAGCACTTGTAAATGCAGGTAATGCTTCTGTGGTGTTAATAATCAAGTATAATGCTGGGTAATATCAGCAACTAATGTGGAGATTAACTAGCACTATGAAAGGCAGCCATAAACAACTAACATTTACCAAATGTGAGTTGTATAAAAAGTGATTTCAGAACCTGAATACTTTTGATCTGTAGCCATATCCATTAATATTTGACACAAAATGCATTTCACTGTTTATTTATTAATTGTATTTATCCAGAGATTGAGAATACATGCTTATTAAATAACACCTGTTAGAAAAATACAATTTCCAGTTGCAGCTCATGAAATAACTCTCATATAAAAAGGAAACAGCTACTTCCTTTTCCCTTAACAGTATTTCAAGGTAATGAACTAAAAAATTGAAAGAGTTCTGAATGGAATAAAAGAACTTTTGCTACCTTACCTCTTACTTTAAATCATATTGGACCATTCTAAAGAGTTGGTGTTCATCAGGAAAAATAAAAATACTGCCTGTTTACATGTTGGAAAGATTGGAGTGGAGAAGTTCAAGCCAAGAAACCATGTTATGTTCAGGTGAAGACTGTTCTGCCATCTAATAATTCTCCCCTAATTCCATATGGGCTTCACTATAAATGTATTTACTAGTACAAAAACTGGGTCTATAATGAATTTAAACACTTTGGTAATATTGCATCCTCAAGCAATTCTTGGTGAAGTACATCTGCAGCAGCAAATGGATATTCATATCAGTAGATGAACAAGTTCTCTCAGTGCATCAGATATAGCTTGTTATGAAGAGGCCTTTAATTCCAGTGTTTATGAAGTAAGCACCAAATTATTTGGATCCATCATGGTACAAAGTTAGCCTAAAGCAGTAACCATTTTCCACTCTGCACTCCATTGTCATCTCCTATTTTAGCATCACATTGCTTGTAACTCAGCGAGTCTCAGGAAGCCATTGATGTTATTGGCAACAGCTCTCTAAATCCATTTCCGAGATTTTACAGTATAGAAACACTACAGCTTATTCCTGACCTAAAGGACTCTTCTGCCAAAATCCAAATCTATTGTAGCCATAGAGCATCTTGACTACAATTTGGAAAGTTTTCCTTGATCTCATTTGGTAAAAATTTCCTCACTAATTTCTTATAAAACGTGAATTAGTGATTTGTTGGCTGTCACAGAAAATCCAAATAAAGTTATTAGAGACTTGTAAGGCAGAAAAGTTCTGGCTGTTTTGGCCTTCTGTGTTTATCACATTCCTTAATTTTTAGAAGCTTATATGTTATATGTGATGATTAAGGTGTTTTGTTTCTATGTGTTTAGGTTGATAATACTGAAGAAATCACCTTTGAAGCTTTGAAGAAAGCTATTGGTAAGATTTATTACAGTTGTGTTTGTGCATCGTAGTTCTTGATTGGTATGGAATTGCTAAAGGAAAAGGAAGGGCCAGATTAACATAAAATACTACCTTTTTTCTTTTCAGCTAGTAAATTTATTTAGAATTCGTTATTTATTTCTAGATCTCTGAAATTATGTCTTGATAATGTTAGTGAATTCATTTTCAGGAGTTAATGGGACTGAATGAAAAGCATCTGGAGATGCCTCTCATCTATTACATTTGTGGTACAGACAAAGCTATAAATCTGAGATATTCAAGTTACGCTGAATGATTACTTATGAAGTAACTTGAGTATTTTTTATGAATTAAGATTTTCGGGTCTTCAATGCATTCAAAAATAGATTGTAAATCACACATTGTGGATTTTAAAGAAAGATTTTTTTAAAAGAAAATTTTTATGAAAAGTGACCTTGCTACGAGAACACAGAATTATCCAGATTCCTTATTTCCTACTACTATTAAGTAATTTCTAATTAATGCTTTTCAATTTACCAAAATCCTGTTTAAAATACGGATTAAGCGTTGGTGTTTAGAACAGTAGACACATTCTAAACAGTATTCTGACAGTATTCCAAGTGTGCCTAATCCCTTAGGTACTTAAATTCATTAGTTGCTGGAAAGTTCCAGCTGCTTGTGAGGTCAGTTAGCTTATGGAGGTTGAACTGGCTTTTCCCAAACTCTGATACAAAACTCTGACTGCCTGTCAGCATGATACTGAGACGTTCTTATGTTTTCTTGAGTCTGAACCTGTGTGCAGTAAGTGAGAAGTGCAGGCAATAAAGCAAAAAGGAGCCTGGATGTTACTCATAATTAAAGACGTAGTAAGAAAGGAGGAAAATTGAGTCCTCAGACCATCTCCTTGAAATATTATCTGAATTTGCTTTAGGAGCAGTGCCAAATGATAGCTCACTTGAGAATGGTTGCATCACTTCAAGCACAGTTCTTGTTCGCTGCTGTAGTGCACATTTGATATATCTTGTACTTCATAGGTAAAGCTTGCATTTGTCTTTATTTCTCTTTTCATTATTCTTTTAAGATAACAATGGACTTGAAGAACAGGAAAAGGAAAAAAGGCGCCTTGTGATTGAAAAATTCCAGAAAGCACCGTTTGAAGAAATTGCAGCTCAATGTGAAACCAAAGTGAGTTTCTGCAAAATGTTAGCACTGAGGATATAATGTAGGCATTAGTGAGCATGTGCAGACTGAAGGTGATCTAAGTTGTTGTGTCACTGCTGTTGTTACTTCTTTAGAAGTTCAATTCTTTGTTTTGTTTCTACTGCTATCAATGCTGAGAGATTCCAGTAACTTGAAGTGTGTTTTTGTTTGTTCCTAGACCATTTGGAAGGTAATGGGTAACTTGTACATTCTTCACGTTAATATTTTTCTTACTATCTTTGAAATCCAGATTCACAGTCCATTGCTCTTTCATTCTGGGATAACTGGAATAGCATTTAACCCCTATGTATTTTAAATAACTAAATGTATTTCAGGCTTGTTAAGCTCCTGTCTGCAACAGAAGAATTTGCTGTATAATTCTTGGCACTCCAGGACAGGCTCACTTCATCTCAAATGCATCTTTAAGGCTCAGAATCCTTGTAACATGAGAAAGGCAATTAGGAAATGTGGCCTAGATTTACATGTGGCAGTGTGGAATACACTCACCCGAGTGTGGCCTGACACACCCATTGTAGCTCAATTCAATATCTAGGAGTTAATAATTCAATTTTTTTTTTTTTTCTTCCCTAGGCAAACTTGCTTCACGATAGACTGGCACAGATACTGGAACTCACCATCCGGTAAGGCTTTATGCAAGAAGAATATCATACCAAAAAGTGACTTATAAAGCAATTGTGGCTATTTTCAGATGGTTATGTCATAGTGTCCTCAAACACATGTAATAAGGAGAAAGTAATTGCCTTAACTGAATGCTGTGGTTTAACCCTGATAAGTCCCATATAGCCACTGGCTTAACCCTCCTCAGCAGGATAAGGAGGAGAATTAGAAGGGTAAAAGTGAGAAAAATCATGGGTTGAGACAAGAACAATTTAATAGGTAAAGCAGAAGTCACACGTACTAGCAAAATAATATGAGAAATTCATTAACTTCCCTTGGGCAGGCAGGTGTTCGGCCGTCTCCAGCCTAATCAGGGCTCTTTGGGAGGGCAAATGCCATCTCTCTGAGTGTCTGTTTTTTCCTACTTCTTTCCTTAAAGCTGTTACTGCTAAGCATGACACTGTATAATATGGGATATCCCATGGGTCAGTTGGGGTCAGCTGTCCCATCTGTGTCCCCTCCCAACTTCCTGCCCACCTGCAGCCTGGCAGTATGAGGAGCAGAAAAGACCTTGATTGTGTAAGCTCTGCTCAGCAGTAACAAAAACGTCCCTGTGTTACCAACACTGTTTCCAGTACAAATCCAAAACACAGCCCTATACCAGCTACTGTAAAAAAAAATTATCCAAGCCAAAACCAGCACACTGAAAAACAGTACTTCTCATCCCTTCAATTTTCTATTACTTTGAATCTTCCTGATAGGGGAGAATATCCAGAAACCATGTTGTTGTGTCTTACAGCATCTCTGTGTCTATCCGTAGTATTGCAAGATGCTGTTGTTTTCCCATTGCTGCATCTGGTTGAGAAAGTAACTAGACATTGAGCACCCCAAGTAGTACATGGTGTTATTATAGAGAGTTGTGCACATCATTATGCAGGATAAACAGTATTTATTAGCAGTAAGATGCATTTTGGTAGTTCGGTAACATCAGTGAAGTTGATGGTATAGATGAGAATATAAAAATCCTCAGGGCATGATAATTTCATTAGAATTTCAGGACTAAGATAAAATGCTGTTGGTATTTTATTATTTTAGGTTATGCTGTTGGTATATATATGAGGGGGGATAGTTTACTCTTGTTTCTCACCTGTGTTTATAAAGTTATAACAAAGCAATCCATATAACTGTAAATTCTGTATATTGGTTGTGCTTCTCACACAGTCCTCCGCCTAGCCCCTCAGGAACGATGACCGTTACTTCTGGACATGCTCATTACCATTCTGTTCCAGTCTATGAGATGAAGTTTCCAGATCTTTGTGTGTATTAAGTGTCTTCTGAAGTCTGCTGGACATTATTTAGAGTAGAATACAATAGAAAGAACAAGATGAGTTTTCAAATTTTATTGTTTATTGTATCTAACTTTAATATAATGATGGACATGAGCCAAATACAGATTACTTTAGCCAAATTCATGAAACTGTCTTGAATTGTTTTATTCTGTAATATATTTTGAGTTAGGTTTTTCACAGACCATGCTTCTTCATTTTCATATTTGAGTACATGTAAAAGTCAAATTTAAAACTTGTCTTGCCACATAGGTAAATATTTCAGTTACTCTAGGAATTTGTATTGCTTCAAATTCCTTTAATTTGAGGTATTGTAACTGAAAAACCTATTAAAGCCCAAATCCAAAATTTGATTTGATTTTTTTTTTTTGGTTGGTGGTTTGTTGGTTGGTTAGTTGGTTGTTTTTTGTTTTGTTTTGGTTTTTTTTACTCCTCTCCACCTGAATTCTATGTTGAACTAGAATGCTTTTGGCTTGCTTTATCTCATTCAGTGTAACCAGTGGAGCACTACCTGAGCTCCCTCTTGTCCGTGCTGTCACAGCTACTCAACTTGTTTGGTTTGGAATAGATGGAAAAAACCAATACCTTACACGTGTTCAAATACAGTAAATGAATTAATGGACACTTGTTAAGTATATTTTGATGCATCACATAACATGCTTTTTAGATAGATACATCCAGTATATGTCCTGTGTTTCTTGCTAAAAGTTTAATCTTAAGCTTTGCGTAAGAGAGGAGAAATCTCCTCTTGAAGCACGGAATTGTGCAATATATTTCATGTCTTAAGATGTATGGTTTACAGACTGTACTTTTGAAAAAACTGTAGTATTTTACTGTCTGCTTTAGTATAAATACAGGAGAGATATATTTAGTATAGCAGAAAATAAACTGAGGGCATTTTGAATCGTAAATACTGAAACTATATTCTATGAGACATTTCTCTGTAGTTTATAACAGCTTTTTAGTGATATTTTAGAAATTGAAAGAAAACTGAATGAAACCATTTAGAGATCAAGAATTTATTACATATATTTTCAAGCAAAAGCATTTTTAGAGATGCATCTCTGTGTTTGTTTTTGTTTAATTTCTCAAACCTTGAAGGTAACTTTCATAGGTTTATGTATCTGAGCATATACTATTCAAATGTAAATAAAGTAAAACTAATAGAGTAAATCATGGACATTTGATGATAATTGTCAAGCCTGTCTTTATGACTCACTAAGTCATGCTGGCAAAAAAAGAAAAACAGCATTAATTGATGCCATGAATAGTAAGTTTGAAGTCCCTTAATCTGTCTGAATCTGACTGGGGCAGTGCAAGCATGAATGAGTGCATGCTCTCAAATATCTGTAGTAAATGTAGACATTTAATTGAGTGTTGATGAACAGTGAACATGAACAAAGTAACCTAACTTCAGTTAGCCCTGCTTTGAGCAGGAGCTTGGTTTAGATGACTTTCAGAAGTCGCAACCTAAATTAATCTTTGATTGCATAACTCAAGATCTGAAGGATTATTAGCCCTGCTAATTTGCTGACTGTTTGGAGCATTTGCAAACCCACTGTAAAAAGGATTTTAAGTTTTTTTAATTGTAGAACAGTATTCTGCTGGACTACATTTGAAAGCCTGATGTGGCGTGACATCAGAGAAATATCAGCTACTTAAACCTATGAGATGACATGCTGAGACTTTCAGAAGGCATTCACAAAGCTCAAAAGGTAATTGAGACCTTTTTTTCAGTTTAACAGTGCAATCACAGCTGTTAGTGGATGACGAAACAGCCCCTTATCTACAGCATTCCGTTGTGATTTTTACTGCTGCAGCGTATCAGCCTGATCAGACCACAGTCTACACATAAATAGGACTCTAGCTTTTAGTTTTCACTTTTGCTTTCTTTTTTTTTTAAGGTAAGACTTAATAGTTTTTCAGCCTGTATAAAGAGTGTAATTTTTTAAAAAGTAAATCCAACCTAGGGATACAATGTAAAACACCTACCCACTCTGTCATTTTTTAAAGAATATCACTCGGCACTTTTGTACAAAAAGAAGGAGTCTAAGTAATGAAGAATGTACTTCTGTTTGCACTTGTGCAGTATGGAGACTGTGCTGTAAATACAGGATTGTTTCTGTGATTGAATTCTGTTGCATGAATGCTGCATGTGAAAAAACTAGATTCAGCATTTCGTTTTCTGTTCTGTTGATGAAGTATTTTTCCTTTCTGGTGATGGTAGGTTTCCATGTTTCCAGTGTTCAGTTTGGGAAGTGCAGGTGTTGTGCAGGTGTAGTGCAGGAAGTGAAGAGCTTGTAACACTCTGTGTGTTCACATGATATTTAGTTTCTTCCTTTATGGAAATTCAGGGACTCTGTAAGTTGATTGATTCACTCTGGCCTTTCTAGACACATGGGATATGGGAGTGACTGTAAAATGTATTGTTTTGGTAGTTATTGTTATATGAGCCAATGAATGAAACCAAAAGAATTAAGAATGCTGTTTGTTGTACAGTGCAAAGAAGCTTTGTTTCACTTATCTCTTTATGTTCTTCAGACAAGCTGCAGAACTTAAAAGCTCCTTATGCAAACTGGCCCTGTGTTATCTGCAACACACTGAACACTGTCTTAATGGTTATAATTGGTATCCAGTTTAAATGTATTCCAGCAGTTGCTTGGGGTTCTCTTTCCTATTATGTCATCTTGGAAAAAATACAGTTTTTGGTAGTGAGTCACTTTAAGATAAATTAAATTCATGGTAATTTTAAAAGGTAGAAATAGCCTGTAGTCCAAAATCAGAGTAGGGCTAATTTGTCTGTTGTTGCAATGGTCATATATTCTGTACTGTACGTAATGAACCAGTTTCAGTAAATGTAAGAACACACTGTGCAATCTATATTTAAGCAATAAAATAAACCAAAATTTAAAAATCCATCTTTTTTAAGGTGTCTGTTATTTTTTATTGCTCACAATTTTTATGTCACTTACTAATTGTTTAGCATTTAAAATAGCCCTCAGTTTACACACCTTTTTTTTTTTCCTTTTTGCAGATATTACAGCATTGCATCATTATTAAACTACTACATTTATTTACTATTAAACCTGGACAGGCTTGAGAGGTGGGGCTTTGAGAATCTCATGAGGTTCAACAAGGCCAAGTGCAAGGTCCTGCACCTGGGGTCAGGGCAATCCCAAGCACAAGCACAGACTGGGAGAAAAATGGGTTGGGAGGGGAGGACTTGAGGGTGTTTGTGGGTGAGAAGCTCAATATGTCCCAGCAATGTGCTCTGGCAGCCCAGAAACCAAAAATATCCTGGGCTGCACCCAATGCCCCATGGGCAGCAGGGCAAGGGAGGGGATTGTCCCCCTCTACTCTGTCCTTGTGAGACCCCACCTGAGGTCCTGCATCCAGCTCTGGAGCCCCCAAAACAAGAAAGATGTTGACTTGTCCAGAGGAGGCCACAAAGTTGACAAGGGGCTGGATCATCTCTGCTATGGAGGCAGACTGACCTGGGGCTGTTCATCCTGGAGGAACATCCTGGATTTCCCCTGGCTCTGGGGAGACCTTTGCAGTACTTAAAGGGGTTTCAGGAGAGTTGAAGAGGGCCTTTGGGCAGGAGCATGCGGTGATAAGGCAAGGAGGAATGGCTTTGAACTGGAAGGGTAGGTTTACAGTAGATATTAGGAAGAAATTCTTTCCTGTGAGGGTGGTGAGGCACTGGCACAGGCTGCCTGGAGAAGCTGTGGGTGCCCCATCCCTGGAAGTGTTCATGGCCAGGTTGGAAGGGGCTTTGAGCAACCTGGTCTAATGAAAGGTGTCTCTGCCCATGGGACAGGCAAAGAATTCAATGCTTAGAAACTTAAAATATTGAAGTAGGAAATACTTGTAGATTCGTACTTAATAAAATAGTTTTTTGCTTTTGGGAAATAGCTAGGTTTTGGACAGCTGGGCTCCAAATCTATGAAAAATATAGTGTAAAGTGATTATGAGAATGAGAGAAGAAAGAAAAAAGCTATGATCAATGTTTCTTTTTGATCTGCTTGTCATTTTTTTATAATTTTAGCACTGATTTGTGATTATGAATAAATGTAGCTAACTATGACTATGATTATTTAAGACTTCGCTTTATCAACAGAATTCATGTGGTAATGATTAGGACACAACTTGGGTGTTTAACTCTTCCTGACACTGGGAAAAAAGCTCAAAGGAATTAATGACAACATTGCCTGAAGAACAGTATATTTATTTTGTTATTTCTCTTTTATCTGATTGATTATATAATCCATCCCTTTCTCTGCAGTCAGAAAATTCAGCATCGTTGAGTGAATGTTTGCATAAACATGAAGATAGTAATTAGCAGAAAGGAATGGGAGTTTATTTTAAAGTGCAGTGTTCAGAGCAGCAGCACCACTCTTGTCAAAGAGATGAGTAATTGTTACTCTGCAATGCAATTCATTCACCTGTTTACAGTCCAGTTTTCCATATTTCAGCTCATTATTTGTCTCACTCTCTCACTGCAATATTTATTTATAAATTCTGTGAAATATAAAATAATTTTTCATCCCTATAATAAAAGTTGATTAAAATTGCAGTGTAATGCAGATCTCATCCTCAGCACAGGACAAAAACGGGCATTTTGCACTTTTAGCATTTTGCTTCAGTACTAAGATGTCCTTTTTCTGTACAGCATAAAGGGGGATTTAATTAAAATATTGTCTGCAAATAGAATGTCTCACATCACTTATCTGACCTCTCTGCCCTCCCTAAAGAAAGTCTATTTGTTCTGTTGGCTTTTTCACTAGTGCTGATGGTGTAGCCACTGGGATCCAGAGGGATTCACTGACTAAATACCTTTGGGGTTTATTTTGGGATTTTGTGTGGTGGGATTTTTGGTTTGTTTCTTTGCACTTTGGGGGGCAGGGGGGGAGTTGGTAGTGTTTGGGTGGTTTTTTGTTTGTTTAGGGTTTTGTTTGTTTGGGGGATTTTTGCAGTGTGGTATTCCTTTGCACTTTTAATGTAGGAAAAATACTGAAGGGGGTGTATCACCAGCCAGAAGTTTGTAGAAAATAAACTGCTCATCCAAGAACATTCACAGGCATTTTCACCTGCTGTTCTCACACTGTTCAGTTCACACAGGATCAGATGCTGAGGTTTAATGAACTGCTGCAGGATCTGGAAGAAAACAGGCAGCATTTCCGCACCCAGCATGAGGATACAGTCATTGGTGTGTAGGAATACTTTGGTGACAAAGTTCAGCCCTGTAGAACAAGATGATGGAGAAGAAATCCAGACCTTTCAGAGCAGCTGAATGACTGGGAAGTTCGTAGCAACATTTTTTGTTCTAGGAAGTGTTGGTGAGTTTTAGAATCATAGAATGGGTTAAAGCCTGTCAGTCAGCCCTAATAGCTCATGAACAAAGATTCTCTTGCCCATGTGAGAAATCTGAATCCCATCTGACACAAACAGGTCTGGTGTTGTGCTGATCCTCCCATTGCCAAAAAACCCCAAATTCTGGCTGTGACCCCAGCCGTGGAGCCAGGTATTGATAGACTGGGTCTGTCCCTGCAAGCATAAGGGGAAAATGACTTGTTCTCTACATTTCCTGATCAGCCATTCTAAGGCACTGAAGTCTCTGGACTTGCACACTGTGACTTCATTACCCCCAGCATGGAAGAGAAATAACAAGTAACAGACCGAGGCCTGTACCGGGCTGGGAAGTTTCCTGCTCATGTCCTTAACTTGGGCCCCAGTGAGGGAAGAGGCTTCACCAGGAGGAGGGTGTATCCAGCATTTTGGACACCCTATTGCCTTCAGAAGGGAGTCACATATAGCTATAGAAAGGAACGAAAAAAGGAACTAATTTTCATATAATTAGTTTAGCTAGCTTTGCTTCTGGGTATTTCCTGCTAAGCTCAGTAAAGGAAGAATGTCTGCAGTAGAAGTTGGAGTAGTTGCAGGTTGGTTTAATTAAAAACCTGGAATACTTGGCCGCCATCAACAAGATCCAGTCTGAACCAAGGGCACAGTTAACAAAAATTGGTCTGATCCTAACAGTTTTTACATAAAAAATCAAATGAAATTATATAGAAGACTGTCAATTATTTAAGGTAATATCTGATCTAGATAGATGGTCCATAGTGCTGACCTCACTACAGTAAGGACTTAACATAGCTTAACATCTAATCCTAGTCTATGATTACATTGTTTGTGTGCTGCAGAGTGTGAAGGCAGCATGTGGAGGACAAGGAGGCAGGTACACAGTGGCTGGCCACTGTCATGCCCCTTCCCAAGCCCACAGGGGTGGGTGGTTATCTGCCCTCACGTCCCACAGTTCTGGAATTCCCAACGTGATGCTGTGTCCCTCTCTTGGCTCTTCGGAATCTGCTCCGCAGGGCTCCTTCCTCCTCGCTGCTCTCCTCGGAGCTGGAACCCCCTGTGCCTGTTTCTGTGCCTGTTGGAGGCCTTGCAGCAGGGTCACCTGGGCAGGAGACCTTCTCCTCTCGGCAGTCCTGCCCGTGGGGAAGCTTCAGGCTCTCGTTGAAGAAGGCAGAAGCCATGCACTCAGCCGCGGCCTTGTCACAGGCACAGAGGAGCTTCTCACACAGGCTCTGCCCAATGCCTGGAAGAGGTCTCACAATTAATGTTGGAAAGCTGTTAAACTTATTTCATGTATAATTTGCAGGTAGATGAGCTTTTGAAAATAAAATTGTCAAATCTGCCATGAATTTTAGTCTCCAAAGGATGCCTGTGAATGTTCTTAATTACCTAAACAAAAGCCTGACACCAAGGTGTTGGGCAGTGGAAGGTTCTACTGTCTTTAGTTGAATTTGTGAATGTAAATACACAAATAGCTGACTTCTGTCCACAATTATAAAATGTCTGAATGTAATTTTCTCAGCCTGACCTGGTCACATACATAGCAGTGTAATAACCTTTGTCTCAACTAGGAAAAAAGTTCAAGTTTATAGCAAACATTGCTAAATTTTTGTAAGCTAAATATCTTTGTCTCTGTACTCAGCTGTAGCAGCTCTGTCATAGTGTCATTCAGTCTATCATGTTGATACACTGTTATCAGGACATGAAAATTTCCTCCCACACAAGCTTACATTTTGGCGTGTGATCAAAACATACAACTTCAGATCTCAAATTTCTTTCTGCATAACATCCAAGTTTCTTAACTTGCTCCATACAGCAGTGATGAGAGAAGCAGCATCTAAAATAAACAGTAGAAGTAAATGGAAAATACTTACTTTTCCTGAATCCCAGAATGCTCACAATTATTCGTCTGTCTTTAATTTCAATGCCCATTAAAACTAAAAAATTTTAGCTTTCATATCCTGGAATTTTTTTTTTTTCTATGAAGATCAAAAAGCCACCCAAGCTGTTCCTACTTTCTTCCTGTGGTTGTTCCTACTTTCACTTCCCACTTCCTAATTCTTTTTGTGTCATGTGTTTAACAGGGGTGTGTTTTAATTTTAAGACACATAATTACAATTTTAACCATGGCCTAATCTGCCATGAGAAGCGTCTTACTATGTTTAGTTCGTGGCTGGAAATCTGAAAACTGCATCATGATACCTAGATCATGCCATCATCTAATCCAATAGTTCCTGTGTGGGCTCTTGTTTGTGTGAGTGCAGGAAAAAGATGTGTGCTCCACTTAGACCTGGTGTGTTCCAACTGTTATCAACTTCCACAGAGGAAGAGATTTTTAGCTGTAGATACAACACTCCCAGAGGCGCTTTTATGTGTGGAATTCTCTGCATTGCCCCTCATTGTCAGCTGTGCTGGCTCTTGGCTGCAGCTCCAACATAACATTGCTCCAGCTCTGCTCCCTTCTGAAGGACAGTGTGCTCTGGGTGGATGTTAATAATTCTCTTCACAAGTCACTTTCCAAGCCACCACTTAGCCAAGTTTCACAGTGACCCTTATCCATTTGATGTACTCCTCCTTCTGCTCTGCTTACCTCCCATCGTTCTCCTTTCTTATTTTAATTGAGTTAGTGAGTCCTCTCCAAAACACTGACATAACAATAGAATGTGGTTTAGTCACATTAGAGTATTTTGTGTTTTATTTATTTAAGTGGATTTTTCCCCCAAAATGTGACTTGACTACTGCTACATAGCTCTACAATGCCCAAAAAATGATCTACTGATCTTCCTTGGTCTGTGGGCACCACAGTAACACCCACAGTTAATGGCACATACAGAGGAGCCCAAACCTGTCCAGTGCATCGGCAGGATCACCTCTTCCCTCTTGGCCACAATAGCAGCCATAGGACTCAAATTCCTCTGGGCATCTCTCAGTCAAACAGAAGAGCATTTCTCCAAGCTGGGGCAGCTCCCTCTCTGCTCTTCCGCGTCCTCTCTCTTGCAGAAAGGTCAATCGCTCACACACTACAAAGCAAAGTTGTTATTTGACACCTGATGTTTTCACTGGTTGAAGGCCTTTTTGTGAAGATAGAATTGTTTCCAGAGCTATCAGAAACTTTGAAGAACATTTTACCATCTCTAAATTGTTACTTCAGTCCATGTATTACCACTCTTAGAATACTGCTGACTGAGGAAGACAGCAAAAAGGCAAGGCAGGGAAGAAAGAAGGGGAGAGAGATCCCTATGAAGATAGAACATATAAGTCAAATTGGACTGCAGTGAGAATACTTAACAGTCCTTTGTAATCTTTCATATGTAAATTTTTCGTTTGGAATATTCAAATTCAGCTGAGTATTCAGTGGTTTCTGTGTTGGTAATTCAGAAAATACAGTCCTAACCTCTTCTTTGACAGTGACAGCTGGGAAATGACCATGTTTTGTTGAAGGATACTATTTTTTTGTTGTTATTGTTCTCATTTGAAATATAGTTCAATTGGAGCTGTGGTGCCCCTAGACCAAATGCAAGACTAATTTGTTTTAATGGCTATTGTGCTGCTGAGGTTTTGGCATCACCAAATCCCAGTCCTAGTATCTCAATGGCTCCCTTTACTCAGGCAGAACTGATATTTTGAGAATTATTCATAAGATTTGAAGAGCACAATGTTCCATATCAGGAAAAAGACATCAAAGGGGCCTCTTCTAGGACTTTTCTGGGCAAAGGATGGAAGGGGCTGATGGTTGGATTGCAGGAGAAGGAGGGAGGGACGGAGGGAGGGCTTTTGTTCCCTCTGCCTCCTCCTTTCTCCCATGACTAATCCCATCTTCCCCTCTGCAGCTCGAGACTGTTCCCCTGCTCCTGTCAGGGTCAATCCTGGCTTACTGCCTGCAACAGTAAGAAATTCTGCCCATGTGCCTTCTTGGGTCTTGACTCATTCATGTTAATTCACAGAATAAACCACAGGTTCAGGGAATTGATCTGTGCTCTCTAAAACATGGTATTTTAAAATCAAATTTTCCAGTTTGGTGAAAAGTGGGGTTGATCCTTCTGCTCTTTTCCAGTTCCACAGCTGCTTCTCTCCATTGAGAAGCCAAAAACATGGATGGGACAATTCTTGAGTGTGGATTTATAGCCATGACAGGTCTGAAATGTCTTGGGGTCTCTGAGCAGAAATTGGAACAGAATCAGAAATGGTGAGAAAAAGCCTGACTGGCAAGACTGTGGCAAAAGGTCAGAATGAAGAGCAGGAAAGTTCCTATTGCTGCTGCTGTTTATAAAACAAAGTAACTTAAAGATGTGATTAAATTGCTTTCAACAAACAGAAGCAGGGAGAAATATTCCCTGAGCTCATTTTCAATACTTCACAATATGAGAAATGTACTTACAAGCTAATAATAAGTATTTATAAGTGTTACTGCTGTCAGAAGAGTTTAAGGTGATGGAAGCTTTTGCGGATATCTCCATCTCCTGTTTTTCTGAATAGCAATACATGTATGTTTAACTAACTGGTTTAAAACAACTATAATCTTTATATATAATACTTACCTGCTTTTAATATAGAGGTTGCTGAATATTTCATCAGATGTAATGAGGAAAAACCCTTTTCTTTACCTTTTCCTGCAGGTCCTCTCTCAGACAGTCCCAGGTCCCGAGCTATTCCAAAGGAAGCTGTGCTCAGGCCACCCCTTGCAGGGCTTGTCTCTGGAGAAGACAAATGCATAGATTAGACTTGGGAAGGTAGAATAAACTATTCTTTCAGGACTATGTCCAGAAGTGCATATTCTAAACTGTTATCAGTTGCAGTCTCCTAAAATTTGTTCATTTTTCGTGGCAGGTAGTTTATTAATGATTAGTTAAGCTTTCCTGGTCAGGTGGCAGTGAGCTGCCCTTTCCAGGACAGTCAGTGTTATACATCCTGTATTGTATGCAACCTCCAGATTTAAATAACAAAATAGTTTAATTCTACATATTCATGAAAAATGCTGACTCCTCAGATAGCTGTGAACAGGAATAAGGGAGTGCTCTAAATTAGAAAAGGTTTAATTCCTTTTTGACTTGCCTTTTCCTTTTGTCCTTGCAGGTGTGCCTGCAGGACTCTTGTTGGTGGGGACAATTTTGACTTGCATTGAGTTACTGTCTCCTGGGAATGAGGCTGGGGAGGTGGTTATCTCTTCCACTGAGACCAAAGCTTCCATAAATCCATCTTCTTCTGAATAAGCAGAAAAAGAAAGCAGCAGAAGAAATAGAAAATAAAGAGCAAGATTTTAATTTTAGATAGCTGGTGAGAATAATATCCTCAGGCAGATTGTGTGTGAATTGATGGTCATAGAGAAGGAATATCTAAGAGGAAAACTGGAAAAGCAGAGTATCCTCACTGGTCATTTATTCACATCTCTTGCCTCTCAGAAGAAAGGACTGTGGTTAACTATAAGCAGTTTAACTGCTGATTGTTTTTTTAAAAAATTCTCTATGTATTTAGACAAAGAGCTGGGCCAGATGCTGAAAATTATGTTGGTTGCTGCTTAGCTGTATTGAGAGATAAAGTACAGGTGAGATGTCATGAGATGTTATTTTCTGAGTAAATTGCTTTAAAAAGTGTCTGTTCAACTGAAATTTCTGAAACTGAAAGTAACATCAGTGAAAGGAGGAAATTATTTGACTGATACAGAGGTGACTGAAGAGTTTATTGGGTTGTAACCACAAGGAAGTATTGAGGGGAAAATAAGTTGACAAATATTTGTTTTCAGGAAATTCTTTATCCTACAAAATTATTAGTATTTGTTTTTAGAATATCTGACACTCTATTGTTGATCAGAAATGTTTTGTTGAATTTGGAGGTACTTAAAATATTTTTTTTATTATTTTTTAAACCTTTTTTTATATAAACTAATTTGTAAATGAAAACATCAAATGGTTTCATTTTTTTCTAAGTGTCAATGAGAACAATGTGGCATTTCACAAAATAAATACTTTGAAAATAGTAATGGGCATGTGGGCATGTATTTTCATACTTTAAAGCTTTCCTTTTGAATTCTTTGGCTGAATTTATTAATTAGACTAAACTCAAATTCATTAAACTTGTCCCTCTGATGTTCTGGTTTTAGTGTATGTTGAAAATAACCTGTCACAGGATAAGAGAATAATTTAAAAGAAATAAAAGTACTGCTAAGAACACAGCAAAGCCCATGAAAGGTGGCAGAAAGGGATCAATAGTCACACACTGGTTTTGATAGCTCAGCAAGGTGCACGTTTTATGCCACTTTGTTTGGCAGTGAAATTTTGAACCGAAAGTGATTCATGCTGGATGTAGAAAATAAAACCAGACTTTGGGAAATTCTACACTTAGCTAAGAATAGATATCACAAATAATCTCCTGGGAGCCATGCAGGCCTGCAACACAATACACAGATTTTCTGATACATTCAAGTTAATGTAGGAGAGCATTTAGTGACTTTGACCAGTGCTTAGTACAGCAATGCCAAATTCATTGGGGTGGGAGACAAGGATATCATTCAGGCAGTGTAATCAGAGTCAAAAAATGACTGTTTTCTACTCTCCATGTGCAGTTTGCTCTGACATTTTTCTGGTGGATTTCAGCCCACCTGGGTAATCCTTCCTACACAAAAGGGGCCACAGGAAACTTCCAGATGTACCAAGGTGCTGCATTTTCAGCTGTACCTCCTGGTGAGGCTGTGTTCAAAGCACACCTGTGAAAGCTGGAACATAATTTTAGACTGGGAGAGAGTTCTATGAAATTATCTGTAATAAAGGAGGAGGTAAAATCAAAATGAACCCTTCTGGCAGCAGATGCTGTGAATTTAATTTACAGAAACAATCATTATATCATAAAACTTTATGTGAAGAGGCTTTCAGAAATACTTGGACGAGGAGTGCAAATGAGTGGCTGGAAGCAAGGAGCAGCTAATGCTTCTCAGCCAGGTTTTATTGTTTGTGTATCTGCTATCTGACCCTGATCTAAATTTGATTCTCCAGCAGCCCTGTTGCTAACGTGCAGAGTTCTAACTGTGATGCTTTTAGATGAAGAATTGCTGTGTCAGTCAAAGAAAGATGAAAACTGAGGGTCACTGACCTTTTATTGAGAGGATGGGGGGAGCAGGAGCTGTGCCTCTGTGGTCCCTTGAGGTAACTGTACAAAAAACAGAGGCATCATGGTAGTGACCTGCCAGCTAAATTTCTGCCATGCATTTCTGAAATTACTTTTATATAAAGCATTATAAAGCTTAACCAAAGAGCCTGGATTTATAAAGATGGTAATTAGGAGAAGCAAAATGTTTTGCTGAAGGATGTGCAAGTCAGCAGAAGAAATATTATCCAGAAATCCTGTGCTAAAGATTTTTGACTGTGACACCACAGAGCTTCATAAAGGAAAATCCATCTTGACCTGGAGTGAAGAGTGCCAAATTTGTCAACAAAAGTTTAATGACTCTTACCTCTGGCTTTGGAAGTTGCCAAGACTGTGTCACGGGGCTCAAAAGAAACCACTGTTGAAAACAGAAAATATAAACTCAGGAAGCACACTGCCAGCACAGTTATGAACAGTCAGGTTGCTAAGAAGAGCTTTCTCTGAAAATAGGAAGATTCAGATGTATAATGGATAGACATTTGCCTGTTCTTCTCAGTATTATATTGATGGTTATAGACAAAGTGATACTGATAAATTAATCTCATTGCATGAAAATAATGTACATGACTAACACAGGATTCTATGATTCTATGAAAGAAGCAGCATAAATATGACTGAATTGGGAAATTCAATATTACGTCCATTTGACAGACAAATAGACTAAACAGGATTAGGTTTGGCATCCCAGTGTTGTGCACAGAAGGATGCTGTGTTCCTTGTGAACACCTTGTGTTTGCCAGTACTGAAAGTCAGGTATGGATGGGCAGCCAGAAGTCCAAATATCTCCCTAACCTCTAACTTATTTCTTTACCTGATAAAATGATTTTTGTTTGTCAGCTGCATTTTGATAAATTATAAACATAGCTATCAAATGATATAAAAAATTCATCTTCATATTTTTTTTATATTAGGATGTTGTGATGTGAAGAATAACTCATTTGCCTTTGAAAGAGTTTCTCAGTGATACTTAGCTTTGGTTTAATGCAGGTTCCACAATTGTCTATGTTGAAGCTTCTTGGGCTTAAACAGGGAGACAACTGGTTAAATAGTAAGTGGTTCTCCAAATGTTTCCATCAAGGACTGATTAGAAATGTTGTCTGTGTTTTTTTCAGCTTTCTGAAATTCCTAGTACAGGTTTTTATACCTTAGTAATACTTGGAGTCTTATAATGGACTGTGCTCATTAGGGAGCAGGAGTAGTTGTTTTTTCAAGAAGTAAATATTGCTACAGAAATGCGAATGCTGGTGCTCTCACTCCTTCAGACATTCCATTTTCTATTACAAAGTGTCCCAGAAACAGATAGAAAACCATGAACCAACACTGGAGCTGCTGCTAGATGAGAATGAAAAACATGGTAAAAAACTATTTTGATAATACAGGAGAGAGATATGAAAGAACAGCCAGCACTACATTCAGCATGAAGACTTTTCAGGTACCAACACTTGTGCATGTCCTGCTATTAAAATAAAAAACAAATAAACCCACGAACCTTTAAATGTCAGAAACATTGTATTTCAAAAATAATTTTAAAAAATTCCGTGTGGTTTTTGTATTCCAGATTTACACTTAGGGCAATGGCACACACAGAGGAGCACACTAAAACATGAAATCAGGTTCTTAGGTTCTCAAAAAAATCCGACCTTCCATCTCTCCCCCTGCAAGTTGGTCTAGTGGAAAGTGTCCCTGCCCATAGCAGGGGGTTGGAATGAGATGATCTTTAAGGCCCTCTCCAACACAAACCGCTCTGTGATTTTCTGGGTTAAGCAGTAGCCTGGTTGCACATATCCAGTGCATTTTGCTTGTGTGCTTGGCAGACGTGGGGTCTATGGACAGAAATTCATGGAATCGTCAAGACAGGAAGAGACCTTCCAAGAGAGGAAGAGATCACCCAATCCCACTGTCAGCCCAGCACTGCCCCTGTAACCCCATAACCACTAAACCACATCACCCAGAGCCAGATCCTGACACTTCCTAAACACCTCCAGGGGTGGTGACTCCACCACCTCCCTGGGTAGCCCATTCCAATGAATCTCCCCTGTCTCATATTAAGGACATTTCTTCTGATGGTTTCCCTACAGGCACAGTAGAAGAGACCAACTACACCCACCTCACTACACCCTCCTGCCAGGTGGTTGTAGAGAGCAGTGAGGTCCCCCTGAGCCTGCTCTTCTCGAGACTGAACAAACCCACCTGCCTCAGCCACTCCTCATCAGACACGTTCTCTAGTCCTCTGCTGAGACTTGCTGCCCTTCTCTGGACACACTCCAGCACCTCAATGTCCCTTTTAAAAGGAGGGACCTAGAACTGAGCACAGCACTCCAGGTGCAGCCTCATGATGCTGAGGGGTGATCACAGCCCTGCTCCTGCTGGTCACATTATTGCTGACACAGGCCAAGATGCCACTGGCCTTCTTGGCCACCTGGGCACACTCTGGCTCCTATCAAGCCAACTGTGGACCAGCACCCCCAGTCCATTCTCCAAAAAGCTCTGATGCCACTCCTCCCTTAACAGCAGTGTGACTTTGCTTGTAATGGAGCCACAAAACAAGAGTGTAGCAGCTAAACCGGATAAGAGTCTAAGACTGGTCTCCCTTTCTACTTCTTATCTTGGCCCTCTCTTACAAGGTGTCCCCTCCCAGAGCTACCAAGGCCTTTGGGTGCTTCTGTCCCTGGCCTCTCATGTTGCAGTGCTGACCATGCAGGCAAGAGAGGAACAGATTCTCACACTGCAGCACTGAGGTTTTGCAAATACCCACTCCTCATAAGAAAACCATGGATTGTAGCAGAGAAAAAGAAGACTGTCATGAGAACCACTTGGTCTTGTGGTTTAGAGACTCACCAAGGAGGCTCCAGAGTGAGGTGGTTTCAGCCTGGATCTCTTCCTTACAAGTAAATAAACCACCAAACTGGTGGCTCATTGGCAAAAACCATGCTCAGAGTTTCCTCATGCTACTGCTTGATTCTAATTAATTCAATATCTTTTAAAGACAAGAAATACGCAATTGACTCTGGGTCCAGTGGTTGGCACCCACAGAGGGCATCTCTGCCAAACAGCTCCCTTGCTCCAGACTGTGTTCTCAGGGAAAAAAAAAAAAAGGCTGTTTTGATGAAAACAAGTTTTGTTGCAGTGTTCATTCTCAGCCCTTACTGTAAACACTGGTTAAACACATTAGATGCATAAACTGAAAAATTGCACCTTCCCATTCAATCTTGAATCCATCACCAAAACATTGCATCTACTTTTACATCAGACCTTTTAGAAGGGCAAAAAGGAAGCAAACATCTTGTATTCTCTCAGCTTTTGGAAGCTGAAAGCAGGGCTTTTTTCTCTCTAAATTGCAAACCTTCTTCCACAGATGCAGTCACAGCCCCTGTTTCATCAGTCCCTCGATGAACCAACTCTGCTAAAAAAAAAAAATTACTCAGAAACTCATGGCTTAGGGTACTCCTTAGACTGTAGCAGGGCATAATATGATCAGTCATCAGAAAAGAACTTATTTCTAAATATTATTATAGTTACAGTAGCAGTATTAAAATACTGCTTCTGTGTTTATACCTTGCTGATGCTAAATTCTACTGAAATATAATCAGGCACCTAAAATTAGCAGAGGCATCCAGTGAACTAAAATTGAATTGGTCTTTATCAGCAGTGATAAAATCCACGTGATTTTCCTGTTAGCACCAAATCATTTCCCCTTTATTTTTAGTCTATTGGATCTACCATACTGTATATTAAGGCCAAATTATCCCAGTGAAAGATTACTGTCTTAAAAAAAAAAAAAAAAGGCAACTACCTGGCTTTGATGCAAACTTTCCTGGGGCATTTTCTTGTCCCTTGATGCATTCAGGAGGGTGTGCACACATCCAGGATATGATACATCCAGGTATATGTCTGTGTCTTCCTTAGCACTGAAGGCTGTGACTGAGCCAAAGTATCAGAAAAGCTAATGCTACTTTTTCACATCTCCCTCAGCCTGGGACCCCAGAAGTCCCAAAATGAAAATTTTAGTCCAGGCCTCCATAGGGCAGGCATTTGGTCTTGCAAGGCTGTAATTTCAGCTATGAAGCATGGATCAGTGTGTGACCATGGGGATAAAAACCCTCTTTATCCTTAGCAGGGATTTTTTCCTTCCAGAATAGAAACCAAGTAAATGAACAGAATAAGCTTGGTTTTGCTTTTCCAGTCAGTATTTGAATGGTTTAAGGGAAGATTTGGGTTGGCAATATTTTCAGCATTTCCTGCTAGTGACCTCATTACAAGTATCACTCATTCATTCTGTGTAGAAGAAGCTTGCAGTTGTGTTCCTTGCCTCTTGTCCTGTCCCTGTGCACCTCCAGAAAGAGTCTGGTTCCATCTTCTCTCCACACCCCACTCAGTGCTGAGAACAGCAAAAATATCTCCCCTGTGCCTTTGTCTCTTTCCTCCGGGGCTCCACCCCCCTTTCCCCATCTCAGAAGCCTCTCCTGGCCCTGCTCCAGGATAGCAATCAGTCTGCCACCACCTTCTCTCCTGGTATCCACTCAAGTAGCAGTAAATGGACAGGACAAGTGAGACAGAGACCAGATTTGTGGCAGGAAAGCACCCAGCTCCTGCTTCGTTCTCGCTGGGTCACATTTGATGCCAGCAGAAAATCTGGCAGGAGGGGGCAGTCGATCAGACCCCTATTATTACCTGTAACTGGAGACGGGCAGGAGGAGACATCCAGCCCATTCAAAGAGGAGTTAATCTGTGCATTCACAAAGCATTCAATGGCATCTTTGTCACAGGTGCAGAGGAACTGTTCACAGGGATCCACAGACTCTGGAAATAAAACAATAATCCAAGCTTTTGAAAAATCTCTTCTACCTTCTTCTTTTTCCTCCCTGTAAGGTTTGTGTCTGTATTTTGTTAGTGCAAGCCTATTTATACTGTGCTTCTCCATGCAAAACATGGTCAAGTTTCATAGTCCAATTCTTGTTTTAAACACCAGTTGATGCAGCCTGGCATGGCTGTCAATAGATTATTGCCTCTTTGGCTGTGTCTGCAGATTATTGAGGACTACAGAGCAATGCTCTAGCTTTTCATTTGAAAACTTAATCCAGATGATACTGCATTCAACATTTCACAGACTTCATTAAAATATTCCTGCTAACTCCAAGAAGTCACAGTCCACAATCTAAGCCTTTCACATGAGATGTGATTTGCTCCTTATGAAGAATCAGAGAACCTTAGAACAGCTTGGATTCAAAGGAATGTTAAACCTCATGCCATTCCACCTCCTGCCATGGGCAGGGACACCTTCCACTAGGACAGGTTGCTCCAGGTCCCATCCAACCTGGCCTTGAAAACTTCCAGGGCTGAGGCACCTACAGCTTCTCTGGGCAATCTATACCAGTGCCTCACCACCCTCAAAATTAAGAATTTCTTCCTAACATAAAGGATGTGAAACCATTTCCCAGAAAATACTATTTTCCCTCTTCAAAATCTCCTACCATTCAGAGTTTAAAAAAAAATTGACTTTTCACATCTGTCACACTTCTATTTTGTATTTGTGATGGGGACTATATGGAAAGAGCTTAAAAAGCATTATGAATGTTTAAATGCACTTGGACCATTAGAGATTTGCCTAAATAGCAAAAAACAGTTTAAATTTGAAAAAAGAAATGGAAAGTGGATCAGATTGTTGTGTAAATAGGACATAAGGGTATTAGTTTGGGGATTTTGCTTCTCTTTGCTGGTATCCTCAAACCGTGGTCTAGCAAATATTCTTTTCTGAGAGCCAATACTTGATGAAAAATTATATTACATGTTATTAGGCATTAAAGAACCCCCCTGCACTCTTGTCAGGCCTGTACCAGCATTGCATGGAATAGCTCCTGTTATAACACACGATCTCTGCCCTCACTGGTGGTGGTGCTGTAGCTGAGGAGTGTGTGTGACCCTTTGAACAAAGAATTTGATCCCTCAAAGTGCAGAAAAATCAGGCCCTGATGCCTCAGAAGACTGTTTTTCAGGTCTCTCCTCAGCATCTGCTGCATTTCTGCTGTCTGTGGAGACATCTCAAGCAGTGCTTAGTGGTCCTGCAAAGTAAGGGAAACCCCAAGAAAAGGCTGCCTGTTGGAGGAGCTCTGGAAAGTGGAGATGATTTCTGATTAATTTGTCTATGACTTTTGGTAGGTAGACCAGAATGAACTTCTGGTCACAATGAGGCTCCAGTGTTAAGCTCGTTTGACAGGTCAATCTCACCACAGGTCAGGTTTTTAGTAGAGCAGCTGACATCTGCAGAAATCTTTGCTGGGTCCCACGTGCACTCCATCTCCAGCGCTTCCTCGTAGCATTTGCGGTGCTGGAAACAGCATCTTAAAAAGGAAATAACAGAGAGCTCAAAGAGTTTCATTTCAGTTCAAGGTGAGCCTGCAGAAATGCCATGTGGCTCTTGCACAAAACCACAAGAGATGACAAAGGAGAAAAGGGGGTCCATGGTGTGATCCCCAGGTAAAAGAAGGGCTGAGTGCTGCCTGTCCCTGGGTCAGAGTGGTGGGATAACCACGGCTGCATGCAACACTGAGTGGTGGGGGCAGGTCTGCCTGCTGGGGGTGACCAAACATTTCTGTCCTGCCATGCTACCCGGGTGCTTGCAAGGGCTTTACAGGCAATTTAAATAAGAAATCCACTACCATGCACAAATACATCCCCTCAGCACTGCCAGTTCACTGACAAGCAAAACCCCACAAGCCAGCTCTACAGATCTTGGATCTAGTCCTGTCCCAGCCTTTCTCACCGCAGATTTGGAGAACCACTTTGAACCTGGCACTCATGGAGGGTTAATGGCTTTGCAATGTGAATTCCTGTGTCTCATTGGGACTATATAAATACATATAGTTTTATCCTCTATTTCTTGCACTTTTATGCAACAATCACGACTGAAATGCACCATTTAGCCATGGGAAAGGGCCACAAAATATTTTTGTCACACTGGAGTAAAATAATTTTTTCCTGCCACTATAGAACACAGGCAGTCAGAAACCTTGTGTTTTCCAGCAACCCTGCTGTCCTGCCAACCTCAAATTGCCTACAGGGCCACTTAAGCTTTGAATAGGAATAAAAAGTCAACTAAACCAACAACCTCTTCTTCAATCCTCTCTTCTCTTCAGCTCTTTGTGCAGGCAAATCATCTAAACACCACCTCTGTGCACTGACATCAGCTGTAAATGAAACACCAGTAAAACCGTCATCATTTACCCCAGGTAAAATTGTTACATGGATTAAAGGGTCTTGCTGTTAGGTTCAGATTGAAATACTCTCATTTCAGAGAAATGGACTCAAAACACAGCTCTGTTATTGAGTTGCCTTCAGCCTGGACAATGCTGAGGGCAAGGACAACACGAACATCCAAACCCAGCACCTGCTGCCAGGAAGGCTGACACCTGCCCCTTACCAGACTCCCTTCTAGGGAGCCCTTCTAGGCTACCCAAGCACTTTTTCACCTTCTATATTTAGAAAGAATTTCATATTAAATCACTGACTGTATTAATAAATCATGATCACACTATTAATTTTTTTCACAACCAGGGAAGGAGACCAAGGAATTTATTTTAAAAATGTGGGAGCAAATAGCATTCAGCAGAAAGGCCTGGTGGCTCCTCTGCACCACAAATTCTGCTGTGCCTTGTTCCAGAGATGAGGCAGAAATCTGTGAGCTCCATCAGGAACAGGGTTTTGAAAACCTCACTGGTGATGTCTCAAACTCTCCTGACTCTACCTGAGGTCTAGTGAGATGTTAGCCTCTAAAAGCTCCTCTAAGTGCAAAAGAAGTCTAACACAAACTCTCTGCATTTCTTGTTTGTTTAGAGATTCACAATTACATCAACATTTGCTGCAACAGTTAATCCAAAACTTTGCTTAGTTTCCCTTTGCAAGGAGGACATTGTAAGACATGGATTGTCTTCTGGCCCTGCTTCTCTTTCACAAGGTCTGTGGAGTTAAACTTGGCTCCTAATTTATATATGACAATGAGCTACTCTGAGAATTTGGAAAAGGTTGGTCTTACAGGCACTAATACTTTCCAATGCCTTAAAAACCTTCTGTGGGGTACTGAACCCTTTTCTATGGAACAGAAATGGCACAGACAAGCTCCAAACTTTGCAAAATTAATTTCTAAGATATAAAATCAGTGAAAAACAATTGCAACACTGTGGGAACTGTCTCTGGGAAAGACACATGAGCCACTGGTTTGGAGGCTCCCTTGAATGCAGAGCACATCTCTGTCAGTGGCAAAGCAATAATCAGTCTCTGTTTGCTGCACATGGCAGTAGGAATTCTGTGCTGTAAGGAAACCTCACCCCAGGGCTGCAAAACAATTTGTAAATACAAACTGGCTGTGTGGGTGATTCTCAGGACAAACCTGCTGATGGATGTTTCTGCAGTTTCTGGGTTTGTGCTGCTCAGCATTAAAATGAAGCTGAGTGAAGCAAAAGCCCAGATGCTCAGCTCTTGGGTATCAATCCATTGAATGGACTCAAGCTCCCATTTCAGGATGTCATCACAATTGTTCAGAAAACCTTTCAAAGAGAAGTTCCATGGCTTTTTTCCAGTAGTAGAGTTAGATCTCCATTTTCCCAGCCATCCCATGCTGCAGAGTGGATGGATTAATTTCCACCTATCTATAGGCTTAGCCCTTTCTGAGCCATTGCTGTCTTCACTCAGGGAATTAATACATTACATTTTGTAAAACTCATTTTCTCCACAGACATGGATTCTCTTTGAATTTCCCTTCACATCTCCTGCTGATATAATTGAACAACTGTTTGATTGTCCTGGCCTGAGTTTACATTTTCTCTCACTAGAGCCAGATGGTGTGGGTCTTACTTACCCCTAAATAAATCTATCCTTTTACTACTGTTATTAAATCATTTATACATGGGATAATCAGAGCATGAGGGCATTTATTGCCATCAGGGCAGAAAAGGACTTCTCATGGATATGACTTACTCATCTGCTCCATCCACAGGGAGCCCTTCCATCTCAAAGCGGCAAGAGCAGCCATAGTCTTCAAAATCCCTGGGACAAAACCCAGTAACACACTTCAGTTTGTTCACAAAGTTGAGAAGGGCAGGGAAGTTAGTGAAGATGGACTGTAACCAGGTGAAGTGAGAGCCCAGGCAGTCTGCAAAGAGAACAGCCATAGAATGCCTGGTAAGTGGAGGTGAGGCAGGAGTGGGTCACACTCAGGTGACGTTTGCAGGAACATGGAACCCAAACAAAGCAGTGACATTGGACAGTGCTTTACACTCAGCAGTGTTTAGTGTTACAATGGTCTTTGGGGAGATCTACATCTGCAAAAATCCCTGTTTCATCTTAGTAAATATATATTAAAAAAACCCCCCGGATTTCTATTCAGTGCTCAAGTACAACTGGAACAGGTACATACCAAAAAATAATGCAACACTTTCCACATTTTGAAAGACTCCATTGAAGAGTGTGGCATTGTCTACATGAAAAAATAAACAAAAAGTATGCTTACTTAAAAATAACTTACAATAACTGTCCCCAGACTTCCCCTGGTCTCACTTCAGTGGTTAAACCATTTTGAGATGAGTTCCCAGCTTCTGGAGTACAAGGATTCCCACTGCCATGCAATATTGCAGAATGTAAAGCTTAAACCTTTCTTACTCAAGATTCTTTCAGGTGTGTTAAACAGCTCTGGCAGGAATGCCGGCGGCTTCAGTTCTTGGCCACCTACCTCAGCAAACAAATTTGAGAAGAAAAAGATTTAAAAGTAAAAAAAATAAATTTTTTAAAAAAGCCAAAAAGCAAAAGCCAAAAGATCACAACAAATAATCAACATTCATTATGACACAGTGCAGGCATTTTGGATATCTTCCTACACAGGTAAGCTTATTTATCAAATACATGAAGCAGTTGCTCAGCTCCACCCCCTCCCTGGGAAGCCCAGAATTGTACTGGTATGGACTGGTGTAGACTGGTAATTCACCTCCACTTCAGCTCCAAACCCGGTCTCTGTTAAACAGGTATTGCTGCTGAAGATGAGATAATCCTTGTCTTTCTGTTCTCATCTGAACAGTAGCATTTACTGACAAATCAGTAGAATTATACCCACCTATGTCCCAAATACTCTGTAACTCTGTGCTATAATGTGGAGCAGGGTTGTTTGAAGTGATTTGGTTTTTCTGAATCCATCTTGGCTATTGCCTTATTGCCCCATTGTCTCTCTTCCTATAAGTCTCCATATTTTAAGTTAATTATCTCTTCTCCCTTTTGAAGATGACATGGTAGATTTGGAGTATTTTCAACACTTTCATTTTTTTTCCATTGGCCAGGTCCTGAATTAGAGTAAAATCTAATATTTGTTCTCTCCCTTCCCATTTTTAACCTGTTCTTTTTCTCTGCATTATTTCAGAAGACAATGTATTACTTTGGATGTATTTAACCTTGGCTTTAAAAAAAAAAGATAGCAAGTAAAGGGTATTTACTGTCTCAATAATCTAAATATTTAAAACTGAAAAGGCCCATAATGTTAAATTCATGTCATCACTTATGTCTCAGAATAACTGGCATTAGGAAAACTGTCCTTTCTATAAAAACTCTGGGAAAGAGCTGACAGTTGTTTTGCTCATCTGTTACATTTTTCTGCAATAAAGGTGTAAAAGTAAAGCAGGGTAGTGGGGTTTTTAGATAGGAGGCTTAACTCTATGTTTAGCAAAGGATTAGGGAAAAAATAGGATTTATTTTATTTTTTTTTTAAGATCATATATAAGTGCTTTCTCAGGATGTCCACAACTTCTGTGGTGTGAACAATATTTTCATGCTAACAGTCATATGCTCCCAGCAATTAATTTCTCAAGTTCAGTTGCAGAATATGGATACAGGATTGAGGAGTCAGGAAGAGGTGCTTCCTCCTGTGTTATTATTTTTCCTGAAATTCTTGGTCACAATGAGAAGCTATAAGATAAACAGTAATCCATCAAAAGTACCCTTCTCTGCAGCAAGACTAAGGAGAGAAAATTGCTTTCCACAGACCAGAAAAAGTCTCCCAATACAGGCTGTTTTTTTCACAGAACTGGAACAAGTCTGTTGAAAGCTTCATGGCCATGAGGAATTCAGCTTCAGGTGAAATAATGGTGCAAAAAACCAGCATTGAATGCTATATTTGTACACATGCTTGCTAAAGAAAAACTTATTTTCTGGCATAAAGCCCATATTTCCTCTGCAATGACAAACATCACCTGGACCAGGTTCTGTCAAGTGCAACTGGAGCCAGGTTTGACACACTGCATCACACCACTGCTCAAAGTGTTGAGGGACAGCCATTAATCATTTGGTTCTTTCAGCAAAATGTTTGGAAAACATGGAAATCCAATAGAGTTGAAATGCATCAGAGGAGAAGACTGACAAAACCATATTCCAGGGGTACTGGAAGCTGTGATTGCTCCAGTAGCTTCACTTGCAGTTAGTTCTACTGAGCAAACTGAAGTGTGTACACCCAATTAACACATAAATGTTTGAAGTTCCTCTGGAGAGGAATGCCTGCTCAGCAGTTTGGTAAATCATTGGTTCTTCTAATCCTCTCATTACAAGGAAAAACTTTTCTAATTGTTACCAAGTCAAGATCAATGAACCAATGTTTGCTAACAAGATTCCTTACTTTTGTTTAAATTATTCTCTTTTCCTCTTTTGGTATCATGTATTTGGAACTACTGGTCCCGTGTCATTCCCTGTAGAGGCAGTGAAAGATTCCACTACAAAATCTATCCTTTAAATCTCAGAAGACCCTGAGGATGCCAGCTTGCCTCACCTCTCTCTAAAACCTGTTAAAAAATTCAGTATGTTTTGAGGAGACTTGTATGATACATCAGCTCTTGGGCTTTCCCATTATACACCTAATCCATGGAATTTCTTTTAATGTTCAGTTACATATAAAATTGTTTCTGGATTGCATCTGTGTTTTTCCTACCTGACAACAGTTTCTGAAATGTTGCCTAAAAAAAGCCCATCAAAAACCATCGTTGCACCTCCAGCTGTCCTTTTTAGCCATGGCTCACTAAAATGCCCTAATACAGGGCATGGATGCACTCATTATAATCCTTGGGAAGCAAAAACTTCAACTAAGCCAGAAAAAATCAGGGTGCAGCAAACCCAAACTATTTGATTTATTCAAGGTAAATCACATTAATTCCTCTCAAAGATGTTATTTCATGCACAGATATTTGCTTCAGTCTCAAAGCAGAGATCAGCAGAATATATCCCACATAAATATGAATCAATAATCATCCCCAAACCTAAACGTGGTGAAACTTTAAATCTCCATGCTCTGATTGTATTTAGCTAGGGAGAAAGAATCTAAACACTGTTGCACAGCCTTTTAATGTTTGGGGAAATTTTTCTTCAAATGTTTTGTCAGAAAAGTGTATGAATATCCAGATATTTTTAAGTGCACTATCAATATAAATATATATTTAAATAAATAAATAGTGCAGGTATTTTGGCATTCACTGTCACTGCAGTGGGAAATACGAATATTCTCTCTGATTTCTCTCTATATAACTGGAGTGGAGTCTTAAGACTCAGCTTCATCATTTTACCTTATATATTGTGTTAAACCTGTTTCTTTTCTGAATTGCAATGCAATCAACCCCTCAGAAGAAAAGCAACTGGTGAAGTTGATGCAGGTCAGTGCAGAATTTTTCTATGCTGAGCTCATGAGTTTTCCCTTCCCTTTAGAAATATCCCCATGGATTGACCAGAAATGATGAGAGACCTTCTAAGAGTCCTCTTCACTTGCACATCAAAGCTCTTACTGACATTCCTACACAGTGCAGAGACTGCAGAAATTTGAGATGTTTTCCCATCCCTGACTCTGGGGAGTTCATTCACTCATGACAATCAAATTTAAAGAGTTATATGAAGAAAAACCCTATTCACACTCAAATTCAGAAGAGGAGCTTTAGCTGGACATGGATTATATTTCAGGATGCACCAAATGGTTTGGAGAATTAAGACACTACAAATCTATTTAATGAGTAGAATATCTTTATAGAAAAATTATAAATTTGGAGTCTTAATGACTTAAATAATGACAAAATACTGTCAAAAAGAAGTTGCATTTTTTTGGCTGTATTTTTAACCCCACTACATGTTTTGCTGCTTCACTACAAGTCTTGAGAAAAATATTTTGTAAGAAATTCATAAAGAAATATCTTCAAGTACATTTGGGTGTTGAACACCAAAATCTGAGGAGAAAGAAGGTGTGTTCCTAAGGGATTGTTTCCAAATGCTCATAGTACTTAAAATAGTATTTTGACATAATGTCAATCATAAAAATACATTGCCACTTACCACTGTACACCACCACGGACATTGACACCAGCAGAAATACAATCATTTTTTGTTTAATCCAAAGACAAGAAAAAAATCACACAGCAGACTGGTATGCCTGGTAAATGTAAGTAAAATATTAGACAGAATGTTATCTTTTCAATCTGGGGCTGGGAATACACCATCTTGGCAAACCATTCTTTTGTAACCTGGATATATTTCTGCTTGATAAAATTCAGTTTTTACCCTTATCATAGTAAATGCACATATTACAGGAATGATAAGCCTTATATATCCTTATTTTACCAATGTTGTCTAAAAAGTCTGACTGTTTATTTTGGTATTGCTTAGAGTCAACAGAATTTATGAAACTGCCATGTAGGAATAAAATGGTGAACTTTCAGTTTCTTTTATTTTGCGAACAGTTTTCACATCTTCCTTCATCTCACAGAATGTTCTTATGTTTAAATGATTGTATTGTGAAACACTGTGTAAATTAAGAATTATTCTGATATTACATCTATGGAACCCAGTTTATCTGCAAACTATTTTATTTGTTTCATATCACAAAAATTTATAGTCAAACATTTGTTTTAATCTGTGTTGAGACTGCTCTAATATATCATAAATTTTCCTAATGAGATATATGGTGTTATTTGGAGACCTTCAAAGAAATGTGTGTGAAAAATTCTTCTAAATGTGTTGCACTAGTATTCATTAAATGGAAGATGATAGATTGTTTTTTAACTACAGTCACAAATTACTTCAAATTTTGAACAATTTTTCAAGTAAGTCAGTCATAGAGCTTTTTACAGCCAAATAAATGAACATAGATATATATCATTTTTCAAATATGTACCTACTGATTATTATCTGCTTTTCTGAGCTCAAATATGGAATTCATGTCTATTAGAAAATCTTGTAATATTTCATCAAGAAGTGAGATTATAAATCTAACAGCTCTAAATATTTATAGTCTATTTTCCCAAATCTCTCGCCTATATTTTTTTTTATTATTCCTAAGTCAATATAGCTTATTCTACCTGCTTTCCTTAATATAGAGAATATCTAGAAAGACTTACCTTGAGGGATATTATCCCAAAGCAGCTGGATGGCAGACAAATGAATATCAGCAAAGCCAGTACTAAGTTATTTATACCCACTTGGATATAGACCTCATCCATGTGATCACTTCCTTTATCAAACTTACTTCAACATTTATTAATTAATTCTTCCACGAGATTCCTTAGAGTCATTATGCCCACAGTGTATCTGGTGATATGGCTCCAGCCATGTAAAGGATCTATACCAAGAAGTCTGTCCTGCAGGTGCCTTCACCATTTAATAACTTTCCTTAATACTCTTGGCTCTAATTAAATAACAGTCATCCCATTGTTATTAATCACTCACAAAATCTCTTGGGCATGTGAATATGGCTTTAATAGCTTAGCAAGAGGTAGTGTTCAGTGATGAAAGATGAGTGAGAGTTTACACAGCTTTAAACACTGGCATTCCTCAGGGCTGGGAAGTCTTCTTTAATCTATCCACGGTGGCTGTGATCCAAGGCTGAGTGAAATCCAGGAGAAGGTTGATTCAGTGAGCTTTGGGAAGGCTGCTTTTCATCAGGAAGGTGTGCTTTCTGCCGGGGCCAGACACAGCTACCCTTCAAAGAGTCCATCACCAGAGACAAACTGTCCACTGAATTGCAGCATGGAGAAGTGAGAAGTCTGACAATTTGAAACCGCAAAAATACTTACATGAGCAAAAGGCGCTTTGACTCTGTGACCTACAAGATTTTCAGGAAGGCCTTAGACATGGTCACCTCTAAGGTCCTTGGAGAGCAGCTGTTGATATCTGAGCTGGATGTGCCTGGGGAGGTGGGTTAAAAATGGGCTGGTGGGGCCCCAAGGGCAGTGGCCAGTGGCACAAAGCCTCTTTGACTGGTGGTGCATTCCAGCAGTCACTGCTGCGTCCAGCCCTGCTTAGTGTCTCCATTAATGATCTGCATGATGGGGCAGAATGAACCTTCAACAGGCTGGCAGATGACACTGAGCTGGGATGAGTGCCTGGCATTTCAAAGGGTCACACTGCCATCCAGAAGGACCTCAACAGGAACTCTGTGAAGTTCAGCAAGAAGAGCCAAGTGCTGCACCTGGAGAGGTGCAGCCTCATACACCAGTGTGTGCTGGGAGCCACCCAGCTGGGAAGCAGATCAGGAGAAAAGGACCTGGGGTCCTGCTGGACACAGGGTTGAACAGGAGTAAGAGGTGTGTCCTCACAGCAGAGAAGGCTCAGGATGTCCTTGGCTACATTGGGCAAAGTGCTCCCTTCAGAGTGAGGGATGGGGTCCTGCCCCTCTGCTCTGCACTGGTGAGGCCACAGCTGCAGGACTCTGTCCAGTTCTGGGCTCATCAGCAAGGGACAGACACAGAAAAACTTGAGACAGTTCAGAGAAGGGGCACAGAGATGAAGAAGGGACTGAACATCTCTCATGGGGAGGGGACAAGAGAGCTGGGACCCTTCACTAGAGGATTCTTGGGGGGATCTCATCAACCCAGTAAACACCTGAGGGGAGGGTGCAAAGGGGACAGAGCCACCCTCTGCCCAGTGACATGACAAGAGGCAATGGGCACAGACTGAGAGCTGCTGCAACAGGCTGAGATCTCCCACGGCATGGCAGTACCATGGCCATGTTACAGCACTTCTTGAACTTCATGAAGTTCCTGTTGGCCAATTTCTTCAGCCTGTTGAGGTCCTTCTGGATAGCAACACATCTTATTCCCAGCATATACTCACTGTATCAACATTTCTATTTATTCCATTGGCCTAACTCTCAATATCTGCTGTAATTGGTACTTCTCCAAACAATCCTGCTCTTTGACCTGACAGAAGTTCTTCTCTCAAGCTGTTGAGCACAACAGTGAAATAAATTTTGGAAGAAAACTACTGCATCCCACCTCTCCCTGGGGTCAGCATTGCTCATATTGCCACTTTTCTCCTTGGCTTTGCCTTTGAACACATCTTTCTTCAGTGAAACATCAATGTGCAGCAGCTATAGTGCAAAAAAACTTCTTATTTAAAAACAATATTAATGGCTTGGTGACACACTCTGGGTAGACAGTAGCATAAGGTTGCTGCAGCATAGAAAAATATGGGATCATGCAATTGATTTGGTTTTTCTTTTGTTTTCTAGAACTGATTTTTAGTTCACCAGAATTGTGTATAAAGGACATGAAAGCCAGGTTGGAAGGGGCCCTGAGCAACCTGATCTAGTGGGGTTGGAAGGAGATAATCTTTAAGGTCCCTTCCAACCCAAACCATTCTATAATTCCATTTTTCTGTGAATCCTGGTGAGCTCACACAAGTATATCTCAGAATACAAGAGATCCTGTCACTTTCTGGGTTGACACTGCACAACAGGCATTGCTAAAATCATGGATGTTTTTGATTTAGAACATAATCTGCATGTGTTTAACACCAGAGAGTCCTTCTTGCCTTCAGTATTTCAAGTTGCTTTTAAATTACTTTGCATTTGTTAATTTTGATTACTATGTCTCAAATGTCAATAAAATAAATAGAAACTATTTGCATTCACTAGCTAACCATGTAAATGTCCTTTATAAAATAAGATTTTTAAAAGCCTTTCAATGCTTTTATTGCAGTTACATCACTTGTATAAAATACCTCTGTTTTTTACACATTATTTTTACATTGCCTTGGAGAAGACATTTCTAGGTTAACATTTGCTTAGGTTAACAATAGCTTTTCTGATTTCAAATATTTGCAAATAACATGTTGCTTTCTGATTCTTACACTGAGAAATCAAAAAGAAAACTAAAACTGCCACCAGTCTTCCAACTTGCAGTAAAATTTCTCAGTGCTCTAAACTGATGTACAGATGTTTTTAAGGCATTTTTGCTTTAATGCTGGAAGAACACAAGAAAATATTAGTTAGAAGAGGTTTTACAAGGAAATATTAAAACATGCATGAAGCTAAAATAACACTTTTTTTAAATCCTTTGAAAATCATTACAGATAAAATAGCTATCTGATGAAAGACAGCAAATATTCTGTGGATGTACAAAAATTTTTGTTATGCCTTCATAACAAGTTATGTGGAGATACAAAGTTAAAATGTACTTACTGTGGGAGTAAGCAACTCTTTTGACCCTTTCACAGACATAACTTGCATTTTTCACAAACCAGGAATAGTATTCCACACAGTACCTGAAGATGCAGTTACAGATAGGAGATGCAGTTAAAGATAAGAGGCTTGTTATCTTTCATAAGGAGAGGGACTTTGGACAAGGGCATGTAGTGATAAGATGAGGAGGAATGGCTTCAGGCTGAAAGGGGGCAGGTTTAGATGAAATATTAGGCAGAAATTCCTTACAGTGAGGGTGGTGAGACAGTGGGACAGGTTGCCCAGAGAAGCTGTGGATGCCCCATCCCTGGAAGTGTTCCAGGTAGGGTTGGATGGGGCTTAGAGCAACTTGGTCCAGTGAAAGGTGTCCCTCTCCATGGCAGCAGAGTTGGAACTAAATGGTCTTCAGATCCCTTCCTCTCAAACCAATCTATGATTCTATGATAAGCACAGTATATCATGCTGCTATTATTAAATATGGAAATTAAAAGCTAGATTCCAACCTCAATGGTGTCATTAGATGTTTGGAAAAATGCAACTGGGCTTTTGTCGCTTAGCTGGAACACTGAAGCCAGATCAGGTACTGATTGGTGTACTGGGACTCATTTGAGTCTCAGCCAGTGGCCACAGACCCTCCAAAGTAATTATTGGCGATTAAAAATTGTCATTTGGGGAAAAAAAAAATGAAGAAAAAAAAAAAGCCTGAAGAAGTATTTCAAGGAGACAGAGGGAAGAAAAACTAGTGCCAGGTTTTACCTCAGGGCTTCCTTTCTGGAATATCTTCTCTGACCAACACAGAGGCACAGCTGGAAGAACCTGCAGAGCTCCATCACACAGGGGTTGATCTTCTGCACTATGACAGTGACAGGAGGGGAGGTCCCACGGGGCTCTCTGAGCATGGCCTGGGGACACCCTGGGGGAAAAACACAGCTCTGAAATAGGGCCAAAGGCTTGTCCCACTAAGTTTATTGTTCTGCCTTACCTGGACTATGGTCTACAAAGCAATGTCTTCCCTACTCCAACAAATAAGAGATGTCCCTGCAAATGCCATCCTGGGGCTCTGGGGAGCAGGGAAGGAAGGAGGGAAGGAAGGAGGGAAGGAAGGAGGGAAGGAAGGAAGGAAGGAAGGAAGGAAGGAAGGAAGGGCAGGCAGCTGTGCTGTGACTGTCAGGTATTTTTTCCATGTGTGTAACCAGCAGCAGGCTTTGGCCATGTGTGGATACACTGCCTTACCTGCTGAGTATAATCCCTTTAGACAGTGTAATTGCATTTCCAGGTTCACATGTCTGACACACTTTATAGCTCTGGGCAAATGCTATGTTATGTGATAGCAGAGGTTATGAAGGTTAAATTTGGACTAATGAAGTTCTGTTGAAATAAGCTGGAGTCATCTAGTGCTGACAAGAAATTTAATATAAAATGGCATGCTTGGGCAGGAGGAAAATCAAGGCTCTGCCAACCTGACAGAGATTGCTATGAAACTATTTCTCTTCTGGCAGAGCTTGACCAACGTAGCAGGAGTATGTGAGGAGTGAGGCACAGACAGCTCCCAAACTCACAGGCTGCTCTGAAAACCAGTTGTGTGTCAAAGGCACTACACGAATATCAGGTACAACTAACCAGAGATGGGCAAGAGGGAGACCCATTTCTCTTCACTCCAGCAATTTCACATAAATGTCATTAGGCTTTGTCCACTTAATAGCATTTGACACACCTTGATATTTTCCTACATGGAGTAAATTAAAAATTAATGTTTCCTTGCTTAAGTAAACACATTCCATGTTAATAACCAAACTTCAGAACACAGGGCAATGAGAGTTTGATATAAGTTGTCCCATAAGAGTAATGTTAAAATTGATAAGAAATAACAAAGTCAATGAATAATTAAAACTTGCTGGAGGCCACCCTCCTACAAATTTCAGCCTCCACAGAAATTAGTCCTCCTATCCTGCCAACCAGATGTTAAATGCTTTACTCGAGTCGTGTGTTTTGCCAGCAGAAATTCAGTTTTATCTAGCTGCAAATTGAATCATGGCTATTTCAATTTGGAGTCTTCTATTTGGGAAAGAGAACTCAAACAAAAATGCTGAAAGCTGAGGAAATTGATTTGGTTTTCAGTTTTGACAATCACTTTAAATTAACACTGTATTTGCATAATACTATATTTGTTTAATAATGAAATTATTTTTCAATTAATTTTCTATTTAATTTTTGGTTGCAGAGTATATTCACATAATATCACTGAAATTTAAATTTTCACCCATTCATAGTAATGCTTTATATCCCTTCTGTAATAAATTTCTACTGTGAAAAGTATTTTTTTGTGTTCAGTACATACGTTCATAAAGATAATTAAAAATGGGAATTTATTTCAGAAATTTCTTTTCTAAGAATCCTCTTTCTTAAGAAATTGAATTAATCAAGAGACCAGAAAAGGCAAGAACCACAGCTCCTGTGCAGAGATATCCTCCCATGTGTTTCAAATTGTCACATTATTGTCAGGGGCAGTGAAGTGACCAGCTTTTCAGCAAACAGACAGTTCTTTTATTAATTCAATATCACATCCCTGTGACACTGAGATTAAATTTTGCTGCCAGTGAAGAGCAATGTTATGGTTCCTGTGAATGATTCAGACTCAGAATATCCCTCCCTGTACGCTCTAACATGCACATTTACGTGTTTTATTGGTTGGCACCCACTTCTGTGATTTAAGAAATAAATTATTGGAATAATGAGTCATCCCTCAGAACAATGTGGATGCCTTTTCTTACTCTGAGATCCCACTGTTGGATTTATTTCCCCAAATGTATGATTGTTAGAATCAGGCAGGCAGCCTCTGTCCCCGTGGTTTCTCACAGAGAGGCATTTCTTGACTCCAATTCGCCCACTTCACTGAAATCCACATTTCCCAGCCTTTTCAAAACATCCTAGGTCCTCCAGGGTCTACAGTGTTGCACACCAGAGGAGGACTCTGGTATTTGGAGCGCTTCAAACAGAAGTAAGATGAGAGAAAACTAAATCTGATTTCAGAATTAAATAGCATTATAAGAGCTAAAAAGATGACCATGAAAATCAAAGTTATTTGCCCAGCATTTTAGTTCCTTAGACTCCTCTTGTTGTATCTAAAATATCAATAAAGGATAATGAAGACCCCTGCAGGTTAGGCTGATATGTTATCTTTGCACTACCCAGCATCCATGCTTTTCTTAGACAGTCACCACACAGAAACACAAGCAGATGAGAACTGAGCTTTCATGAAAATCTAGTTGATGTTGATCCTTTATTAGCTGAGGAAGTAATTTGCAGTATTGTAAATTCAGAACAGTTCTGGGGGTTTCATGTGGCGTGAGCTGGTTTCATCATTTTATTTATGATGAGGTTTAAAGCATGATATTTTCTTTTGGACTGACTTTTAAGAATGAATTCTCTGATTACCAATCAATGGTAAAATTGCCACACAGAGTACCTATGTTAATTCTATCACCACAATATCATCTGTGTTTTGAATTTGCAGTTGTACAATTCACAAACGAATGGGAAGCTGTCCCATGGGCATTTTGAGTGGTTTACTTGTATAAACTGCCACAAACAAATTAACCATGTATGCTTTTTCTGCATGGGAACATTTCCATCTTGCATTACTTTCAAACACACTGCAATTTTTGCTGCACAAGGTGCATTTACTTACTTGTAGCTGAGTAAAGTTTCAGTGTCACGCCAGGCCGGTAGGAAGGTGGCATAGACAGTACTGTGGAAGGCAAATCTAGGGAGAGGGAACAGAATAAAACTTGCTTTGATACTTTAAAAGAAAAAGGTAAGTTGATTAAAAGAGCAGCAGAAAAGAATAAAAAACTAACCCTGAACTCACAGTTCATTAATAAACACTTACATAGGCAGTGATGTATAAATAAAATATCATTCATCTATTTCTATATATTACTTTCTATTTCATAAATATTCCAACTGACACACTGTGTTGCTATCCCAGGTCAGCCTCACCTGGCTCTGTTTGCATCAGTTTGCTGGCTTCTTGTGAAGACACTGTCTGCATCCAAAACATGGACATGTCAGCTGTGGGAACAGAGAGACACTTCCTGTTGTTCATTATTTATCTGTCTACTGAGAATTGCTACGTATGAGACAGCTCAAGAGCCAGAGTCCCTCACCCAGTACTGCCAGTGACATATGAAAATGCCAGGATGAAACAGGAAGAACAAAAGCTGTACTCGACTAGAATTTGAAAAGCCTATGGACTAGGGAAGAACAGGATTTCAAGAAGGCATATTCAGGGGACACTAAAAGAAACATCTCTATTTTGCTTTTTAACAGGTCTGCTCACCAAATTTGTAGCAAAATGTGAGGGAACATCCAAGTGGTAGAAGTGTTTGTGGGAAGCAAGGCCAAGTTTTTCCCCTAAAGATAAGAAACTACAGCATGGAAGTTTTACTATAGCCAATTTTGATGTTTCTGCAATAAAGTAATCAACTCTGGTAATCCAGAGTGGGTCTCCCTCCAACCTCCACCTCAGAGACCCTTGGCCAAACCCCGCAGCAGTGGGGTAGGGCAGTTCCAGGGCTCCTGGCCATACTCACAGGGGCTGGGCTGCAGGGCTGGCAATGGGGCCAAGCTCCCCCCAGGGCTCAGAGGGGGTCTGGCTGTGCCCTGGGGCCTGGGAGCCTCCACATGGGGTGATGGAAACCACGGTCCTTTGGCTCCGGCTGTCTTTGGCCACGGTGGGAACGTTGTGGTGGGGATTTCCCCCCCTTTCTGGGCGAGAGGCATCCTGGTAGCTGGAGAAGCAAGAGACAGAGAGGGCAGCAGCACACTGTGGGTGCTGGTGCCCCATGGCAGCAGCAACTGCAACACACTGGGGGAGTATAATATCTAAAATACACCCAGAAAATCCCATCCACCCCTTGAGTGCTTCTCTGGCACTTGAGTGGCCGCTTCTCCATTTCGTTTTAAATATGGAAACACAGAGAGCTCCGATAATGTTTGAAATTTTAACTGAGAACATTTTAATGTGAGAGTTTTCATAAACGAAAAAAAGAAACTGAAATGTTCCTGCAGGGTTTTGTGTTTCTCTTCACATAATTTGTGCTTAATTTCCTGAACTGCTTCACTACAGTAGGAAGAGAGAAAGGGCTTGTCTGTTTGAAGGTGAGCAGGCAGCTACTGGAGGGCAGATGCTGCAGTTTGAGAACTGGCCCTCGTGGCTATAAGAGATAACAAAGGTTGGCATGTGGTTAAGGAAATTAAAAAAAACCCCATAAAGAACAGCAGACTGACTGCAGGAAATGCAGGCATTTTGTAGGAGAGAGATGCAGCTGCAATGACAAGGAAGTATGAAGTCTATCGATTTCTACTACAAGCCAGCAGGTGCAAAGCCTGGGGTTTTGGCTTCCAAAATGGGGCAGATCAGCACTTTTCTATCTTGGAGCCCCATAGCAAAGTTAAATGCACTAAAGTTAATGAAATGCTCAAGTACAGCTGAATGTCATATAACGTAATAGATAGAGAATAATACAGAAAAAAAAATGCTATAGAAAATAAGAGGAAATAGTTTAAATAATTTTAATTTTTGGTTTGAAAGTAACAACCAGTTTTTCTCTTCTTCTCTGCCTCTTTAAAACACTTATTTTTTCTGTTAAAATGGCTTTTCACAGGAGTTTTTCCTATCCTCCAACTTTTCAATGCATTACTGACATCATCTGCTGATTCAGAGAAATTTTATGCTACCCTTTATTTGGAGTTAACACCACAGTTAACTGCGCAGCAGACATACACCATCACTTGTCAAGACATTAATCAAAGGGAACACCAATTTAGGTCTGACAATATTTGCTCACATTTAAATGTCCACACATGTTCTGCTGATGAATCCAGTGTCTTGTTTGGGTCTTCCTGCAATTTCACAAAACTTGAGAAAACCGAATCTAGATCTTTGAGGTATGAGAAGACAAGGTTAGAGCACTCACTGTCCATTGCATATTGAGTGAGAAAAAGGAAAGAAATCAGATTCTGCTTCCATAGAAGCAGCTGTTATTTCTAATTAAAGGGGGGTTTGGCCAAGTGTCATCTTTTTTATTTGTTTGTTTTTAAAAGGAGAGAAACATCCCACAGCCACACAGCTTTCCACTGATTTCAATCTGCCTGCATTAATCTGTCATTGAAAATGGGAGATAGTGATAGGCAACAGTGAAATGTGAGCACCTGAAGTGCAACTCAAGATGGCAAAGGAGTTTTGGGTGGAGGAACCACGCAGGACAATGACTGAACGCATTCACCTCCACTCTGAAGGTAACTCATGTAAAGGTAGGAGGTCATTTGTGCTGAGAGCTATGGAAGGCACCCAGTTAGATTTGAGAACACTAGAGACTCTTCCCAGCCCAATGCTGAATTCTGTAAAAGCTCTCATCCCAGCAGGTTTTGTTTATTTCTCCACCAGAAAACCTTGCAACAAATAATTTAAAACTTTGTGAAATTTACTTACATTTGTAATTACTGTATGAAATTTTCAACAATATGAAATATTATTCTAACTATAATCAAATACATAATAATATGCAAATATATAAGCAATAAAAAATATTTATAGTAGTAGTAATGAGGATGGAGTACTCATTGCAAGAGCTATCTGGACATGATTTTTACTCTGGTTCCTGTTTCCTTTTATTCCCCAGGATGTACTTACCCAGGTCAGATGATGTGTTACTGGAAAATGTGTAATTAAGAATAGGAGACTTTTCTAGTATTTCCAAAAAATCAGACAGATTTTTCCCTGTAAATAGAAATATTTACAAATATCAAGAAAGGCATGTTTCGAGAATATATCATCACTGAGGAAAACCAGGGCAATATTTTTGGGTGGAGGGATTTTAAATTTTACCTGTCTGCCCTGCCATCACACAGATGTAGATACAATCAGAGTCATTGCTCTGACGCACTGAAAGGCAAAAAACCGTAAAAGAGATCATAGTTAGCAGATTTCCTTACATGGAATTATCTTAAACAATTGAAAACACAAAAAATGCCATTGGCTATGGCAGCTGACCAAGTATGTTCCTTCTGATCTAATTTTTTACAAAAAACCTCAGACCACCATCAAATCCAAATGTTAGTATCTTCAGGGAAAAAGTTTCTATCTAATTAAAATTCTAAGTTACAAGTATTTTTATATGGAAAAGAAATCTTCTGATAAAATAGCCCATACTTATTCCCTGTGAATCAGAATTGCTCAAAATGTCAGTATGCAATAATAACTCTCAAACCCACCAATTTTTAATAATTAATTATAAAACGTTCAAACAACATAGCTGCTATGGAAACATGTACATCTCTATATCACACACATACACATTATATATGTATCTTGTTCTATGTGTTGCAGGAAAAATGCCGTTGAGTGAGAGAAATAGGCTTTTATCCACATTTTTATGGTTGGTTTCATGCCAGGAGTAAATGAGACAGATAAGACAATGATAAGTATTCAAAGGAAATGCAAACCTGAGAGAATAGAAGTGGATTTGAAAATTTCTGTGAGATAACTGGTGGAGTTTCCAATGATATCAACAAGTAGAGCTGTAAAATCTAGACAAAAATAGAGAAAGTTTATTATTGAAAACACATAATAAACATCATGTAAGTCAAAAATTCTCTTTTATATGTGATGATATTTTAGATATATGCTCATACATGACAAAGTTTAAAATATTTTAAGGGTTAAAATATTTTGCTGGAGTGGACTGAAGAAACCAGGAGAATACTTTCAGAAGCATATTTCAAAAGATGACATCCAAAATGACATCAGTGTGTCTAAAAGCAAACTTAAATGGAATTTATCTGTTCAAGAGAACATTTAAAGTAATGCTCTGCTTAGTCTGCTTCAATGTAGAAAGAGATCTAAAGCCTGCAGCCTTTTTCTGCTGTAATTGCCTTTCTGCTGTGTAGGACCTTCCTACAGGCATTGGAATTTTTCCTCTGGGGTCTGCTTCAGAGATACTGATGATTAAGATGTCAACCCAAGAAATGGCTGGTGGCGTTGTGGTGCCACTTTCTAGCAGTAAAAGGTCACTGTTCTCACTTTGGGAGTGATGGACCTGAGCCCTGAATTTTCACTGCTCTGGAGAATGCTCCAATTCTCAAGATATTCTGGAATTGCAGCAGAAAGGTTTTAAGTTTCTCTGTTATTCTCCAAGGTGAACTGGGTAATTATCCATAAAGGTTTGTGAGATGTGTGGGTCCAGAGAAAGCCATGAAAGCCACCATGGCTTGTGCAGGGTCACCGTGTGTGGCACAGAGGGTTTGGAGTCTGGTCTGTAGCTGCTGATCTACTCTTGATGCCTTACATTAACCAGTCACAGAATCCAGACACTCAGATGCATCCTGAAAAGTTAAATTCTGTGAAATCAGGGATGTGAATGAGGGTTTCAGGTGAGGGGTTTGCCCAACAGTATTTCGTAGTCTGTTTAACAGCTCTATGAAGATGTTAATCCTTGTTTTCACTTCTCTTGGGCTCATTGAAGTTGCTGGAGTCCCTTGGTGGAGAGAAGCCCTTGTTCATCTCCTGTGGGTTATTTCAGGAGAGAAAATGTGGCCAAGGTGATGTATCATATATTGCTGGTTGTCTCTCCTGTGCTGCAATTTGTATTCCAAGGAGGAAAGGGAGGCCTTTTGCCAGTCAAACCCTGCCAGTCACTTGACTGATGGCTCCATCCCAGACTGGCTGGCTGGGTGCAGCCACCTGAGACTGAGGTCATGGAGGTAGAGCAGCCACTCCTGGTGAGTTATGGCTGCTGACCTCTGTGTGGTGGTGGTGGTAATCATAAGGATGAGGTCTGCAGAATTCAGACAACAGCCTTCAGCTCCAAAGGAAATAATTCAGCTTAAGCACATGCAATTGCCAACCTCTTGTGTACCCACCTGTCAAGTCATTTGTCACATTATTCAAACAGTAGCAGTAGTGCAGAGGGAACTTGCCAGGGTCAATATTTTTTGCGTTAGAGACTGGAGGGAGAGACAGAGAAAAAAATCAGTGTGTTGTTGCACAGGCTGTGGGAGAGAAACTGCTCCTGAGCTGAGCAAAGTGCCAACACTCACTGTTATAGATGGTGACTGACACTTTGTGGAAGGCAAACGAGCTGTAAGAGGTGACACTCAGCAAGGAGAAGAGTTTCTTGGTACCTGCAGAAACACAGGTCCATGCTATTAGTGCTTGGAACAAATTGTGAGAACAGCGTGTTTTGACTCTGCTCATTTAGTGCCTAAAGGATTCCCGAGGTGCCAGTAGGATACAGCTGCCTCACACTCAGTCTGTTCTCATTTCCACTGAAGGAAAGATCATTTGTATTGCTTCTTCCTTTTTATTTTGTTTTTCTTTTAATTGAAATGTACAGTGGATTAGAAAGTGCTTTCGAAAGGCATCCTACAAGTAATTATATTGTGTCTATACAAAACCCCACACTAATTTCCAAGTTCTCTGGGGCAGGCAGACATCTGCATTATAATTGCAGGAAGGTAACATGCTCCTAGAAGCAAATCTGGAGGCTGACAGCACATGTTTACAGCTTCTCCTGCTAACACTTGTAGTGCCTTTTCTCCAGCTCTGCTGGGCTGGCAGCTGTGACCTGCCCAGCCGTGTCCCATTACCTCTGAGTGCAGTGCTCAGCATCCCGTTCACCAGCTCTGTCAGGTTAATAGCAGCCAGGTCCAGGGACTTTGCAGGCAGCTCTGAAAGAAAAGGGGTGCATGAGGGCACAAGGAAACAGCTGTGCATCCACTGCTTATGTGGGCTAGAAATCTGTCAGAATGGGAAAACCAAAAGGAGCAGATTATGTATGGGGTGCACAAAAAAAAACACTGATGGGAAAATAAAATTCCAGGACCATGGAGATGGGTCTGGAAAATTGCAAGATATAGCAACAGTAGAATGGTGGGCCACAATTCAGGTCTGCCAGCTGTGCCCTTGGCCATGCCCTTGAGCAGCTGCAGGACCCAGCCAGCCCTGGCATGCTGGTGCCCTCTCCTGCTGGGCAATGGGTGTTTGCTGCCAACAGAACAGCAGATCTCACCATGCTGGCCACAAAAGGCAAAGGAAGTGCCTAGTAAATGTTCCCCCTTCCCCAAACCTACATGAAAATACAGATTTTGGTTTTTCAGCTACATTGATGACTATACTGCTTGCTACAACAGAATAATTTTGCTGTAGCCAAATCATACTTTTTTATCTTACCATATTTTATTTCTGTTGGTGTTGCTTGTTTTTCCCAAGTCAAAAATTTCAAAGATTTTTTTTTTTTTGCCTCCCTCCCACAAAGTCATGCTGAAGCAGAGCAGTACAGTGTCTGTGTGAGGGAGGAAGGTGTGTGAGCATGACAGAGAGAGGATGAACAGAGCAGGATGGAAAAAGAAGCACAGAAAAGCTGAGACGAGAACAAAATTGAATTTGGGGAGAAATGCAATTTTCCAATGACATCAGTATTATTTATAACCAATTTGAAGCCAAGCTACACCCCAGGGCTGAAAGCAGCTCTTGTCCACAGCATAGAGGAGAGAAAAGAAAAACCAAAAGGGAGTGAAGAGCTGGGAAGGAAAGGAAAAAGAGAAGAGTAGATTTTGGGTAGGACAGTTGTGAAGCTGGCCAGGGACTGGATTGGGTGGGGTGGCCTTACAGCAGGGGTGGGCTGGGGCTCACAGACTCTGCAGGAGCAGAGCCCATCTGCTGCCACCTCCATGCCCAGCACAGCACCTCCCATTGCCATTAACACCCATCCCTGGGGCTCCTGATTTGACTCCTGTTACCTGCAGTAGCCAGCACTGCCACTTGCTTCTCTTTCTTATTTTCTTTTCTTATGCATGAAGCTGAAAAATGAAGAAAGAGACTGAGAAGCAGTTTTCCCTGTTGAGCTTGCCCCTCAATAATCAAAATAAAAATATAATCGTAAATATTTGTAGAGATATTCACTAGGATTGCACAAGAATTTGCAGCAAGGTACAGAGTAAAATAAAGCCAAATCCAAACAAATTGTCCCTTCTCTGTGCATGTTTGTTATTCAGAGCAGTCATGCAAATTGAGGGTTGTCCTCAAGAGCTGTGTTGCAGGAGGAATGGGCTGAAACAGGGCTCAGAAGACTGGACTGGGTTTCTGGGATTCACTTGGTGACCAGCTGAGGTGCACAGCAGTAAGTGAGAGATTGCAGGACAAATTGAAGATATGTATTTGAGATTTAGGTTTCTTACCACACCAGAGGACAGCTGAGTGCCTCCCAAGAGTAATCCAAAAGGCTCTCCAAAGGAGTCAGTGCTAAAAAATGCTAACCTGCTGTGTTCTTATGAAGCTTCAGCTCCTCAGCCCATTCAAGTTCCCCTTTATATAAGCTTATAAAGGAGAAATACCCAGTAGATTGTAGTAGATATAATCCAGGGCTTATAAATCGTGATGCAGTGTTAATCAGCTGTATTAACAACCCTCAATTAGTCAGAGCTAAATTTGGATTGACAATCTAGGTGGTGGGAGCTCTTCTAACCCTTCTTTCTCTTTCCTTATGAACCTTTCTGATTCCAGAATCTCAGCATGGGATCCAGGAATAGGCACCACCTGCTCTGCCCTGCTGAATGACACCAGCCCTGCAGCTGCAGCCCATCAGCCTTGCCTGCACAGGGTGAAAGAACCAAGCCTGCCACAGATGGGGATGGGGCTCTGGGAGCAGCTGGGAAAGAGGCACCTGGGTTATTCCCTGGGGAGCACCAGGTCATTGTCCTTACCTGTGCTGAAAACCAGAAAAAGACATAGAAATGCCAGGCTCATCTTTGCTGCCACATGCCAGCAGAACCCCTGCATCATGGATGCTGACTTCCAGCAGGTTTGGCTGGTCTAGGAGAGAGAAATGCTCTTTCGGTGATGTTAAATTTTTAGCATTGAGAGATTTTGTCTAGCCTTCATCTCTCATACCAGATTTCTGTGATGCAGGCCAAGATTGGTGTTGGAAATGACAAAGAAACAGAGATTCTCACAATCAGTATTTCCTCTGGGCCTGTGGATGCTGTGAATTTTGCATGTGCCTCTCAGTTTTTGAGCCCTACCTAACTGGCTTTTCTGGGGGCTTGGTAAAGTTGTCAACAGAACCCTCTTCTCTGGCAGGATGAGCTGTGCCTAAAAGTCACCTGACTCAACAAGTGCCTAAAGTCTTTCTGTTAAAACAAGATAAAATTTTCTTATGTTTAGTTTCAAAACAGAAATGTCAACTGAGGTTCTCTTCCACAGAAATGTTTCTTTTCTGATCATTCCTTGCATTTCTGTAGGTACTATCACCAGGTTGTTTCCTGTGCTGCCTTTTCTACCTGCTTACTAATGATTAACAATGTTCTGCCTTTCAGACCATAAGCTGCTTTCCAGGTTTCAAAGATTTAATTAAATGTGGTTAGGAACAGGGGGAAAAAAAGTTTCTTTTCAGGTTTCCCCTCTTTTTACAACATCAGAACATTTCTAATAACTCTAGATGTCAGAAAATGAGAGATTATATGAAAATCAGCCAAAAAAAAAGTCCAAAAAAATTTTAATATCCTCTTGGAGCAGCTAATCTTGCAAGAAGGCAGCAAATCGTTATCTTGAAGATAATACTGTTCGATTGCTTACTGTTTTGTCATCACATTTAAAATATTTTTGATATTGAAGTCACTAGAGGATTAACACATTCAAAAAATGGCTTATTTGTATTTAGTGGCTCCAAAGAGACTCTTCCTTGGGATAGTGAAACAATACTAATTATTTCTGTGTTGGAAATGTCTGTGTTTGTTGGTCTGAGGAGTCAAAAGTCTGTAAGTGCCAGCTCTGCTAATTCAAGCAAAGCTCTGAGAGCTTTCAAGCAGTTCATCCTATCTATTCAGTCCATCTGCCCAAACCTTTTTACTCAGTCCCAAGCCTGGACTTATCCACAGTTTCTGCACAGCATGTGCAGATGAAAAGAACTGAGGCAGAAAGTGTTGGCCAAATCTCGTTCCCAGACTTCATATTCCATCACCTTTCTATGGAGTAATTACGCATGGACAGAGTCCAGTACCCCACAGACAAGTCTAGCACCGAAAATCATAAACCTGTCTTTTCTTGAAACAATATTTGGGATCTGGCAAAGTGCTAGACTACAGACCATGAAAATGTTGCTGTCACACAAATCACAGTGCCTGACTCCCTGGCAAGGCTATTCCCACTTCCACTCTCTGGTGTTATGAAGTTTTCTGAGACTTGTAACAGGTTTTTTTATGGATCTGTGGACTCTGTAATTAGGGGAGAGCAGTTAGCTCAAGCCTGCTCACAGGCTGATGTGATGGAAGCAGTGGAGGTGTGATCTGCATGGAGGTAAGAATAAAACTAATCCACATCTCTGGATTCTGATAATTTTTTTTGTCATCTTTGGTTTGGTTCAATGAAGTAGAGAGGAGTTAGTGAAAGATGCTCCTCAGTGGAGCTGAGTATGAGGAACTGGTGGATTGCAAAGCTGCAGGGAGATGGCTGTTGGAGAGAGCAGGCTTTGGGACATGGAGAGTTGGATGATCACACAAAAGGAGGTTTTAACTATGTGTGACTTGGAGCAGGGGTCTGTGGTGGCTGGTCCATCTAGATAATCAAGTCTCCTATTAAAAGGGAACTATTGGGTTCTCTCTTTGTTTGAGGTGAGAAGTGGGGTGATTTGCTGCTTTTTTTATACTTAATTTTGATTGTGCTATGAGAGGTGTCACCTTAGCTCTGCAAAATCTGCATTGGGATGAGTTGTGCTTTGTGGTGGTGGTTCAGTGTTTATGGGCCACAGACCCTCTGAGCACATTCCATGTTCCAGCCCTGACTGCTGAAAGACCCCACACCTCTGCCCTGCACAAGGATTTTGGCTGCATAGTGGGTGAAAGACCCAGACCTAGGAGCTGGGAGAAGAGGGCATGCCCTCTCTGTATCTACAGATTGAAACATTGGGCCAGTGTTCATCCACCATGAGGAAACTTGATTTCCAGGACCTGCTTTGAGGAGTATGGGCTCCCCTGGGTCACCAGTGAATCACACTAACACTAAAATCCTTGGTAAGTTCATTTCACAGACTGATGTGAAAGCACAACTGTTCTACAAAGGTTCATAAAGGGTAGATAGCAGATAATTTCCTATCAGAGATCTAACCTAGTACTAGTATGATCTATTTAAACTGGCCAGAGCTGTTCATGGCAGCAGGACAGGGGAAAATCATTTGACAGAGGACTTTGTGTTGCAAGTAAGAGCGGGGTCTAGAGAGACAACATTCCTAAAAAGACAGAGAAGAGGCAAGAAGACTGACATATGAAAGGCTCATCTATTTTAGGAGAGAGAGAAAAGCTGTAAAAGTACAAACAAAATAGAGCAATATAAATTGTGCTTGGAAGCATTCCCCACATTCCCCTGGGTGAAGCTTTCTTGCTCACCTGAATTGTCAGTTCCCTGCTGTCTTCCCCACTGAGCTGCTCCTCTGTGCTAATCAACAGACACAATTTTCTCCACACACAGTGCTGATTTCCAGCAGGAATTCAGAGAAGGCATTAACCTGGCCATATCACACTACAGACTCAACCAAGCAAAACATCTAATGATAAGGACAACAGGAAAAGATATCCTGGAAGGATGGATCAGAGTGAGATAAATCCTGTTCTGCTTCTAGCAAAGAAATATTGAGTATTGTTGAAATAAAATGATAGAAAATCCTCCAGTGTTTGTTTTGCCCAAATGCCAGATTTAGCACTGGTGTGTTCCCTGACCAGCACAAAATACTTAAAAAGAAATTGCAGATAAATCTTAATACTAGGGATATCACTCCAAAATGGACTACCCTTGCTCCTTATTTGGTAGAGACTTTGATTTAAATTTGAAGCATTAGCTTTTAGCTGCTTCCCAAAATCTTTTTTCCAGCATTAACTCTCTGAAAGTTATGCTATCCAACTAACTTTCAAAACCATGTGTGACAACCATTCCTAGAACTGTTGCCTGAAATATCTTATCTCTCAGCAATGTGAATATTAGTAGTATTAACTCTTGCAATACACGTCACATTTGTGTTACCCTGGATATTCAATATCCAATTTTTATTTATAAGAGACAAGTCTTTATTACTTTGCAACTGTATCTCTCTTGAAGTGACTCCACTGTGATGACTGAAATACATGTCCAGATTGCAAACATGAAACCCTCATTGTCCTCCAGATCAAAATCACCATTTCCATGTCAGACTCTCCTGAGATTCACAGGCACTGAAGACACAGGTGCCTCCCAGCTCCGAGCAGGCAGACAAATCCCACAAACTGACTCAGAGAAGGTTTTCCTTTCAAACATTTATCTGATAAAGCCTGGGGGTCAAGCCTTATGTTACAAATTCTCCTTCACCTCTGCTGGCTATAACAATCCTATTCTGTTTATTTTAAGCTGAATGATATCAGTAGAATCTATTTTATTTAGAACTGTTGATCCAGAGTTCCCTGAACTGCTGAATTGGAGATTTTAATCCAGTTCAAATTACTTTTATACACACATGAAGATCTCTTATTAAATCCTCTTCTGTTACTCTGGGTTAACAGCAATCTTAAACCAATGTGTTTATTAGCTATGCTTCAGTAGAACTCCTTTCAATGTGGCAGGTAACCATGAAGTTTGAATTGTTTTCATTTTTCTTGTACAAACATAGTGCACTCCAACATCAAGCAGTTTCCTCATGTCTTCACGCTTAACAGAGCGGAACAGAAATTAAGAGAACAAGGAAATAAAAGAGGAAAGTTCTTGAGTATGAATTTTCTTACCTTCATTCAGTTGCAACATCTAAAGGTCATATCTCATTTTAAGCACACCATCATCCACCAAGTCTAAAGAAATATTTCAAGTTAATGTGAAAATATGCCCGTGTTATAACTGCATGCTTCATTACATTGATACAATTATTTTTTAAGGTCAGATTTATTTGTGTGAGAATGCAATAAAAAGCAATAAATATACATTTAATAAAAAACCATTTAGTTTCCTACATTTCCACTGAGCATTAATAGCACAGCTGAAATGGTTTCCTTCAAGTACAAGCAAAACCACCAAGATCTTGAATAGTTAATATCAACTTACCTGATTTCTCATGACAAAAATTATTATCTTCGGAGCCTATATAAAACTGGAAGCTATTTCCAGGTCTTAATAAACAGTTTGTGAAAAAACTTTGAGTAGACAGGCTTGATAATCTTTCCTTAAAATCCTGTGAAAATTGTTATCCTAATCCCTGAAGGACCCAGTAGAGGTAACACAATCGTAAGCACACAAAGTGCCTGTTGAATCCCGCATGGAAAGGCTCTGTGGCAGGTCAGGAGGGGATTGGAAGCTCCTTTTGGCAGTAGGATTGAATTGTGGAGGATTTTTTTTTTCCCTTTTAAAGGAACAGCTCTGCTTACTGCAATTAGAGCAATGCCATCTTTAAATCCTCCAATTAGGCAAGGGTGAGCCCCTCTGGTAAAGCTTCAGCCATCCTTCAGTTCAAACAAAGGACATTGTCAAGAGGGCAGAGATGACACCTGAAGAGTATCTTAAGTGTGCAACCTCAAAAGGAATAAAATGTCAGTTAAAACAGGAAAATTGCCTGGAATCGTGGTTAAATGGTGAGGAAGGAAGAGAGGTTTGGCCAGAGCAATGACATAAGGTCGTTTCAGTGATGCTGAGTGATGTTTAGTAGTATCCAAAGGATACTGTTAGAAACAGCTGGAAAAATTCTGCTCCCATTTACTCCAGGGGGCTGGAAATAATTCCTCTGAAATCAATGAATTTAGATGCAGCACAGTTAAAAGCCAATGATCATCCATTCAGCAATTTTATCACAATCCACCAAACATTTTGACTTGTGAAATCACTCAAAACATTATAGCAATTAATGAAGGAAATCTAAATGGATTCACAGTCAGTTTATGAAATAAAAAGTGCTTTAGCAACAATTTTATGTGTGTGGTTGAGCTGTGTGTCTGTCTGTCTAAAAATCCTGCCTTCACCAAGAACTTCAGATGCTTCAAGGAAAGCCACATTTAACAGACCTGTATCTGGTCAATAAGATGCCCACATATTTGTGCACATGCATGCACAATTTTTCCTTGTTTTTGTTCACTCTGTCTTTCACAAAAAAACATTATGCAGTGGGGTGTCACTGCACTGAGTATTATTTAATTCAATATGGAATTTACTGCTGTGAAAAAAGGAGAATTTTTGAGACCCGTGACTGAATGCTGCAGCTGGAGGAATATGGAAGCAACTTTTCTTTGACAAGACTTACTTTTACTGACTTAATTACTAGTTGCTCAGTATCACATCAAGAAGGCTGGGATGAAAGTCCTCTCTGTAACAGCTGACAAAACCAGATATAGCCAGGAAAATGTGTGCTCTGGGATCAGTTCCAGCCGTTTGATGTTTGCCTATGAGGATAATTAGACTTTCAGCAGGTTTTACCTCATGCTGTGTTTTACCCTGGGACTCTGTAATTTTAACTTTCCTCAGCTGCTGAGCAATGCTCAGGTGACCTGGGAGGGGGCTTTTGTTCAGCCCCAACTTTGACTCTTGGGGACAATGCTGTGTTCTCACTCAGAACATCCCTCTGAGCAAGTGGTTTTCTCAGGAGTATAGTCTTTACATGCCTCCTTTTCCCAGCATCCCTTTGTGTGGCAGCATAACCAGCATCCCATAATCCAGAACAGGAAAATAAGACATTTTTAGTGTCTCTTAGTAACACAATTCATATAAATTACCTAGTCAATGCATCCATTTGCTGAAGGTTGCACAGGGTAAGGCCCTGCTAATGCAATTTAAATAATCACAAATTCAAGGATATGCCTGTGATTTATCTGTAAGAGACAGTGTGGTGTGACCTTCTGGTAAGGATGGAGAAAATGAAATCTGGCTGTTGGAACTCTGTCTCTCCGTGGGCTGTGAGTACAGAGTGAAAGGAATGCACTTCTTCCTTCTGCCTTTTTCTTAGGCCTTTAGAGGTGATTAAAAGCACACATTTCTCTACAGAAATTGCAGTATGTGTGACTGCAAGAGCTCCAGCCATACATTCCTGTGACCTCAGCCAGTGGCATGAGCCAGCTTACCGCCACCTGCTCTGTCCTGAGGTGACCAGGTATGACCACCCTCAGGAACGACCTGGTCAGTGTCCTCAGGTAGGACCACCCTCCACCCTGGCTGGGCTAAAACATGAGCTGTGGCACCTAGAGCGCTGTAGTACCTAAAGCACCTTGCAAACCTGTCTGATTTACCTTGTTAGAAAACACAAATCCAGCTGTGCCTCTCACCAGATGCTGATGTGCAAGAGAGAAGGAAATGCTGTTTTTAAATACAGTGTAAAGAAGCAAACTTAACTCAAGTTTACCCCAGAACATTGAAGTTTTATTTTCAGTTATACTTTATTTTAATGTGGCAAATGTTTCCATGAAAGCATCTTTGGGTGGTTGTTAAACAAATTTTGTATATAAAAGTATCAATTGAGTAAATTTCATTTGTTCTGAAAAAAACTGATTGCACTTCAACACTTCTCTGTTAGTCCCCTACCATTACAATTTTACAAGATTTTTGGTTTATTTTATTAAGAAATGTACTAGCTCCATAAAGTTTTATTTTCAGATTTTACCAATATCCTTCTATTATATTTACTTTTGGCACAAGTTTTATGACGGACAATTCCCTAAATGTATTACTGTTTCTTTGTCAATCTTTTTTCAGAAGAACAACATTTCATCTCCTAAAAGAAAAATTATATTAAGGAACACAGAATTATTACATTTGGAAAAGACCTCTAAGATGATTGAGTCCAACCATTGACCCAGCACTGCCAAGTCCACCCCTAAAGCACACCCCCAAGTGCCACATCTACACATTTTTTACACACCTCTAGGGATGGTGATTCCCTGGACATTGCCTGGATATCCTGTTCCACTGCTTGATAACCCTTCCATTGCAGAAATTGTTCCTAATATCCAATCTAAACCTCCCTTGGCACAATGTGAGGCCATTTTCTCTTTTCCTGTCCTTTGTTACCTGGGAGAAGAGACCAATCCTCACCTGGCTGCAGCCTCCTTTCAGGCAGAGAGTGATAAGGTCTTTCCTGAGCTTCCTTTTCTCCATGCTGAACACCCCCAGCTCCCTCAGCTGCTCCTCATCAGACTTGTGCTCCAGACCCTTCCCCTGCTCCACTGCCCTGCTCTGGACACACTCCAGCCCCTCAATGTCTTTCTTGTAGTGAAGGGGCCAAAACTGAGTGCAGGATTCGAGGTGTGGCCTCCCCAGTGCCCAGCACAGGGGGACAGTCACTGCCATGGCCCTGCTGGTGACACTATTGATGGCCAGGTGCCCTTGGCCTTCTTGGCCACCTGGGCACACCCTGGCTCATGTTCAGCTGCTGCCAGGCAGGGCCCCAGTGCCTTTCCCACTGAGAGCTTTTCAGTCACTCAGCCTCCAGCCTGGAGCACTGGAGGAGGTTGTTTTGACTCAAGTGCAGAACCAAGCACTTTGCTCTGTAGAACCCCAAATGTATAGTTATATATATATATATATATATATATATGTTCCCATTCATAGAATTTCTTTCCCATTTCAGAACGTGTATTTAGAACTGCAAATGGTTTCTGTCCTTTATATAATTTTTTCTTTCACTTTGTTAAGATTAGTACTGACACCACAAAATTTCCTGAACAGAATGCACATTCTACAAACTGTTTTCAGTAAGAATGTTTTGTATATTTACTAGTCTAAAGTAGGGAACACTTTCTTTGGAAGTGTCTGATATTGTGAAACTTTTTTGAATTCAAGTATCCTCTTAAGGGAGTAAAAGGAGAGAAATTAAAAAAAAAAAAAAAAAAGAACC
>VWYP01009682.1:100289-114878 GCA_013400435.1 Pycnonotus jocosus | reverse complement strand
CCATGGAGATTGTGAAAATGTGTAGTGGAGAGAGGCATGAAGTCCTAGTGGTTTTCTTATCTGTATGTGAGTTTCAATGCATGAGATTTTTACACAATACTGTGCACTGCTCCTTGGGGGTTTCCAAAGATGTTAGTTTGTGATCAAGCACTTGGCATTTTTAAACACAGATCTTCATAAAGCCTTGATTACATGCCAAGAAATTTCAGCAGTCCAGAACTTATTTAGAAAAATATTTAATGACTTATCCAATTATTTTATTTCTGATAGGATATGTGTCAGAGATGTAACTGATCCCATCAAATCTGCCAAAATATTCAAAGAACATATTATATCTTTTTTCATGATCTCTAGTCTGCATTCAGCTGTCCATCTACACCTGACATAAAGAAGCAGGAGAAAAGCTGTGGTGCTGTTCCAAACTCACTGGGCTACCAGCCATTATCTTAGAGGGCAATTTCTCTAAATAATGTCTAGCTCTCCTGCTGCTCTCTGCCATGGGATTTGGCTTTCCTGATCCCATCCCTTCTCTGTAGTCCAAGAGGATGCTCCGTGTTCCAAGAGGATGCTCTGTGTTAATCAAGGAACCATTTTACTCTGGACACTCTTAAAAATCAAAGCATCCTGCGAAGAAACAGAAGGATACACTGAGAAAATCCCACTCCTGACACTTTTGTTTGAGCCATACTGGACTTAATTTTACCCTTTCTAAACTGCTGACCCTAACTCCTATTCTGCTTAGGTGGGGGACAATTGTATAAAATCCCCAAAGTCTCATAAAGAGGTAAGCACAGGCTGCATCCCTGGACGTAAGCAGGGCTTTGCCTGAGAACAGGTATCACACCTTCCTCCCATTTGAGTCCATTTCTTAAAAGATCAGACCTAATGCCTTACCAAAATCCAGTGATTTGTCAGGTTTTGGTCTTTGGGTGACAGCCAAGGGGAAATTTTAATGCAATACCTTTCAGTGCAGGTGAACAAAAGCTGAGTGTTTCACCTGTGGTGTCTGTGAAATCCTCAGGTAAATGTCATTGCTGTGCCTGGCAGCTGCAGGGCTCAGCTCCAGCCCTTCAGTTCAAGCTGGGACATTCACTGCTAAGGCAGTAATGATAACACAGGGTAGAATTGTCTATAAAAGTGAAGACATCTCAAAAACCCCTGAACTGCAAAAAGTTCCGAATTCCACACTCTGGTGCATTAGTTTTTTAAAAAAACAAACTATCAATCTTTGGAAAAAAAATAGCTTGGCTGTAAGAACCTGACATTAACCCTATCTCTTGTTTAGTTATTACTTTTATTTAAATTGAATCATTTAAAACAGACTCAAAAGCACTACAACTAAACATTGCACTACAAAAGGATCTTTTAATAATTCCCACTTTACAGTGATTTAGAAGTGGGATAAGACATGGCATAAATATTGAATGTTTACCTACCACAAAAAAATAAAACTCCTTTTTTTATGTTGTATTTCAAGTGCTCAGCAGAGCTGATTCCTTGGTGACAGCCATGAAACTGAAGCAAGAGAATGCCTTAAAAATACATCTCTGTGTCCAGCTAAACTTTTGGGAGGAGTTGATGTTTCACCTGTTTCTCTCCCTGTCTCATTCAGACACAGAACCACACAGAAATGCAGCAACAGAACCAGGGGCAGAATTCAAGCAAATTCCCTGCAGGGGATATTCTGATCATGCCTGTGCCATTACTGTGTTCTCTCGATATTTTGTTTGCAATTTCATAATATTTTAGCACATTAATGTCTCCAATATGAATGTATTTTCCCCCACTTCTCATTTCCCCCCACATGTATGCTCAAAGACACTAAATAAATCGTGGCCATTACATGGCCACTAAATCAAAAGATGTCACAAATAATGGGATCTACTCTGTGTTGACAGGGCTGGCTGTGGAAGCCACATAAAACCTACTTGTAGCTGAGTTTAGTCCTGCCCAGATGAAGCCAAAAGTGTCATTGCCAATATTTCTGCTGGGGTACATCTGACAATGTATTCTTGGAATATGTGTGAAGATATTAAATGAAAACAAATTCATCCACACAATAATTGAAATTTCTATTTATTAATAAGTGGTGCAGTTTTTAAAGACAGAACATAAAAAAATCAGTTAAGAAGTATTGTTTGCATAATATATTGAAATAAACATATTAAATTTGTTCAAATAGTGGGCAGTGCCAGAATAGAAATTACACATACAGTTTAAAAATTACAATAAATAATATTATAAAGAGCACTAAAGGCCACTTGTATAAAAGTTGTGTTCTCTTGTCAGCCAGAATCTGAAAAGCATCTTTGTAGCATGGAGAAGATTTCAGTGAGCAAGGCACAAATACTAGTAATAATAAGATGCCATAACTAGAAAACAAAATGCAGTTAGCTATGTAACCTTCAGTCTCAGCATGTTCTTCATGATGGAAATAGGATTTCAGTATTTTGCTTCAGATAACTTCAGAGGGAAGCTACTCAAAGCTGAATTGGGAAAGATCAAATCTTACAGCCTAAAAAACCAGAAGGAAAAGTGATACCCAGGATCTTTATTCCCAGAGTGCCCAGCTAAAAACACTAGGAAATGCTCATTTTCCCCCTGCACCTCTTAAAATAATCTTTGAATTGTACACTCACTTCCATCTGGGCTCTTGAAAAAGTGACATCCCACCAAATTCAGGAGGTGCTGTAGGGAATTTAGGTTTTCAGCTCTCAGGCACCTAGAGCTTGGTGGTGGGGGCTGTGGGGTGCAAGGAACCCAGCTCCAGCTCTTTCCTCAGCTGCTCTGCAGCAAGCAGGATGGATTTAGCTCTCCCCTAAGCAGACGTGACCCCTCTGCAGCAGCTGGGCTCCCAGCAGGGATGAGGGTGCTCTTACTCTGCATTTCCTGACTGCTTTGGGCTGTGATCTTGCAAACTGCCTGGACCTTGGTGCTGTGTGAAGGCTGCAGCCCCCAGGTTCAGGTGGGCTTTAGTTTGCAGAGCTCATGGGCCACCATTTGCAACAGAAAAATTTTAAACTATTTCCACTCTGGACTGTTATAATGTAGCAACATTACAGATAAAAACAGAGCAAATATAGCCAAAGTCCATTTAGGGACTTTTTAATCAATCTCTCCATGGGTTGAATTCCCTTTTATTTTGATACAAGCCAGACTGATAAATTCAGGGCAGGGAAAAGCCAAGGCAAGGACAACAGTCATTACCTGACTAGATTTTTTTTTTTAAGTACCAACTCCTTAAGTACAGCATAAACCACATTTATCATACCTTCATACTTCAACTAAGCATTCACTTTTGCCTTAATCAAATAGTCCCAGTTTTCATCTAAAATGAAGAATCATAATTGATAATAATGCTGCAAAGAGAGGCACACAATGTAAACACAGATTCACCTTTTTGAAAGCTTCCAGACATGTGGCATTTGTTAGGGACTGAAAATCACTCTCAAAATGTAGCCAAGAAAAATGTTTCTAGATCAGTGCTGTCCTTCACAAGGAAGTTTATAAATAAAGGCAGATTAGAACCCAGCCCTAGTCCCAGTGCATCACTGTGAGAAGGTTTCTTACTTACTTCAAGGAGAGCAGAGAAAAGCTCCACAGTTTCAAATTATGAAAACTATCTCAAGGCCTGAAATGAGATGAGAGTCATGAAAGTCATTAATACTTTTTAATGTTAAGTGCATACAGACAAAGTACTAATGTCAGTCAAGATGCTAGAAAGATCTGACCCAAAGAGAATTGATAACTTTTAAACTGAAACATCATGCAGAAGAAGGTATAAATCTAATTAATTCCTATTACGAAGACTATTAGTGACCCAGATGCTGTTCTCAACTGAAATTGTGAATAGAGGTTCCTTGGGTGTGGAAACAGGTCTTGACCTTCTTAATGTTACTGGGATCACACAGAGTTTATTTTACTTTGTCCAATATCCATGGCCAGCACATAAAGTGCATTCCAAGGTGGATGCACTGCCTGGGCTCTCCCTGATGGGAGCCTGATGAAGTTGGTGTGCACATCCCAGATCAGGGATGGTGCCCAGATCTCACCTTGTTGGTGGCACCTTGACACCCATCTGATGTCAGCACAGACAGCAGAACTGAGAGATGCCCTATTTTTAATCCTGATGATGTAAAGGGCAGAGAGCTGCTAAGAACAGCACCCTTATGAACAGAGCAGTGACAGGTTTCAGTACTGAGAAGGAAAAATACATATTAAAATAAGCTAATCAGATCTGCCTGTCTCATTTCTTGGATCTCTTTCACAGGACACACAGATGTCTACTGCAGAGGATCTTGCTGAGTTTATCACCAGTGCTTTTGAAGAAGAGGCAGATCTTATCTGGCGTAATTAAATATTTCATGGTGTGGCTACAAATACCTGACCTGACACATTTAAGATGCATATTGCAAATTGGTGATTGCAGGCCAGAGAAAATACTAACTTCAAGACAGTTCAGCTGCTAAGTGTGCAAAGTGCAGGGCAGCCCAAATCCTGCTTTCTCTGGGGCTGTACTCCGTCTGCAGGTGAATATTCATCCAAGTCTCTGCCTTTGCTTGGATTTTCTCTTGGAAAGAACACACAGTTATAAGGAGGCTATTTATGGATTTTCAACTGGGTTTAATACTGAGAAAAGATTCCTTTTATGTGACCTGCCATGGAAGAGAACAGAAACCTGAGCTGAAGGATTTCAGTGGGAATTGGACAGGGAACTGCATGGCATAGCCACTGTCACAGACAGCCATAAACAAATTGATCAGACTGCATGTGCTTTTTGGCTGCCTTGATTTTTGATTGCTTAGATGTAGAAAGCATTTAAAGAAGGACCAAATTCAGACGAAATCAGTAGGAATGACAGGCCCTTGACATACAAGAAAACTGAAGCAGGTTTGTCCAGCACATACTTACATCAACTGCAGAAATGTAGCAATGTTAAAATAATTTCTCATTCTTTTCCATTCTATTGTCATGTGAGGGTTAAATCTCACAAGTTGCCACAGACATCTATTATTATTTCAGAAGGCTTGCAACAGGTACAATGCAGGTATTTCCAAGAATTGCAAAGGCCAAAGAATTCTTCTCAATATGCCAAATTATAATGAATTACACTTTGGTCATTTAGTTTCATTCTTTGCAAATTTAGCCACAAAACTATGCCAAACACAGATTATCTTTCAGGTCAATGCTATTTTGTCAATTAAGTAATTACCAAAATTGTGGCTCATACCATCATAGTTACTGGCTTCAGAACAGCTCCATGGACTCAGCCCAGGCTTCAAAGGCTGTAACTGGTCTGCAGTATTTAATCCAGTAACAACAGCAATCTGTTCACTCTGAAGATCCATCCCAGAAGGATGAATCATGATTTAGCTGAAGAATTGGATGAAGTAAGAAGATCCTAATCCTTTAGATGTCTCTTCCAATAGAGAACAGACAATGAAGATGAAGACAATGCCCACAACTGGGAAAGAACTGAAGTTCCCTGGATGGAACGACTGCTATGAGATGTCAACAATACTGAGGAATTAAACCAAAAGTTTACTATGGTCAAAAAAACCCAATTAAACATTGTTCATTGGAATGCTTTCTATCCAGGGCTGTGCAAAACCCACTAAAGCACTGGGAAGCCCAGTAAGGTGTTCTTGGCTCAGACTGGATGTGCCAAGGAAGCTCAGCTGTGCAGCTGTAATACAGTGTAGTACAAGCAGTCTCTACAAAAAGTTCCTCTTCTAACATCTTATTTGGGCCAAATCCTTGCATCTTTGTTGGTCAGTGCCCTGGCCACAGTGGGGAAGTCTTTGTGTGGAGTGACAGGGATTGTTCTGGACATGAGGAGGGGATGAGCCACGGCAGAGAGGCTGCACCTTGGGTCAGTGGGGGAGAGGTGAGAGCCTGGACACTGATTGTGTGGTCTCTGATCATCTGACACCTAAGCAAGTCACCCTCTGCTCTCTTTGAAGTTGGTAGACATTTAGTCTTTGTAGATAACTGAGTTAAAGGTGAGATTAATCTCATCCTAAAGTTGATGTGTGCCTTGGTTCCTGTACCCTGTGCTCACTGACTGTGCTCCTTTATTTCCCACCAGCTGTAAAGAGTGTACAGCCATCAAGTTGGACATCACATGGATGCTATTTCATGGACACACTGACTGACAATGGGTAAGACCTGAATAAGACATTTGGATATGCTAGTTTCACTAGCTTTATAGGTACTACATTCCCACTGTAGTGGTGACATCTTTGATTCATTTCTTTCTAGTAGTCCAGTGATTTTCCTGGTTTCTTCCTTCTCAATGATTTCCAACTTCCATTAAAAAAGATTTGGCTGAGGCCTAGGAAGCATACTCATCTCTCTGTTGCTCAGGGACACATGACAAAAATGGTGATTATTTATTCATACATTAATCTTAAATATAGCATACATTCACGGATTTGGAGCACTCCATTTCCAAGAGAAAAAGTAAACAGAGAGAAACAGATCCTGGCAGCATCTCACACTGTAGGACTTGCAGGGAAGAGAATAGCAATTTTCTGCACATCTGAGGAGCTCAAAGCACTTGGCAAATATTACAGAATTGAGCCTTTCAACCTGTGAGCATGTGTGGAAGCGTAACTCCCAATTAACAGATTGGGAAACTGAGGCCGAGTTACATTATGCATCTTACTTAGCAGCACCTCAGTAAATAGAAGAGTGGAGTGTATAAACCTGGAGTTCCCTACACTGAACAATCTTATTTTTGTAACAAAGAAAATTTGGCCCCATAAGTAGCAAATAGACTTTGCAAAAGGTTTTCTAAAAAAAAGCATTATAATCCTACTTTGAGCAATTTTATAAATGCTAGTGAAGATTTTCAAAGTAGTTTGAGGGATTTCTATTTACATTTTACAATAAATAAGTATTTATGATTGATCCCAGGAGGTGGCTTTGATGATTTAAAATCCTACCCTTTATTTCATTTCAACACTGTATTTCAGGGGTAATTATATAAGAGATCACATGAGAAACATTTAGTTCACAAAAACATTTCAATAAGGTCATACTTTAACTCAGCTTTTTCCCTGCTTTTGATATTAGAAATTTTTGGCGTGGTTGATTAGAGATTGATTTGCTTATACTGGAAAATGATTCAGATGTTATGTTTCCACAAAGGGATATTGTTCCTGAAAATCTTTTTATTTTGCTGCTCTGTTGACAAAACGTAGCAAGAACCACTGTATCTTGTCTGTTATCAATTCACCATTGTTGTATTGAAGAGTACCAGATAGATATGTATCATGGAAGAAATCAGCTGTACCATTTATATAGGGCAAAGTCATGCAAACCATGCTCAAAACTAAGCTCCTTAGTTTTGGTAGCATGAAAAAAACTGCATCAGTAAATTGTATGAAATGGTGCAGAATGACTACCACTAATATCACATGCATCTTATGCAGCCATTGGTGTTTTGAACTAGTAAGCTTTGGGTGTAGAGTAAGTGAGATATACAAAGTATGCTTACATTACAAGGAGACGCCAACCAGTGACTGCCCCCACAGGCGCTTTTAAACTGGCTTGTTCGACGGGGTCCATATGGAATCCGAAATCCCATCTCCTGTGGAGGACAGAGGCATGGAGCCACTGGGTGTGAAAGGGTCAGTGTCTGTGTCTGTCTCCCCCTCTGCCAGGTAGCGTTTCTCCCTCATCCACGCCGCTCCCCCGCTGGGCCCGAAGGGGAAGTCGTCCCTCTCCTGGGAGATGCTGAAGCCGCTCGGGGAGCGCTCGAGTTCCTCGTGGTTGACGGAGAGGAGGGACAGTGGAGTGTCGCTGTCTCTCGTCAGGCTCCTCCTCTGCCTCGGAGACACCTTGTCCGAGTAAGGGCTCTGAAGGTCCCCCTGGGAGTGGTAGCTGACCTGGGAGTCCATTAATGTAAATATTGGCAGAACTGTCGGCCTTTCTGCATATGAAGTTGAGGAAGGTGCGGCTTGCAGTTTGCCAGAGTTTTGCCCACCTATTGATAAAGGTTGTGAGTGAGCCATGTGCCCCCGTGCTGAGAAACCATAGGGGCTGACTTTGTTGACCGGAACCTGCTGGAAGTTGTAAGGAGTTTCACGAGAACACTGCTCAGTGTATTTGTATATTATTGTTTTTAATTCAGAATACTTGTTTTCTTCTCTCTTCTCCCTTGCAGGAGAAGCGGTTTCTTTCAATGGACTTATCTCAGCAACTTGTATCTGCAGCTGTTCCATGTGATGCATATGCATATCAACAAGAAAATCCAGTTTCTTCCCCATGTCATTTACCTGAAAAACACCAATGTCATTATATTGCCTCAAGTCAGTTGATCAAAAAGAGTCCATGATTCCACATGTGCACTGCCCTGAGCAATGGTGTGCTGCCATGTTTGTTGGTCATGGAGGTACATACAATAACCATGACCTTCCCTCAGAAGCTGGGCTGAAATGGATGACAGTCTATCCTCTAAATGCCTCAGAGTAAGAACTCCCTATGAACTGTTCCAAAAACATTATTATTATTGTTGGATATTTAACAGTACAGTATCCAACAGGACTCTATAATGTTATGACAAAGTCTTGACACCAGTGGTAAATAGCTATTACCAAAATACAATATATGGAATTACCTTTGCATACAGACCTGTTCACTCAACTGTGAATCACAGAATAATCTAGGTTGGAAAAGACTTTTTCGATCATTGAGTCCAACCTATGACCTAACACCACCTAATAGTCCCACAACATAGGGTTACATATCAGGATTAGTTTCCTTTCTCTTTTGAGACCAGACCCTGCAGGAAAAGGGCTTGCTCACACCAAACACCAGATGTGATGAGTACTGAAGTGACAGGAATGAAAACATCTCACTTCAACATTGTGGTTAGGATCTTCCACCATACACAGTGACACTGATTCAACAAGTTTCAGACAAATGAATACTTCCCAGGTAGATAAATTCTTCATGAAAAACTAGCAACATAATTTTGTGATCATTAGAACAAGATCTCTGTGAGTCTTCACCACCATCAGCACAATGCTGCCTGGGTCAGCCAGAGTCATGTAGAATTTATGTCAGCTCTGTCATTTCTGAACAAGCACCTCAGCCTCTGTCATTGTCATTAAATTACTTACCTGCCTCTCAACTTTAACAAATTTTCCCATCATACTTTGGTCTTCAGTATCAGCTGTGGATGCTTTGGCTACATATGGTTCATTTCTATAAAGAATTAATAACTCTATTAGTGTTCAATATTTATTTGTATCACAATAAGCAATTTATATCAGAAAAAAGAATTGTTGTCTTGTTGATTTGTTCACAGAGCTTCTTGGAGCCCTTTTAGCTGTTTATACAAACAGGAGTGAAAGTCTATTCTATGCGATGCTAATGCATTCCTAAAAAATATAATCTTGATTTTTAATTTTTTGGGGTTTTGTTTTTTCAAGTTTAAGATAAAGATTTAAAAGCCCTAGAAGTTCAAAATAAAATTTAAATTAATCTCCAGCCTGTTAGTATAATTTCAGGTTTGTGAAAATTATTGAGATAGTGCAGTTTGTGGGTCTACAGATGGCCATGTGTTTTCAAATCTAATTATTTATAATTAGTGTCTTTGGAGATTGAATCTGAGTTTCAAGGATGAGTGTGTATTTTTTCTCAATTTCATTATATCAAATAGCAAGTATCAGAGATTGGAAATGCTGAAAACAGTCTGGTCTGGAGATTTAAATCTGATTCCAGAGTAGGTTTTCATCTTTGCAATTTCCTCCTGCCTGTCCATCAGAGGGCTCAAATTCATTAGGTGAGAAGATGATCTCTAACTAAAGATCTTGATTTATAAACTTCATGAGATCTTGGATGCTCATGCTCAAGTTAAACCTTTATCAAATGGTTTCCAAACATGTCAAAGGAATCAATATCTTCCCATAACAAAGTCTAGAAAAACAATTTCTGAGTGCTTGTTCTTTAGCATGATTTGGAACAAATATACCCTAAAACTTTTAACATGGCCAGTCATGCTCTTTCCTGACAAAATCCAAAATACAGCTGTGAATAAATTGTACTAGAGTAAAATCTATACCTAAAACATGTCAAATTTTCCACATTGGGTTACTGGTGTTATGGGCTCATGCAGTTTTTGCAATCTGCTTTCCTCCCCAAATGATCACTGCCTCTTCTCTATACTTAGCTCTCTGTGTTCACATTTATGTGGTTTCAGATTTTTCCCTATGTGGGATAATTTATTTTCTGTAAGATTGGTTTTGTTCTGAGCAACCACGACAGCTTTGGGGACAGATTTCTCATGGTCTTGTGGTTCTTGATGGATATTTATTGACAGATTGATAGTTGTAAACAACAGAAGAAATGTCATTTATTATTGAATTTTTTCTATGTGGAATGCAGCAATACCATAATATGGTGCAGCTTTCACACCCAGAAATCTGTTATTACTATTTATTTTGAGTATCTCTCACCAATGACTGGTTTAAAAGCAGCAGCTTTAAAAATGTCTGCTTGCCATTTGGTGGGCACTTCAGGAAGATAACTAATTTACTTTCAAATTGTTAGTGACTTTTATTGAGCTTTTAAGTTGGTTTACAAGTTAAATGTTAGAAAATGATCACATCAGCAATCAAATGCATGTATTTAATTTAAAACCATATTTTCAAACTGTGGAGAAGCTGAGCTGGACAATTAAGGAGCCATTGTTTAGATTTCCATCACACATTGTTCTTAGGGTAGATAATTTTTGGCTCAGTGTTTATCCACATGTATCTCATAGCAACATATCCTCTCAGTCTCATTACTACAACAGTGGATGAGCAAAGATCATGCTTATTGGAATGAATTAACTTTTTATTTCTGTTTTGGGCTGTGCTAAATACTAGGTATAAAAGAATTCACCTGGGAGACTGTTGTGAAGGGTAAGAAAAAGCTCCTCCCTTTTGGGATTTCTTATGCTTGGGAGTAGATGGAGGTCCAGGTGTAAAAATCATATCTACTCTGAAAAAAAGAAAAGTGCAACTGTGTAAGTCCATCTCCAAATGTTAACATTGAGGGAACATGCTGTGCATCTCTGAAGCAAAGATTCAAAAAGGAAGCACATGTTGATTTTGTAATATATTGAGGGTCATGATGTGTCTGCTCTCTTTTGAGTCACAATCAATGCACTGAATTGCAATTACCTGGTAATTTTATGGTAATTAAGCAATGCTCTAGCTCACTGTTTCCAAACTTCAACATTTGAAACACAACTTCTTTTCCTTCAAAGGAACCAAACAGCATGATTGTCAAAAATTTTTCAACAGCAGCTGCTCTTAAAAATGTCAAGAGACCCATCAGATTTTGTGCAAGGTAATGAAAATCAGAACTTGGCAAAAGCTAGAATTTCTGACATTCCTAATAAACCAACATTCTGTCAGTTGTTATTTCTAATTGTCGGCAATATTTTAGTCTTTACTAATTATTCTTTTGGCTTGAAAAACATAACTTTAAATGAAGTTGCATAAGGAAGTCTACTAGATTTTTATTTGGCAGAAAAGCAGAAAGATTGTCTGGAATGCTCCAACACATGTAATTATACCCTTTTACTATATCAAATATTCTTTCATTTGTTATATCCAACTGCTCAGGTGCAAGTAAGTCTCTGTTTATTCAGCCTGCCCCCAAAATGGCCACAAATCAATCAGCACTGGTCCAAAGAGCAGTTATCTGTATTATTGGACACTCCATCAGATACCTTGCATGGTTTCACAGAGCCCCATGGAGTTTTAAAAACGGAACTTGAAAAAGCTCCAGGCAAGCCTGACAAAGGTAGCTAGACATTGGCTTGATCCCCAGGTACTGATGACAGACATGAAAAAGAGATAGCCCAGAGCATGGAAAATCACTTTGAAATAAGAAATTACAAAGTTCAGCAGAAAGATCAGAGCAGCCTTTCAAAGCCAAGGTAGGTCCAGATAAAGTTCAAATGTACAGCAAGAGTTCCACTCCTTCAGCCCATCCTTGAGAGAAATTAAGGTATTTGTGTGGGACTTTGCTGTTCAGAGGCACTGAGGGCCTCAAGGAATGTGCCGTGCACAGACTGAGCACAGACAGCTACACACATCTGCACACACATCTGCACACACATCTGCACACACATCTGCACACACATCTGCACACACATCTGCACCCAGACCCACACAAATTTGCAGCCCCAATCTCTGACCTGGGCTCATGGCTCGGGGGATGAGCAGCACAAAGTTTTGTAGATGTGCCTCAAAAGCACCTTGCAATGAACCCCTTCTGTGAGGAAACACCTGTGCATGCAGATTGCCCTGAACGATCACAGAGGTCTGAAATTCCAACATTTTTTCAGATATGTCAATTACACCTGAGTTAAACCTTCTGTGCTGATGTATTTTTGCACTTTTATGGGATGTTTCATTGGGCACAGGTCATCAGGGAATCCAGCCCAAAGAAAAGTTCATGGAGAGCAACTATTGCCTTAATTTATCATCTGTCAAATGGAGAGAAGCAGAGAAATTTGATCCTTATCAGATAAAGCAATGGTCAAGAAAATTCACAGGATTTTTTAACTCTCATGTCTTTGTTCTAAACCTGAGTCAGTGATGTCTCCCTGCACTTATCCCTGCCAGCCACTCACTTGGCTTTTGTCCTTGGGAAAAGGTTTTCTCATGGACCAGCTACACTGTGCAAAGGTGCAGTTTCTGAGTGGCCTTGTACACAAACAGGCCAATGTTTTTGTTTTACCAGCTAAGCCATACATTTCCCCCATTTACCAGAAGATTCTTACCTTGCCTGAAGGTATTTTATTCTGGAAAGCATATCAAGATGCCCTGCTGAGTATTGCTCTATCACATCCTTTACATCATAAGGCCTCAAAGTCTCCTTGAATTTTTTTTTATAGAGACGAAACTGTAGTATTCTGCATAATAAACAGAAAAAAATATTAATTTCTTATATAAATTCCACAATGAAAATTTCCAGTTTTATCAAATTATGGATGAATTCTCTGGGTGTTTGTAAACTGAGCATGATATTTCTAAACAAGGCAATAAAGTATAAACAAAGAATCTATAGCATCATACCATATTTGAAAATTTATAATAGTTGGCTTTGCATAATTATTAGTCTAAAAAATAACGGTTTAAAGCTACAGAATCACAGTTGGAAGTTGACTTTGAACAACACAAGCTACAGGAGATTTTGAAGCTGTGAAGTTGAAGCTGCTTCTTTTGTGCTTCAGCCTATTATAAAGCTAATTTATAGTATATGCAATGCTGAATCATTTTCATCTCGGTTTTAATTTTGCACCTGGGAAAGTTTTGGATAGGAAATGCTAATTAGATATAAATGTGAAAGTTAAGGAATTAGCAGCAGTTCTGGTTGTGAAGAGGTGAAAACTTTTTAGAACTGCCTGAAATGTCCCTGAAGAAAACAGCAGTATCACATTATTGTTATTGCTGTAATGATAATGATTGCTGTTACAATTGCTATTGTTATAAAATGACCTAGCAATTAGTAACAGAATGATTATAGTGAGGAACACTGCTGGCCAGAGCACTTGAAAAATGTTTGGCATCCTTTTTTTTCATTCTTTTCTGTTTATACATTAATTTAAATGTATATATATAGATAACACAAAAAGAATAAATATATTTAAATTATGAAATCCTTATCTTCATCTGGTTTAGACTTGGATTCTGGATGTTTGCTTTCTCATAGAGTCTCCAGGTACTTGCTGGTCTGAACTGGGAAATTGCTGTCATCTGTTAAGAGTCTAAATTTTTATTTAAGGTTGGGTTTTTTAATGTTTTTAAAGTCTGTATAAACTTTCATTTAGCAAAGATAATTCTATTACAACTTTTTACTGGTTGCTGATTCTTTAATTCTGTTGTTTATAAATATTTCAAGGTTTCGAAATTTTAGCCAAATTATATATAGTAATAGAAAAACTACACATTCAAAGGCTTAAATGAAAAAATATGGATCACAATGTTAGCAATTCTAATCTAAAATCTCCTTGCTCATGACCCTGAAATCCATTAAGTGGTTTTGTCTGAAAGAATTACTCACAATTAATGTTCAGGATCTGGGTACACTACACAAGAAAAAAAAAAAAAAACAACCAAACAAATCTTGGCTCTTGATTGAATTTAAATGGAAATTGCATGAATCAATTAGATGTGGACAGGATGTGGGGAAGAAGCTTTTCAAAAGTAACAATAACATGTTTGAAAGCAACCTGGTATCAGGGAAAGAAAGGGAAAGCTATGGAGGAAAGGGATGGAGAAGCTTCCAATGGGAGGGAGGAAGTCATGGGTAACATGAGCAAAGNCTTCTCTGAAGTTCTTCTAAAATAATTGTGAAACACTCCAGACTTCATCTGAAAGGTGGTTAAGACCCTGGCCCAAAAATTAACAATTTCTGGAATAAACAGCAATTGTAATGAAAGCAGAGTATTTTCCCATGGGGGCATTTTTTCAAGGGAGGAGAGTAAGAAGTGCTGCATCAAGGAGTAACAGAGCATCAGTGAATGAATTCTATTTGCTTGATGTGCTAAACACATGACCAAGGCTTCCTAGGAGTTAT
>VWYP01009682.1:58202-99676 GCA_013400435.1 Pycnonotus jocosus | reverse complement strand
TTTTATTACTATCTTCTCTGAAGTTCTTCTAAAATAATTGTGAAACACTCCAGACTTCATCTGAAAGGTGGTTAAGACCCTGGCCCAAAAATTAACAACTTCTGGAATAAACAGCAATTGTAATGAAAGCAGAGTATTTTCCCATGGGGGCATTTTTCAAGGGAGGAGAGTAAAAAGTGCAAGGAGTAACAGAGCATCAGTGAATGAATTTTATTTGCTTGATGTGCTAAACACATGACCAAGGCTTCCTAGGAGTTATCTAACCCTAGGGAATATCTCTTGTGACATGAAAATAGAGGTGACACCTGTCACAAGCCAAAAACTGCTGAAATGGAGACCTCAGCATCTATTAAAATATGACAGCTGAAAAGTAGGTTGCAGACTCACACAATTGTGAATAAAGAGTTGAATCAGCTCAGAGTTTTTTGTTAAGCAAATGTTCCAGTTTCATATAAATATTAGTCACTAAATTGAGAAATATATAATACAGTACACAATATTATTTTATAATAAAAACACTGGAGCATCTCACAAAATGACCTGGTCAATGTTACTGAAAAGCTTTCTCCCTTCTGCATACTTTCAACAGACTCAATAGGATTTGTCTCATGGTTTTTGAAAATATTAGAATTATCTCATCTATTGCACCTGAAAAAAGCAATAGCAGAAACAGTGAATCAACATGTAGCAACATGGTAATGTTATTTCCTGAAGCATAATCCTTCAAAAAGACATTTACCTGACAGCTCGGATGGCTGTCTTGAATGTGGGGATCATATCTTCCATAGGGAAATCACTACTGTCTCCTCTTTCTTCTGCCATGGGTTCCCCTGTTCCTGCATCTGCAAAGCAAATAAAAAACCAGATGTGTGAACATCTCACCACACAATATTTAGAGGGATGTCTGGCTGAACAAAGCACTACATAAAGTGAAATTTAATAAAGAAATATCTCTTACAGCTTCTTTCACTGGTCAGGTCTTAAAAGGGGTGTAATTATTATGGGACAGCTGTAAGACACATTATTGAAGGATCTCCTCTCAGATTCCAGCATATCCTAAACACTGGGAACTTTTCTTCCTTTTCAATGGATGTTTGTTCAAATATTTCACATAAAGGCTAAAACAGGCCAAGTTCTCCTCTTACTGGCACTGCCTGGAGCTCATGTACCTTCATGAAGGAGAAAATCTAGTTCCTGATGTGGACCCAGGCCACATCCATGGTAGCAGGTCCAGCATGCACTGATGCCAGCTGGCACATGAAAGGGGAAATTGTTATTTAAAGGCCATTTAGATGTTACGGGCCAGAAGAGGAAAACGTGTACTCAGGGAAGCTGAGAGGAAAATTCCCTATAATGTTGTATGGAAACCCAATGGAAACCTCTGAGGGTAAGCAGGCTTGGGGAGAGAGGGGGAGGGAAGAAGACATTGACTCTATAAACAATGTTTAATAAGATGGCAGTGAGGGTGTATTGGAGATGCCTGGACACAGGCTGTTGCAGGGCTGGATGCAGCTCAGGAGGGAGCTACCTCAGCATAGCATCCTTGCTCATAAACCAAACCACAGTGGCTTGGGGGATATAGATTGACTGCCCAGTGTGCCCATGCTTTCCAGGTCAAATAGGCTGAATGCAGCACTGGCTTTATCCTGTATCAATTGCTGTTTCTGAGAGGGGCTGTTGTTTGATTTCAAGCACCGTGTTGCCTGGACTCCAGGACTCTTTTTCTTGGGCTTCCCCAAATGTACTACATAAAACCAGGTACCAGACATGCTTGTCCCAGAGAGCCACAAACCTTCAACAGAAAATGCAGAAGAACAAAGTAAAATGGGGAGAACAGGAGATGCATAGACAGAAATGAACACAGATGGGCTACCTTCTGAGCTTTGCCAAAAAGCGTATGCTTTCATTCGGAATGCAGTGCGAAAACGCTCCTTATTATTCAAGACAACATTCTTAGGCTCTTTTGAAGGACTTTCTTCAATGGCATCTACATTCAGAGGGGTAAATAGCTTTCCTTTAGTATTGGTACCACGAACCCGATCCAAGAGACCCAGCTTTTGGCTACAAAATAAGCAAAAGTAATCATTTTCCTCATTTGTACACTATTAACTTGTTTTCATGATGCTTTAAGTATATAATGGGCTAAATAATTGTTTTGTATACAAGGACACTGCTGGGGCTACCATAATTAATCAATGTCTTTGTAAGCAACAGTTCAGCTCCACAGATAATTAAGTGCTTTTGATGAGCATTTTTTGGTGTCAGTGTTTAAAATGTTACCAGAGGGTCATGCTATCCTCTCCATGCAAGGTATCACAGTGCTTCAGCTCATGTAGCACACCTGAAGCAGTAGTTTTATTATTAAGACATGAAACAACACTACTGCCATAGGCAGGGATGTCATTCACTAGACCAAGTCACTCAGAGCCCCATTCAGCTTGGCCTTAAAACACTTTCAAGGATGGAGCACCCACAATGTCTCTGGGCAACCTGTTCCAGTGGTTCCAGTGAGGAATTTCATTCCTAATGTCTAATCTAAACCTGCACTCCTTCATTTTGAGGCCATTCCTCCTCATCCTGTCAATACACACCTTTGTTATAAGTACCTCTCCCATCTTCTTTCAGTCTCCCTATAGGTACTAGAAGGTGCTTTGAAGTCCCCTCAGTGCCTTCTCTTATCCAAACATAACAACCTGAACTCTCTCAGCCAGGAATAAAATAAAGTCAGATGTGCTGTGAACCAAATAAATCACCAGCAAAACTCTGGCAAGGCTTTGCCAAGATTAGGGACATGGTAGGGCAGGATATCCTGTATTCTCTCCACCATGACCTACAGGAGCTGTAGTGAAGTGACAAATTTTATTCCTCTTACGATTCCTTGCACTGTGTGTCCTCTTAGAGATTTATTGTCCAAATATGTTTGTCCTTCAGTGATTACACAGAGACAGAATTTCATCTACCTGCCATTTTACCAGCATCATTAACCCTGACAGCCTGATGACTATAATGATCTTAAAGGTAATCACCAATACCACTAAAACAGCAACAGGAATAGGAATTTGCTAGTGAGTTTATCAGCTTTATACATGTTCTGAACACTTTGTGGGTGATAGATGGTATAAATATTTGATTTGCTTGTTCACTTTGCTGCTCAAATATTTGTCTATTGCAGATTTGTTTAAAAAAAGAAAAAAAGGAAAAAAGGAAAAAAAAAAACAAAGCAGGGCTAAGCCATGGGAAGAATGCCTGCTTTTTAACACATTCCTGGGACAGCTCTAGGGAGAGGTGAATTGTGCACACATGAACAAGAGGCAGTTCTGTGTGGGACAGCAGATCAAGTAAGTTGAGTGTGGGGAAGGAAGAAGCTATTGCAGCTGGCAGGTTCCTGAAAGCCACAGATGAGAGCAGAGCTGAAGGATGAGCAGCCATGGTGACCAGCAGAAAGAGTTAACAGGTGTTCAGGGAGGTATCATTGCAGGAGGCTCAGCTGCAGCCACTAAACCTTGCTGGCAGGAGAGGCAAGCGTGGGGAGGGTCCACTGTGCAAGGACAGAGTGGACAAAGATGGAGATGTGCATGCAGACCTTGCCAGTGGGAAAGAAGGACATATTTCTGTCTCAGAGCTCTGTCTGCTGCAGTATCTCACCGCAATGGATATTATCTAAGCATTGAGCATCACAGCTGTTGCAAGTTTTTTGAGCTTTTTTTTTTTACATGAATTATTGGGGTTCTCATCTCTACAGTTTGTTTCTGATTAATATACCTTTGACACAGAGAGTAAAAAAATATGGTCTTCCCTATCAGAAAAGATGCAAGTACTAAACCTTTAGGTGCAGGAAGTTTTTCCAACCCTTCTGATTTTTCTTTTTGATATGAAAATACTTGTGAATGTAATTTCTGCAGCCTAGGAAGTCCAGACACTTGGCCTGTCGTTGTATGCATGAAGTGCATATATGTGTGAGTACTGAAGTGGCAACTGAGGAGGAGCTGGCTATGGAGACACAGATCTAATCCTGATATATCAGCATTTCCAGGAGATAAAAGAATGGATTTGAGTGAAGAATTAGAACAGTCTAAATGAATGATATTGTTATTACTCAGACTTTGCACGAATGTCATTCCCTGAAGAATTCACGGCATGGGTAAAAGATGCTCAAAGCACAGACAAATGTAAGGAGTAAAAAATCAGGGGTTACTTCCCCCTTTGTAGAAAAATATGAGATACTGCTTATTGACATCTGTGACAAAATGTGTTTTGGGCAGTCTCACATTTGGGCTTAAGAACCTGTTTTAAAAATTATTTCCATAGTTCTTGCTTTTGGGGTGGAATCTTGATCTGCTCTGCCCACCAAGGTTCTGTCAACATTGAACTGATGGTGGGGGCAGAGTCCCAGCAAGTGATTTGTGTTCTACTAACTTAGGGAGATCCTGCACCCTCCTTTCTGCATTACTTTCACTTCTCTCTTTGACCATGTTTGAGAGCAGTACTGCTTAACAAGACAGATATTTCAATTCTCTGTGAAATTTGGATTCTTTAAGCACTCAACTGCCATACAGAGGGTAAATATACAGAGGAGGAGATAAGTAGTGAGCAAGTTTGAAAAGAGCACAAAATATAAAGGTGAAGAAATAAAAGTCAACAGAATAATTTGCATGTGGGATTTTTGGGCAGGTAAAATCAGGAAAATAAATTCTCATGTCTCACTAATAATAAAATTAAATTTGAAGGAAGAATTCATTTTGAGAAGTACTGTCAAGAAGAGCCCAGAATCATGGCATATGGCTAGAAAAGAATTTTAATTGAAAGAAATGCACTAAATATCTAGTTAAATGATAACAGAGTTAGCCAGGCAATATAAACTGATGGGCCTGAAGGTGTTAGAGTGAGCTTGTGAGAGTGAGAGTTTCTTCAATAGAAAGAAACACGAGCAATGAGGCATGGACACGCTGGTGGTAATCTTTGTAGACTGAAGGACACTGTGGAATAAGGTACAAGATGGGAGAAACCAAAGCAGTTTTAGGATGAGAAGATCTGTTCCATGGTAATAAAATGACAAAGTTTGTTTCTGGGTCTGTAAAAAATGCGCAACAGGTTTGTTGTGGAGATCAGCTTTCTCCAGATGGAGGGATTACAGAGTTTCTGGCAACAGATGATTGATAGATGAATCTCAAGTAAAAAGAAGAGTTAAGTGGTCACATGTTACACACTGGCTTTGAGCAACGTACTAGATGTCATAAGAGCTGAGTTAGCAACACTACAGAGAAGCTCTCAAGAGAAAAAATATCTTTAAGGAACAGAACCTGAAAGGCAAAGAAGCAGAAAAATAGGTGAGGCAAAAGACTGCTGTTATTTATAGAAAAGCATTTAGTATTACATTAAAATAATACAGTTGTCATTGCATGTGGACTTCGACTCTCTCTCCAGAACCTTGCTTAGTTCTTCAAAATACATATCCAGTTGTCCCAAAGTTTGTCCCTTAAAACTCCTGTGATAATTGCCTTGCATACTAGAAAAAATGGGAGGCATAAAGTGAGGCAAAGATCAGTAGAGATCAGACCAGAAGGAAAGGGGTCAGTACATGATGCAAAGTATCCAAAACATTGTTCTAGTGATTTTTTTTTAAAGTATAAGACAGCAATATAAGCAATGTTTTGCAGAAATCTGTCATAGATCTATGCAAGACTGGGACTGAGCAATATTTTATATCCTCCTCATAGATAAAATCAGAACAAAATATTCCTCTGCATTCAGCACAAAACCCTACTTATTTACAGTGACATTTTCCACTGCATATGTTGCCATGCTCATTTGTGGGGTGGGGATTTTTTGGTGGGTTTTTTTCAGTGGAATGGGACTTAAGGTAGATAATACAAACTGAAAACATTCCCAGATTTTCTTTTCAGAGAGTTTTGCAGCTAATCCTGCTGATAAGTGTCAATTTAGAGAGAAACTAATATCTAAAGACTGTTGTTTGAGCATCTTAAGTTTAGGAGCTAGAACTCGTCTGATCCGTTCTAAGCTTTTAAGAAAGTTAAACTTCCTGCCTGAGACTACTCTTTAGACCATTTCTATAATCAGTGGGAAGTCAGCAACTCTAACCAGTGAGTGGGGAGAATGTGGTTCAGTTTGGAATGACTTTACACTTGGGGAACTTGGCTCTTGTTATTGACTATGGACAGATCTAGATGAGAAGCCATCTAAAAAGCAGGTCTCTAGTTTAAGTTAAAGTTACCTGAGCTGAAGCCTTTCTCATTAATTGAATCCTGAAGATTAACCCTTAAAGTAACATTCAGATTCATAACAGTATGTTTATGCAACAAATATAGACAATTGTGTTCATATCTGGCAGCCAGAGCAGTAAAATCATTAGAAAATAATTCATCAGCTTCACATTAAAATATACAACCGCGTGTTGTATACAAAAGTACCCAAAACAAAACCCAAGCTTCTTTCCAGATAACGACTGTCTGTCATCAGGAAAAAAAAGGGATGTATTCTCATTTCCAAGGAATGAAATCTCGATCTGCTGGGGTTTTAGTTTTCATTGATCTTTTTGAAGTGCAGAGGAAATGTTTGTTCTCATGGCACAATCTCCTGCAGTAAAGCGCATGCGCACAGCTCAGTCCTGGGGCACGAAGCATGCGCAGAACACGGATCCTGCATGAGGGGCTAGCACAGTGGTTCCCACCCACTGGGTCAGGCACTTGTCTTTCTGACTCCCCCTTCTGATGTTAGCTACTCTTCCTCTCCTGGGAACAGTGGTCCCACTTAATTTGTTTACCTTACATTCAATAAAATACGATTATCAACTTCCAGCACAGCTCCAGAAACTGGGGAGACACAAATCCACCCCAAATATGCTGACAAAAATGCAAGGCAGTTTCTCTGGCTAGCTTGGATAAATTGCCATTTCTTGTCTTGCATGCTATTGCATCCTCTCTCCCATGGGTTCCAGAACCTGTGTCTTTGAAATGGGACCCAGGATGAGAATTCCTTAACTCTGTGATAGATACAGATCACCAGAAAGGGAGGAAGGTGAAAGCAGTGCAGTTTCTTTCCACCTAAAGAAAAATTCAGCTCTTAAATTTTTGTTCCCCAAGAGCAGTGGGAATTATTTTGGACCACCTGAGAGATTATTTTGGTGGCTTGATATATAAGAGATGGCTGGCTTCTGCAGCACATGTTTTACCCTTGCTCAGAATAAAGAGTGGGAACCACTGAACTAGAAATATTTTCCAGAAACAGTCATGCAAAGAAATAATGCATTTACATCCCATCATGCAAGCCAGATACTCTCCTCTCTATCCTTTTCCTAGTATTAGAGTTTCATAAAGAAATAGTATGTGTATGAGGAGAAAAATAGTGAAATAATCCTATGAGTGAATCAAACAGCCCTCTGCCATGGATCTACCACTTTCACGTAACAAACAGAAATAATAATCAGAAACTTTTTCCATATTTTTCACAGTTTAGAATCACTAGATGTAATTAGTGTCAGGTAACTGGAAGAAGAAGGAAAACATGTTTACTGCAGTGTTTTTGTACTTTATCAGCTGAACTTATATGAGTGAACATAGCTTTGGAAAATCAAATTTTCTGAATGAAATTTCCAGAAGTATTCTTTGCTTTGAACACTTCCTAATAAAAATTAACACCAAATTAATGTTATGACAGACATGAATTCTGCAGTGAACCTGTTCAACTGATCTCAGACTGTCCAGGAGATTTCTTAAGATAAAACAATGAACATTCCCCATTTCCAAGGTAGTTCTAAACCCTAGCCAATCAACTTTCCCTTTTATTGAGTAGCACTCTTTCCTTCAGAGAGGATCTCACAAAAATATTCTGTCTATAAAACTGACTGTTGACTACAGCTTCCTGAAAACAAAAGACTTCACTTTACACCCTGAATCTTGAGGTCTAAATTTGCAAGTTTCTAATGTGTGAGGAGGAAACATCCCTTCTAAGTCAACAAATTTCCACACTCCTTGGTGGTGTACATCCTCACTGGTATTTAAGGGCGGGTATGACTCAAAATCCATACTCACCTATCACCAGATTATCTGCCCATAAACATGAGCACAAGTCAAAATTTCAGCTGAACTTTAATGCTTTTCAGAAAAAGAGCCTTTACATACACTAAAGGCCTTTGCTCAGCCCATTCTCTGATCCACACTTTCTAATGGGATTGGAGATGGATGAAAATAAACAATGTCACATAAATCTATGGGAAGAATAATCCAAATGGAATTTGTTGTGAAAACAGAATGGGTATTTTTTCACCAATGGGTGCAGCCCTTTTAGGTAGAAACCACATGGATGCTGACCCAGTTTTTGCTTCAAAGTGAACATATAATGTATCACATACTAGAAAGCAAATTGAACTGCAAAATCAAAGTCTCTTGACTATTTTGCATGAGCCAATAATCAAATGAAAAAATGGAGTGCTTTTTTTGCTGCTCTCCAAAAGCTGAAGAGCTCCAGCTTGAAAAGATGATGATTTCATGTTTGTGGAATGAAGTTGGAATGAGAACAATCAGCTAGAGTTGAATGACATCAAGGTGTGGAATAGAGTAAAATACTTTGTAATTCAGTCAAAATATTATCTCTAATGATGTGCCTTTCATATTCCTGAAATGCCACAAATTATTTCTGTTTCTTTGCAGGAAGGTAAAGTTCTTGTTCCATAGTTCAGCAAGATATTTATGCACGTCACTAACTTTATTCAGATGGTCAAAACTTCTACTTGTTTTTCATTTGCTGAACCAGAATCCGCAAATACACATGCAAAGATGTTATTCCACTGAATTCAAATTCAAAGTAACTTGCATGAATTGTGTTGGCAGGGTTGGGACTGCATAAAGAACAATGTTTAGCTCTCATAATATATTTTTTTCACAGTAAATGTCAAAATTATTTGCAGACTAGGCTAGTTTCATTTCCATTCTACGAAAATAGAGAAAAGTACCTGTTTCTAAGTAGATCATTGGGAGAACCAGGATAATATCCCATGTTTTCTGAACAGCAGAACAATTAACTATTTGCAAGGTCATGCAACTTTCTTTCTATGCTTAATAACTTTTCAGTCTTACTGTCCCTTTTTATGGAGGTTAGGTGAACTACTGTAGTAAAAACAGAAAGTGCAGGCAGAGAATGGCATGCAAGAAATATGAAAAGAATAAGGCTCAACTGTTACTTGAATGTATATACCTAAGTTTTCTTGTGAGGCTTGATCCAAAGAATGACTCCCTACTAAACATGACATTACTGTAAAGTGAAGAAAAGTTATTAAGACGAGACATTAATGATTACCCATGAAAAGCTCTATGAAAAAGAATGGGAGCCTTTCATTTGTAGTTAATGCAGTGTGAAGTTCAGAGTGGCTTTTTTCTCCTTCCTGTTTTGGGCAGATGTATTAGGATGGAATGCTTACAGTGAAATTTTACATCTTACAAAGTAGGGTTTTATTTTCATTTTGTTGTCAGCATTGGCAATACAAAAATGCACCACATTTCATGAATTCTTTCATACTCATGTAACAGAAAGGACAGGTACTGATTACGCCACTTTAAAAAATCAAATCAACTTCCCAAAGGCACAGAAACATTATTTATTTTGTAGAGATAAGGAAACAGGGAAAAAATAATTTTTTGCAATCACATAATAATAGGTCTAGGAATGAACATGCTCTCCTGATGTCTAGGTCTAAAGCTGGACAATGAGGATCAGGAAAAAGACCCTAGGAGAAAGTTCAAAGTTCTTCACTAAAGTGCCTGTACATGCAAGTTTCAACACTGATGAAAATCAGTGGAACAGCTGCTAACAACAGCACTGAAAAATCAGGCCCCAATATCCATTCCTCAAACACAGACACATAAAGTTGGCTCAGAATAAAACTATGCCCAGCAAGCAAACACCCATCCTAAATGTAGGTCAGGCTCCCAAATGTTTGCTGAATGATTCACTGCACACCAGCAGAAATTAGCATTATTATCCCTTCCTCATAAATCTCCCTTCTTGAGAGCTGAGCAGATGAAAAGGCTTTGCAAGACAGGGAGAAAAGCAATTGCTGCCTGAGATTTCATGTGGGTGTGAGGTTTAGGCATTGGTTAAGGAAGAAAAACGTAGTGGCATGTCTGGCAGAAGTCAGTAAACTCACCATCAGTGAGGCACAGAGAGCACAGCCCCAGTTCCTCCTGGATTGGGGGACTATACAGGGCTACAGGGAAAATGCTGTTCTTAAAGAGCAGCATCAGAGCTGCCACTTCACTGTTTACAGGACAGAGCTGAGCTCCAGTCCAATGCCCTCTTCATCAAAACTCATATCTTCAGTTTTGTTTTAAAGGTAGTGTCAATAAAGCCTTGGATGGCTGCCAAAATTTACTTGATTTTCCACTATGAAAAGTCCTTCCCTGCAGCCTTGCCTTGGGATCCAACTTCTGAAATGGACTTTTCCACTCATTTTTGACCCCTGTGCTCTTCCCAAATGGTCTAAGAACAAGGTCCTGTATCTATCTGTGACTTTGTCATGATGCCAGCTCCTGCTTCACTCCTGATCTAGGAGAGATCCTAGAAGGATCTGTCACAGTTAGACTCTACAACTGTGGAATTCCTGAAGAGCTTTCACACTACTTAGTAGAAACTCTGCCACTTAAAGCACCTCCACCCTCAAATTCTGACACAGTCAAGCCTCATTTTTAGTTTATTAAAAGCTTCTGTGAAAACTTTGGACCAATTCTTCCCTGTCTTTTGTCAGCTACAGATCAGACAATGCAACTGATTGCAAGAGCAGTATTTCTACTTACTCACTTTCTCATTAAGCAAGTAACTGATGGAAGAACCTGGAGACTGAGGATACTTATGGGGTGTTCTCCCCATTAGGACCACATTCCCTTATTGCTCATTTATGTCAATAGACTCAAAGCACAAACTTCAGCTTCGTAGGAGTAATAACTTATATGCTAAATCACTGTAGGAGAAAGATTTTTTTTTTAAATTATCTGGTTTGTAAGTAAGAGTTTTATGAGACATGGGATGTGGTACTGTCAAAACAACTAGATTTTATAGCTCAGTCCCATTTCTACTGAAGTCAGTAGGTGTTCCCACAAGTACCATCATATGTCTGTTTACCTGGAGGGTTTCCAATCCCTTTAATTGCATGCTTCATTCCATAAACACATTTCTGCTAGCAGGAAGGATCCCATGCAGGTGTACTGATGATTTTGCTGAGGGTTATTTTATACATCTATATATATATAATAAAACCAAGTTACATCCAGCTAGAATGAGGGACCTTGGGACTATAGTTTTAGGATTTTGAGCTGTGAGTCATGCTTTTCAATTTTTAATTCACTGTGTCAACACAAAATGACTTTTACTGGCCTGAAAGCTACAGTAACTCAGAACTGCTGCAGGTGCAGGAGCTTCTTGAGTGGGGCTGTGACCAACAGAGAACTGCAGCAGTCATTCTCTTACATAATTTTAATCTGCTGCTGCATCTCAGCCAGAACATTTTGACTCATGGTACAGGATTACATACCCAAAAGTATTTCAGCTCCTAAGCTCTTCCCTACATATTAAAGACAAAAATTCAGCTGTTACCAACACTGGAGATGGCTAAAATCTCCAGACATCTGCATTAATGCAATCGAGCTTGCTCATGACTGCTTAGCCTGGGGAGTGCCATGGTTGTAAAGCACTAAAGGTCCGTGGGGGTTCATGAACTGGGCACCTCCCACCCAGTTGTCTTTGAGCAGGGGCAGGTGAACTCATGGTTTTGGTGGTAAGAGGAGGAAGACATCCTTTCCCAATAACTTATCACTGGAGCACTTGCCTGTATTGTAAGAAAACTTGAGATAGGTTTTTCTTCTCTGCTAAATGAAGCTTGAACCCCCAAAATTCCTAGAAGAACACCAAGTGTTAATCTTTATTTTCTTTTTGTTAATTTCCTCTATTGAAGTTGTGTGTGCTCCACAAAATGTTTAAAAAACAAAAAGAAAAACATAATTTTTCATCAGGCCAGGGACCGGAACTCAGACCAGACCTCTGACTTACAGTTTTCAAACACAGCTACAACCCTTGTTCCTTTTCTCTGCACTGTAAATGGGGATGCAAACTGAAGTAGCTTCAGCTCGAGTCTGTGGAGCTATTTATCCTTTAATTGCTATTGAATTTCATTGTGGGTGACCCATTGGTAGCAGTTTAACATTAAGTTTTGACTTACAATAATTGTATGTGTATTTGACTCTTCTACTTCTCTGAAGAGGGTTATAAACATATCATTTCCATTTCAGACCTTGCAGGTTGACTGACAGTGGCTGCTCTGCTGCAGTCTTCTGTGCCTGATCAGTGTTGGGGTTGATGATTCCTTCACTCTCTTTGCCTGTAAATACCCCAGCATGATGGGGAGCTTTCCCCTTTCCCTTCAGCACGGGGTGGCACCAGACCCTCAAACCTAATGGAGCTTTTACTGCAGAGAAAGTGACTGTCCTGCTGTTCCATCTTAGACACCCTTCTCTGTATTTATTGCCAGCGAATCTTTGCACATGGTGAACTGTCACTGACTCACACCATGACATTGCTCTGTGCAAGAATGTGGAGCAACAACTGCAACCAGAGTCTTAAATTCCCCCCAGAACAGCCTGGATGCTAAATCCTGCCTCTGCAGCATTGATCAGGAGAAATCTAGACCATAATTAGTCATAACAAACAATAAAGCTGTTTACAGACAACCAGCAAGCAACACTGCCTTTGTACAATTAGCATTTTAGCTGTGTTGTTAAACTAGGAAAAAAAGCAAGCAGTTAGGAAATGGATTTGTTAATAATTTTTAATGATTATTTGTGGTGTTAGTAGCATGATTTAGTTAACAGCTCATGAATCCACAAAGAACAATTTAGCTTGCATCCTTCAACAGCTGTATTAAAACATATATATATGTGTGTGTAATGACAGCTACATACCTGGCAGTACCATCCAATTGCTCTTTCCTTTTATAGAAGAGAGGATGCATTACAAGAAAGCAAGGAGAGAAGAATTACATCATAAATTCAGGATATTTCCAAAATATAAATTGATAATCTACTGCTTATATCTTATACCTCTTTTGTGCTGTCACCATAACTGACAGAAAAAGCAGAATAAAAGCTACATTTTCAATTAGCCATAAAGCAGAAAAAAAAAGTCATATAGATTCCTGAAACCAATCTGTGCTGCTTAGATTGACAATCCAGTCTTTGGTGAGAAGTGGTTTCCCCTGCCCTCTCTCTGTGGGTCTTATTTGCAATGCACCTATTACACTTCAGGTTGCATTTGAATCACAGAAGAACCTACAGACGATGAGCAAGCTTGAAGTCACAGTGATGAGTCCAGACTCCTCATGAATCTGAGAGTTACTCTCTGAAAAACCCTGCAGTCAAGAAATCCCAAAGAAATTACTCTGTAATGGAAAATGTGGGAATAGACAGAGAGTAAGGAGAGATAAAGAAAAGGGAAGAAATGTACTGAGCCTTAATTAAACACTTTTGATGTTAGGGTTGTTTTTTTTTTTGTAGAGGTTTCCTTTTTGAAGCATGTGAAATTGATTCTAAAAATGTTTTGTGACTCAAACAAAGAAAGAGTGTTTGTGATTTGCCCTTTGTGAAAGCAGGAGTTTGGAACATTTCAAGTCAGTCTTGAGCAACAGCTGCAGCTTCAGTATCAGTGCAGCGAGCACAACTACACAGCGAGACCTCTGAGTTGAGCAGTAGGTTAAGAGTGGGGTTTTTTTTCAGAATAAGGCACAACAGCAAGACCAGGAGAAAAGTTTAAAGCACTAACTTGGGTAGGTAATGGCCGTTATTAACAGCTGATAATCTGTAGCTAAAAGTCTTGGCTTTTCATAGGGCTATATAGGCTTTTAAGAAAAACATTTTTAAATGTTAAGATCTAAATGTGAGAAAGATGCCTGTTTAACAGGCAAGGAGAGTGAGGATCAATCTAATAGCCATAAACATATGGCTAACATCTATTTTATCTGAATGTCTTTATGTATGGAATACTTTCACTGAACTCTGAAGTGGTGACTGAAATTAAACCACTACCTCAGAAAAGATTCCTCTTCTTCAGTAAAGTTTTCTGGAAACCATCTGTTACCCAAAAAAGCCTCATTGATATAAAGTCTATGTTCACTGTCCTGACTGACACTTCACAGAAAATGTTGATAGAGAGGGGGACAAGGCACTTACCTGAAAAATGGAAATGATACAATTGATTCATAAAACCTCCAGGTAGCAACTAAATCAATCCTGTTGGGGTTAGTAGCATAGTATCTCCAGGCAGCCTAAATTGCAAGGGAGAGGAAATAATTAGTGTTAGGTGAAGTTATTTCCCAGCTGACTGCAGTCAGGCTCTTTCAAAGAACATAACAATGCACCTGAGTATCTATCTGGAAATTAATTACTAAACAGCCATACCAAACAAGTGTCACTGTATGGAAAAGCTATTGACACTGAATTTTGATTTGAGAAGGCTGTTAAAGGAGACAGGACATGGAGAGAACCACTAACAGAACATGACATTACATTAGACTAAACTGGTTTTATTGTCCTGACTGTTATGTCTAAAAGAGCTTCAAGCACTGCTGGACCTCTCCAGTAATTCTGGAAGTACTTAGATAGTTTGGCTCCTAATGAATCATCACAAGAAATTTTGCTGAGCAATTTTCTACTTCAGCAATTAGTTCAAATTAAAATTCTCCACAAAAAAAAAAAAATCTCCAACCTAATACCCACTAGCTAAATAGGCCACCTGATCAGTGGAGATACTTTAATTAAAAATTAAATTCCATTAAATTCTATTCACAACTCATGCCTGCAGCCCCCTCTGTTTGCTAAAATGTGTTTTTAATGAGAACAGCCATGAATTTTAATGCCATTCAGCCTGTTTCTCCTGAGGACTGGTTTGATCCTGAGCTTCCATCAATGCTTCCATTTGTTATCACAGAAACTTTCTCTGTCCCTCTGTGAAAAAGCTGCCATTTACTTAACTGCTATCAGTATGTGCTCTACACCTAGTAAGAATAAATAATTTCAAAATTGTCAGCACACAGACTAATGATTTTAAGCTTAATATCCTGAATTCATAACACAGGCCATAACTGATGTCCAAGTGAGGTAAGGGGTCTCTTCCTATTGAATGTTTGGATCATCCAGTGACATGAAATCCACATATACATATTTACATATTTATGTTATTTGTATTTATGTTATTTACCTTGATTGAAATGGTCAGTCTATTGTGTTAATTCTTTGGCTGTTTTCACATCAATAACAACATAATTGTTTGCACAGAAAAGCATTTTCTCAAGGGAACTGAAAAAAAATAATCTGTATTTTGTAAAGAATGTGTTTTCAACAGCTTTTTTTCTGTGATTTTGTGGCAGTGATGCAGAAGCCAGTTGGTTTACAGAAGCTAGCAGATGAGATCCTTTTTTCGAAAGACACTGTTCTTCTGAAAGATATTCTGGGCTGGGAGTTGAAAGATTCCTCATAACTGCAAGGGTCTCTGGGTTATCTAGCTCAGTGTGAAAACCTGACAAACACAAATTCTCACCTCCTGCAATGGGAAGTGAGAATTTGAGCAGGGGAGGAGTGGAGGCCCTTGTTAGCATGATGCAGCAGTCTTCCTGCACAACACTTTATCAAGGAAGAGGAAAGTGCCTGCAAACCTGAATGAGCTCAGCTGCTGGCTTTCTTCTCTTCTCAAAATGCTTTTGACGATGCTGCTCCTGGACCTTCAGTGCCAGCCCTGACCCCAAAATGCCCTGAAAGCATAGAGTGATGCAAGATTTTAGACATTTCCTACTCAGACCAAAAGGGATTAATGATTAGTGAGGTCTGTGGGTGGAGATGGAGACGGCTACATGGAATCTTTGTGCCTTTCCTGCTGCTCCACTCATGTGACAGGGGTTTGTCATGACCCTTTAAGGACCACAGGCCACACCAAATCATTTAATCAGGCTTCTGGAATATCTACTGCCTTTCCAAGCTGGAGGTGTCCAGGTGCTGTGTTACTTTCCATTTCCACTGAAACTTTGCTTGCATAATGCAAGGGCTATGCTAAACCATCCGTTGGATCTGGGAGTGCATGACTTGTCATCCTCTGTGAAATTTTTTCCAAGTCTGGATCTAGAGGAAAAATATTCTAAAATCTGAGCTTGGGACAGTTTCTGTTGCTATTCAGCCCAGGTCAATCAGATTTTGTCTCATTCTTATCTGAGGATGTTGCAGACAAAGGAAATAAAGGGCTGGGTAAGATGGGTCAAATTCTAATTATTACAATAGTGGACCCTAAATCCTTTGAAAACATGTCTTGGGAGGGGGGGGTGTTAATACCAGTAAATTACCATGTGCCAGTGCACACTCTCATGAACTGCCTTATGGTTTCCCAGATTGTTCACTTGCTGGATTAATTTTGTCCTGTATCAACTAGCACTGTGATTTGAGGAGCATTGGGGTGATATATTATTCCCAATAGACTCTGTGCAAGAAAGAAGTCCCATTTACTGATACAGACCTGTTCAAGTTTCTGGAGTACTTCTTTAAAAGGGGTTTTGTTCCACTGGTGATTTTATTAACTTTACCTTCTTTTTGCAAGTGCACAGCACTGTCTAACAGAGGAGAGGAAGGTACTTACTGCAGGAAGAGCAAAGAAAGACACTCCAATGAGAGAGAAGGTGGCTGCAATCAGCCGTCCCTCCCATGTTTTGGGGGTCTTGTCGCCGTACCCAATCGTAGCGAGGGTGATCTGTGGGCAGAAGGACCAGGGCTTGATGTAAGAAAAACAAAGCCAACAGCTCTGTGTAAACATCACCATGAAAGCTGCATAACTCATTTAGCCCTACGGGTGCTCATGCACAGCCTTGTGAAATAGGACTTTGAGGGTGGGCCAACCAACTTCTGGTGGCATCATAGTCCCAAGGCACTGCATGGAGAATGAGAATGGATGTATGAGCTTTAGTCTCAAAGCAGCTGCCTCTTTCAGATGCATTTGCTGCAAGTAAACTTCACATGAATCTCCTGCCCACCATCAGCACACAGTTAAGAATGGGATTTGCCAGTTAACAGTTTGCAGACCCTTAAAAGAAGTCTCAGAACTAGCTCTACCTGAAGTCCTGGTCTTTGTAAAACAAAGGTGTCTTTGTGAAGACTTTCTCCTTTCTGGCACATTTGTTAATTTCCAGCTGTGTATATTTTCTCATTACTGAGTCTATATCTAAATGTCCTGGATATAAAAGGACATGGAAACATCAGATGTTCTGTGCAACACTTGGTATCTTTTGACTAATAATGGGGAGAGGAGAGTATCTTATATTTATGAGTGAACTATATTGAATAAAAAAATATGCTGCTGAATTTAAGTTACAGCATGACATAGATTTCCTTGACTATCAGTAACAAATAAACATGAATTCTGGAATGGCAGGAATATTCTGTGATTGAACGAGTAGTGATGCAAACCAGTACTCTTCATCAGAAGAGACAAGAACAGATGTAAAGGTCCCTCTTGTTCAATATCCTACCACCAATAGCATTCCCTGATCTTTGGGGAATGCATGTAAGACATAAGAATTGTTAAGTTAACCTTTCCAGGAATAATTTTTTTACTTCCTCCCTCTGAACCCAGAGACATTTCCAGTCACTGGCTCCACAAGAACCACCATGAATGTCTACCTCTGCTGCCCAAATGTTTGGTGCTCTTTGGTAGCCCAGAAAAACCATCCATTGGCCAGCTCTGGTTCTGCTATTTTCTGTAAGATGCAGCTCTCACAGGCAGGACACCGCTGGCATGAGAGCTGAGTCTCCCATAGCGCAGTTACACCTGAAGAGATGCTCCTCTAAAGGAAAGGTTTTCCAGACACTAGGCACACAGTTTGGTTTCTGAAGGAGGTTTAAGCACCTAAGGGCCTTTGTCTGAAAATCAATAGGGTTGTAGGTTCTGTTAATTGGTTCTGTTAGCTGGGGCACCCCTACTTTAATAATGGGCTAATGTGCTTTTCAGCCAAACATAGCAGCACTTGCACTGTGATTCCTAAAACTTTATCTCATCTTTGATATGAAGTTTTTAAGAAAGGTATAAGTTATTTTTAGAGTCACTTACCAGCCCCCACCACAGTGCATCTGCATAGGTTTCAAACTCCTCTTTCATCTCCACCCCATTAGCATCTTTTTCAGGAACATCTTTTTCAACCAGATAAACAAGAAATGAGGATAAGATGAGTGTCAGGAACCCGATGTACCAAGCAGTAATGAGTTCCTGCAAGAGAAACAGATGAACATGGAGGGGCTGAAAAGAGCCTCAGAATCCACAGTGGCAGAGTAAACATCAGGAGGAGAGAGAAGCACAAAGGGTAACAGCAGAGCTGTCAGTGCTGGCTTTGGTCACATCCATGACCAGCCCAGCTCAGCACTTAGTGAGAAATAATGCAGAGATTTACAGCAATTGTCCCTTACACAGAATCTTCCTTAGGAGGACCCTGGAGAAATCTGCAGCTGTAGTTCTGCATAAAGCTGGGTTAAGGGCTTAGCTGCACCCATGGTTCAGGGGGCTGCAGGGCTCTGACCCTGACCTTGACTCTTTCCTTTCCTTCTGCCCCTGGCCTTGGTCAGCTCTGCCCTCTCCCTACATCCAGAGAGGAAAGGCTGCAGGATGCACTTCCATCTCTTCAGCCTTATCAAAACAGATCCCATCATGAATGACGTTTTCAAAATTAATTCATGCAATATGAACAGACCTTGAAAATATTCTGTGTGCAAACCAACCCTGAACTTTACTGTTTTAATGAGAATTAGTAAAGTGGAGCGTGTGTCTAATCCCACTGAGGTGGGGCATGCAGCCACCCAAGTTAAAATCCCAGAAATGTCTGAAACAAAGCAGAAACATTTTTTTAAGGTCTTCAAAAGTGGATTAAAAAAAAAAATCAATATTCCAATTCATTCTATGTGAACTTTATTTGGACCAAAAAAAAGCAAAAAGTGTAGCTGAGAACTTTGTGATTGAATCTTGAGACAAGTGAACAATTTTCTTAGCTAATTTCTGATGTGCAGCCACAGAAGGAAATTGCTTTCCTGGAGACAATGTCAAAACAATTTTGCTAACAAAGCTCTTACAGCCCCTTCTTATCTCCCTCAGCCACCCACCTGAGGTCTAAAAGTGCATGGAGGGGAACTAAATAAGTAATATTTGAATGAAATCCCACACAATGAAGCCTTTAACAGTTTCTAAACAATGTTTTTGGTATATAGACTTATTCCATGATCTGTTTCCTGAGAAACAATTTTGACATAAGTGTTTATCTGCCACCTGTCTTGCAGCAAGTTTATACAGAAAGAAGCAGAATTTGGTAAGAACTGAAGCATGGTGGGCATCCCCATCAGCCCCAACACAGAAGCAAAGTCTAAATATGCTATGCCAGCTGGCATTTTAACTTTCAAAACCCCCTAAAATGTCAGGAATGTCATTCATGAGTAAGAAAATGCAGTATGTATTGGAGTATATGTAATTTTTTTACATCCTGTGCAGATGAGAAATTTCATCTGAGGAATTTTAAGCAGATAGTTTTTAACTTGTAATAATATTTTGTGAAAATGCAAGAACACAAGTACCTGTCTTGTGCAAGACAGGGTGTGTCTGACTACAGCACCAAGTTAGACCAAGCAAAGATGACTTTAGAAATTTTTCCCTGTCTGGGTTCCCACTGTGTCCATCTCTGTATTGTCTGACCTAAATTTCCAAAAAGAAATTTCACTAGTAGCTCCCTTGTAAATCACATTTCAGTGTACATTTCTCAGGCTAATCAGCCTCTTCCCATCCCTTCAGTCCTGCTCCATCTGTTGATCAGACAAGTCTGAGAAGCCACTGCAAATATGTTGCAACTTCATGGGCATTTTTATCAAGGTTTTCAGCATCCTTCACTATAAAAGGGATGTCCCTGCTTCCACTCAGAGTAAAGACAAAATTCCTGTTGTAACATGTGGGAATAAACATGCTCTCACTTCCCAGCACCACTATTGAACAGAGAAAGGTAAAACAAGGGGCAGAAATAGTTCTGAGAATGGAAAAGAGAATAAAGCTGAAAGAATAAACTGCATTTTGAACTGGTAAACATAACCCCAAGGCACTGCTGTACCTGTGCATCCTCTCTCTTTCCTTTTAATCTTTCTCCCCAAGCCTCAGTTGAGCCCTGTAAGCTCCTCACTGTCTGGGGTTGCAATATATAACCAAAAGCATGTATTCTATTCCCAATCTGTTGAAAGCAACTGAAGAGTTGTTTGTTTGTTTGTTTTTTTCTTTTTTTCTTTTAACTCTATGGCAGGGGGAGGGGCCAGGTGCCTTCTGCTAATGGCCCAGCTGTTAAAACCAGGTAGGGCAGCGTTCCTTATCTCTTCCACCTCCTCCCTCCAGGGGGAGATCTTCTGGTAATGGGCCATTAAGGCTCACCACATGACTAAAAACGTTATATCATTCCATTGTGAGATGATCCACCCACAGGGAGGAACCAAGCATTCCTACCTAGATAAAAGCTGAAATTCAGCACAGCAGGACAGACTATTCCACTGGGTTCCCAAGGAAAACTGGACCCATCTCACCACCATTGGACCCCTTCTACAGGATGATCTCTATTCCAACAGAACCACATCTGTTACTCCAGGAGGATTTATTTGGACTGCTTTCAACACCCTGACCAACAGAGTGTCAGGTCGTATTCTGATTCTGTCAGGGTTTCTAGGATTTTTGTTTGTTCATTTGCTTGGGGTTTTTTTTGTACTACTACATTTGTATTCTTAATATTCCTAGAAAAGAACTGTTATTCCTATTCCCATATCTTTGTCTGTATGCTCCTAAGTTGAAAATTAGAATAATTCTGGGGGAGGGGGGTTACATTCTCCATTCCAAGGAAAGCTCCAGCTTTCCCTGGCAGACACCTGGCTTTCCAAACAAAGACACTCACTTACTTTGCTGTGTGCACAAATAGCTGATCCCAGAAGTTTCCAGGTGCCGCCCCGCCTGTCCATGCGGAGCATCCGAAGGATCTGCAGGAAGCGGAGGCTCCTGAGAGACGTTGCCAGAACATTGCCCTGGTTCCCAACAGCAACCACTGGCACTGAAGCAATCAGCACAAAGATATCTGCAAGGCAAAAAGAACAAAGCCTGCCAACAAAAGTGGCCCCATCACCTGCTTCTTAATCCCATCTGGTTGTGCTGCAAATTTCCCTAGGCGAGTTCCGGCGCTGCCTGAAAATGCCTTCTGTTGCCAATTAATCAGATATCTGCACCTGCCTCACAGTCAGTATCAGGCACAGAACCTCCTGGAAAGCCTTGGCATCTATTTACAGATCAATGCACGGGACTTGAGACACTGAGCTCACTTAGGGATGCACGAAAACAGTGTCTAATGCTGACAGAACATCAGCCTTAATTTCATCTGTGCCTCTGGAACACCATAGTGAACAGGTCAGCAGATGAGAAATTCAGGTTTGATGGTACACTTACCATTTCATTCTTTTGGCTGAGTTTTCCCACTAAAATCTTGAAGTCAGTACTACTGTTTTTTGGGGTTTTGGGGTGGGTTTTTTTTTTTTTTTTGGAAGTGCTCACAAGACCAATTTGCTGATAACTGAAGAGGTTTGAAATGTGAATGAATTCTTTTTGTTTTCTTTCTTTTCCTTGTTTCCCCCTGCTTTATATACACATACAAGAAGAAAGTGGTATCAAACAGCTTCAAACATTCTCTGGGCACTCAGTCTTTGAATTGTCTTTATATTCTCTTTTCAGCCAAAAATAGTAGATTTCAAATTTATTCATTTTCAATCATCATTCTCAAAACAAACTTGTACCAATGACAAATGAGAGATGATTTTAATAAATCCAGGGTATCTTCTGTTTTTTACTCAGATATCAATGAAGATTCATACTCAGAAGTGAGATGACACTTCTGCTGAGAAGGAATGAGACAGTATCAATCCCACTTACTCACACTCTGCTGCCTTCACAAACCTACTGGAAGTATAAGAAGTATCTGTACAACAGGAGCACCCAAAGGAGCATTACTAAATTGAGGATAACACAGATGCAAAAAGAAAATTTTGTCACAATTTTCTGTACCATTTAGATCCATGAGCTAAACAAAAGGAGGAAGAGGAAAGAGCAGCTTGTATTCATGCAGCACCATGGCTCCCAGAGTCTACAAATAAAGAAAAAAAACCCCAATGCTTGGCCTGAAGAGAATCTAAAAAACTGAGGTTATCCTAAAATCAGTCAACAAATGGGAATCACAGGTGCTCAAGGCAGAGTGAGCTCCTAAATGTTGGCTGGATGGTTTGTGGATATAATGAATAGTTGCAGGAGGGTATTCAAACATGAATAATGAGTAATTTTATGGGTAATTATAGGCAGTGCCTTCCAAGCCTGAAAGACCACATGGATAAAATCACAAAGATACTTGTTTGCAAATACAGATGAACAATAAAAATTTAAAACAGAACACAAATATGAAAGGGAGCTGGGGAAGATGGTATAGAGTTGAGTTCCCAAGTGGTTTGACACTGAAGGCAGAGAGAATCTTCCTGAGGATGAGCTTGAGAAAAGTGCAGTGGGGCTCAGGACAAGGAAAATATATTTGAAGAGTAGAAGGATTCTTTTTTTCTCACTGACTAGGTAGCCAAGTGTCTCTTAATTACAAATTATTGCTGGCTACTTCAAACAATTACTCCAAGCAGGACACAGGTCCTGGCATAAAGGGCAGATCTGATTTCACTGTCAGTCATCAGTTCTTTGACATCCCCAAACTGGCCTAAAAGGAAAAAGAATATTAATGAGGAAAACAGTAGTAGAGAGCAGGTGCCTACCCAGCATGCACAAAGGCTTCCTGGCAAATTTGAGTCTTCCCCTCCATCCTTTGTAGCGACAGCAACAGCCAGCAGCCCAGATTCTTAAGGCAAACTCTGCTCCAAAGATGAAAATGGCAAAAGTTTCCTGTATCAAGACACAAACTACACTGTTAGTCTCACAACAAGTTTTCAGTAATTCTGGACACAAGGATACAGCTGAGGGAAACAGATGAGGTGAAAATGTTAGGATATGTGTAAGAGAGAGAAAAAAGTGGAGGAGAATTGAGATTGATGACAGAGGCAAGGCAAAGTGGGACATAGTTTTCCAGCCTGCCAAGTACGTGCAGGAAGGATTTGCCCCTGCTGTTGGGTAAATGGGAAGTGCTTACCCTGCCTTAATGGAAGGCCAATTGCTTCACAGAAAGACCTCTCTCTCCACAAAAAATGAGGAGATGTATGTGAGGGGTGACTGCAAAGTCCCCAGGGCATTCTGTACCCACCCCCAGGGTCACCCACCAGCAGCTCGTTCATGCAGCCGTATCTGTCCAGACAGGGGCAGGATACAGGACACTCACATGGTCATAAGTTTAAAGCAGTGATAAAGACATAGATAAGACAAATTTAAGGCATATATTGTTCCCTTAAATTTCTGGTGGACGAAAGAATGGGATTTCACACCTTGCTCCAGAACCTTTCTAAGCATGGGGAGGGAATGGGGAGCAAAGAGCTGCTCTGGGGTGCTCAGCAGAGACAGGCCAGGGGCAGCCTGGGGCACACGGTTACTTTTCCTCTCTGTGAATTGTTGGCAAGAGGGAAAAGGGGACTTTTTCCCATGCTCATTACCCACAGCTTCCAAAAACTGCTGAGAGCCACATAAAAACAAGCACAGGAGAAGGAAAGATAACCTCAGGCTTTTTCAAATGTGAAAGATGGGCCTAAGCAGGCTAACAGAGACCAAAAGCGAGTTTCACATTCCCTGAGGGATGAAGGTGTTTTCATACAGGCACTTTTTGAGAAAGAACATGCAAGGGGAATTCACCTTTCATTCCTTTTGGCATTTAGCTCTTGCTCGGATCTACATGTCTCTGGAGGTACAAGGGGAAATGGAAATTGAGATCCTGGAACTAATTTTGCTGTGCAGCTTCCCTAGGGATACTTTAAACAAGGCCAGGTTAAGCGAGACATTGTGCCCTGTATCTTAGGATACCTATGGGAGCAAAGGAAGTTCATTTTTAGGGTAATTTTAATAAAATATTGAATTTGCCATTTTATATTTAGTAAGGGGCTCTTTTCCTATTTTTTAATTCTTCTGCTAAATGAGAGGCCTTACTAAAAAAGTCTTGAGGATGAATTTCAGCATTTATAGAACAAGCAATCTGAAATGTTTTTGCTGTGAATACATTTTTTCTCAAAGGCACTGCCTGCAGCAATTTCAGTTACGCTGCTTTTGGACACAAGCACGAATCCGACCGTCATGACCTCCCTTGAAAGAAATATTAGGATTAGTAGAATACTATAGAATGAATCAAAACCGTTGAAAGATTCTTCCAAAAAATAGTTTTCAAGTGTGCTTAGCTCTGGCCTGGTCAATAGGAAATTTACTGATAATCTAATGGAAGGACTGGTAGACAAATGCTGAAAAGCCATTGTTTAAAAGCCTCCGGCCAGGGTCTTTCCTCTCATTTTCTTTTTGCTCAGGAGTCTCACTTACTTTTTACTCAGTTGGTGTTGACAATGGACTAAGAACTCTCCAATATTTAAGTGTACAGCCATTGCTCCAGGACCAAGAGCAGAAACCTCACTGCATGCAGAGCTGGGAGCAAATTTCCATCCCTGCTGATGGGGCTGATTTCAATCCCATCCCTGCTGATGGGGCTGATTTTACTCCGGGGTCTTACCAGGACGATGCAGCAGCCACAGTTTACTTACCAGCAAGAGGAGCCAGTCTCCAGAAACTGTTTCATACTCCTTGAAAGTTGTCAAAACAGCTAAGATCAAACACCCCAAGACAATCAGAAACCTGGAATGAAATAAAAGACAAAAAAAAGGACAGAATTTTAATCCTCTCCATATTTGCACTGGAGACATTGCCTATAAAATCCTGAGTAGAGCTCCGTGGGATGGCTGCTCCCTGTTGGTGAGAATGAGAAGGGTTTTAATGAGGATCAGAGGTTTTCAACCAGGTTGAAGCAGGGGGAAGTGGCAGTCATGGCAAGATCCAGAGTCAGGATGTTCCTGGGACAGACATGCTTTAATCAACTCACATTCTTGAAGAATGAAATGGGTGATAGTGCATTTTCAGAAGGGATTGTATGACATGGCAGGTGATTGTATGGCTTTGCTCCAAGCTGTGTGCTGCCCAGAATGGCTCTGCAGTTCCAGTGCAATGGATCTCCCTGGCACATCCTGGGAAACAGTAAATGCTCCACTACGAGGCAGCACTGGGACAAACCCTCCCTTGAAAACTGCATTGCATTTCTTTTTTTTTTCTTTTCTTCTCTTTTTGCACTCATTTCTATGCAGATGAAAAGATGAAAAGGTTTAAAAGAGTAACAAGAGAGGGTAAATTTCTGTTCTCCAGTAAACAAAGTATGTGATAAATCACTGCCCCTGTGTTATTTTCTGTCTGTGAGGCTCCAGAACATAGAGATTTGACTAAAATTTTAACTCCCACTGCTGGCAAATCCAATTCAGTCTAATTGATCTGCTTTGCAAAACTATTCCCAGGTTCAAGCTATTCAAAATCTTTTATAGAAGTGATTACTGAGAAGCAAAGAGGGACAGGCTCATATTCTGGTACTTCATGTACCCAGATCATGGGCATTTTTCTGTGTTTCCAAAACTTGATCCACAGGAACAGAGGCGCAGATGGCCATAGAAATATTTTGAGTTTAATGAATAAATTAGAAGATGTCTTTGTAAAAGCTCTGGATCCCTTGCTTTCATAGTTAGGGTACATCAAAGAAATGATAGGCATTAGGTACTGAAATCATCCAGGGAAAAAAGCTTGTGAAGAATCAAGCTGTGTTTATGTATACTACCTGTTTTGAATTTTAATCTGGTTCCTGTAGTGTGATTTCATCTCTTGCTGAGTAAAACTCCACTTTGTTTCACTGGGTGAAATGAGCAGAGCCAGAGCCTGCAAAGGAGGCAGTGACAAGGGACTCAGCTCAGCTCAGCAACAACATGTGCCTTCCAACCTGCCTTGGGTTTCCATTTCCTTCATGTCTGAGAAAACCTAGGGCTAAAGAATGATATTCTGAGAATGTGCAAATTATTTGCAGCTGGAGTGAAAGGACAGAGGTGACTCCAGATAGCTCCTGCTGGTTTTTGGGGGAAATTTCCTCCAAGCAGAGTCCACTAGCACTCCACATGCAAGGAAAAAACAACAGTGAAACACTTCAGAGCAAACCGTGAAGGATTACTTTGCTGTGGCTTTTCTGAAATTCACTGTTCTTGTGCCAAGAAAATTTCAGATCAGCCATTTTGAGCAAGGTTAGAACAGAAGTAAATGTGTTTGCTCACGCTAAATAATTTGAATTTCTTCAACAAGTTTCACCTTTTCCCACTCTCCAGCCCTGCTCTAGAGCATGGGTTATGTAGTTGGTAGGAAACAGACCAAAATGTGTCTTTTTCCATCTACCTGTAACCACACTCCTGCTCCTGAAGACACTTGGAAGTTCACTTAGCAATTCTGTGGTGCTCCTGCCACGCCCCTGAACTTTGCCACACCATCTCTCGTTCTCCTCACCTTACAGTCATAAAGCCAGTGGTTCCCTGGCTTCCCAAGACCCATGATCCAGCTGTCCTAAACCTCCAAGAGCAAACTGGGGAAAACTAAACAAAGACAACATGACTCCTTTGATTAATTATAAGCCACCTAAACTCTGCCACACTCCAGCCTTTAGAGTGGCACCATCACCACACCCCGTTTAAAGCCTTGAGCAGCTGCTGCTCGGTACTTTCCATTACAGCCACTTCTTCATACCATATGAAAATTCTGTCACCCATCAGCTCACAAGTATCATTTTAATGATTTAATGAAAGGTGAAACACACTGATATCAGTCCAAGGAAATTACATCATTGCATTACATCATGGGATACTTCAACTAAAGTAATGAATTTACGATATCATTTAAAAAACACCGCTGTCATTTAAAGATGATGCACAGATTTTCGTCCAAAAGGAAGACAGAAGACAGGTTAGCAGTGAAATCATCTTTTTTGCCTAAAAATGCTTGCGGTTTTACCACTAGAGGGTACCGGTGCTCCACAGAGCGAGGGGTTACAGCTCCCTCTGTTAGAAACAGCAAAGCTGGGGATGTTCGCAGCCACCTATTTGATACAAGGAAAGGGGTCTTACAGTGATGAAGGAGTTTGGTCAACAAAAATCCCAGGTGTTGACACCAAGGGACGACTGCTCAGTGCTGTTGGGGGCGCTGCTTGTTCAACCCCTCTGTGTGGCACAGAGTGCACTGCAAGTCCCAGCTCCAAGTGAGAGCCCCCCCATGAGAACAATGGATCAGATAGGACAGAACACCCATTAAAAGTAGGGTGAGAGGGCCATACTGAAGATCACAAGTCGTTGTGAATAATCTTGAGGGCAAAACTGAGAAGAGATCATGGCCTGAACCTACCCCGTTACAGCAAGTGAAGGAGAGCACCTCAGAGGTGCCATTGCTGAGTGGGAATTGCAATTCCCAAAACCAGGGAGCCCACAGAGCCACACTCCTTCCCATGGGACACTGGGGTATGAAGGGATGAAAAGCCTGTGTGAGTACCCATAACCACAACCCCTTTTGGAAGGGTTGGCTTTCCTCCTGCTGTGCCTTATCTAAAGGATAAACACCAACTGCAAACACCCACAAGTTAATCAACTCACATCTCCTCAGCATCTGCAACAATTATGACTGCAGCTCAGAGCATGCCATCAGTTTTAATCTGCATTGATGCTATGCAATCCAGCCTCCTCTGGTCTGGATCTTGGTGATTTTGAAGCCTGCAAGTCTTCTCATGTCCTCTTTCTATGGAAGATGTCACTCTGATTCCACCCTTCTTACATCAGTCCCCCTTGCTCAGCAAGGATGATAAGAAGGTTCATCTTCCCCTTGCTGCTACTGAGGGCACACCTTTGCCCATATGGTGGCCAGGAAAACATAAAGACAGTTGGCAACAGGACAATGCCTGAGTCTACACTGCCTAATTGCATTTTGTAGAGGCAGCAGCGTGGGCTGAGTGCTTGAGTCTAGCTGTAAAATCATAACAGGAAAATCACAGGGTAAGAAACTGCTGAAATCACAGAGGATGAGCAGGAGGAAAACTGCCACAGACCTAGGGAATGAAGGGACAGAAATCAAGAGGATGAAATCTGAAATTTACTCACAGTTGTAATGATTCATGGAACATAGGGCACTAAGGGTTAGAAGAAATAAATAGGGTGAAAATCAAGATTTAAAATGAAAACTGAGTCCTATTAAGTCATAGCTTCCTATTAAATAGTGTTTCAGCAGGTGGCAGTCCAGACTTCAAAAATACATATCACATATGCCAAATGAGAATGTGTTCTTCAGCTTTTTAGAATCATCCTTGCCATTATTTTACATTATTTTTCACAGCACATTACGTGGTTCCTATTTGTAGCATTTTGCTTAAAAAATCTGATTAGTTTGTTGTATGCATAATTTCCAGACCACCAAATGGCAGTTCTTGTTTGTCACTGTCACAAATAATATATTATTTGGATCAATATATTTTCTTAGTTTTAGAAATTACACGTTTAATACTCACATTTTCTAACTGCACTATTTTGATGTGTTTAAAAGAATATTCAAAAAAAACCCCAAAAAACACAACAAAAAGCCCAATCAAAAAAAAAAAACAAACCAAAACCAAAAACCTTTCCCAGGAAAGAAAAAGTAATTTATGACTATGCATGATCATGAATNCAAAAAAAACCAAAAAAAAACCCAAAAAACCCCCCAAAACCCAAAAACCTTTCCCAGAAAAGAAAAAGTAATTTATGTCTATGCATGATCATGAATCTAATGTTTCTTGTACGAACATCACAGACTATATTGTTTGGTAAATTTTTACTTATTTTAATATTCTCCATTTTTTGAGGTTTTTCCTCTATACCTGTTTTCATTTGAAGCCAATAGAATGCAGATCTCACTGAGAACTGTTATGTGTTTTTTGTATACATCTGGTTGTTACACTTCCTATTCACCATCCCTTCCTTCAAAATTGTAGGAGCAGCTCCTGTCAGAATTTTTCTGTAATCTATTCCAAAACAGCCTCCCTGTGAAGCTCTTTTAACCACTAGCTCTGCCATAGGCAGGCCAAAATTCACTTGCATCTGGTAACATTTTGGCAAAATTTTGTGCTATGGGACAAAATGTTAAGTCTCAGTGAGGTTTAGTTAACAGAGAGGAATGTGTGCCTCTAGTGTACAGCTCAGGTTGATTCAAAGCAAATAGCTCAAGGTGGTCAGGAGCACCTACAGAGGATATTTCTTCTCTTTAACTGTAAGGACAGACTGATGATGAGCTCTCATGGAGAGGTTTACCATGTAAATTACCAGAATGACACCCCTTATGTTTACCCCTGGTTTGGATATATTTATATACACCACCTCTTCATAATGTTCATGTATTTTTTGCTACAGAAATAATTAGCCAGCCAGCCACAGCAGCCCTACATGACAAGGGTTTTCTGAAATCCCTTGCTGTAAATTTAGGTACCAGGTCTACATGTGGTCAAGGGTCCTGGTAACAAAATTATAATCAAGGCTTTGGATAAGAAAGCCTCTAACCTGTAACTGAACAGTTGCTAATAAGAAATCACCCTAGTCCAACACTGCACAGGTTTCTTTTTGCTCTCTCATCTTCAATACCACTTTTTGCAAGACATTGGGACTTTTCTGTCTCCAAATGTTCTTATGAATCTTAGATTTTTCTGCTTTGCTTCATTTGGTATTTTATTTTCTTCCCTTAAAGCTCGTGCTCTGGTTTCATTATGCTCTGCCACCTGGTAAATGCTAATGGCATTCTCTAAGATTGTGATATGTAAGGAAAATCTGGCAGTGTTCTGCTAAATTTTTGGTTTAGGATATCCAAAGCAATATGGTTCTAAACCATGATTCCCACACAGTTTCCCAAATTTCATATTGGAACAACCTTATTTTTTTCAGCTATTGGCTTTTACCCATAAGGATTAAAAATGCATCTTTTCTCACAGTTCTTTCAGTTTCTCTATATTCCTACCCACCATCTTTTTTCTCTTCTTCCAAACTTCATTTTTCACAGAACATCTGCAGTATCTTGCACTGATCGCTTTATGGTTGCTAATGAGAAACTTGAGTCAGGGTTTTTAACACTAAAAAAAATTACATTACCAAATATTTGAGAACAGCTCTTCAGAGAGAAGGGAATGCATGCCTGATTTCCACAGACCCAGGAATACTCACTGTTTAATATTTAGATTCTTGAATCTCTGCACTTCCAAGCAATAGGCCAGAGATCAGTACTGAGATAAGAGTGACAGGAAAAATCCAAACATTTTGTGAGGCTACATAAGGGCAGGCAGGGGATGCAGGGAAAAGCACTGACAAACTTAGTGGAGGTCCTGGAAGAGAAGAGAAAAAGCAACAAGTCCTGCAGAAGGGATGTTCTAAGATTCCTCTTTGCATCCACTTTGATTTGATTTCCCCTGAGTGCACACACACAGCTCCATGTAGAAATCCCTGTCCCAGTGCTATCATGCAGCAAGGACAGGGTAGAAATGCCATGCTCAGTAAGCTCTATTGCACTCCTGCTCTGCTGCAATGGCAGAGGCAGAAAACAGTCCTCCACTGATGCTGAGGGAAACCCTAGGAAGTAAGGAAAGAACCCCAAAAGAGCCCTGGTCTACCTGGCAGACAAGCTGACCTGGCAGGTGGTGAGGTGATAGCCCAGAATGACACTTGTCTATTGGTGACAGAAGTGACAGACATTGACCCTGGCACAGCAGGAAGCTGAAGCAGAAAAGCCCAGACCTGCACTCACGCCAGGTTTTTGATGCCCTTGGGCTCTCATTGGCAGGAATGCCTCTGAATGGGCTTCACTGCTGTTTCCCTGAGTCTGGAAAGCTTTTAAAATCAAGACCTGGAGAGGAAAGCTGTGTTTTACAACAGGGCATTTAGGGTGCAAAAGAACAGCTTTTATGTCAGATGGTTCCTCTTTCCTCTCCACCATGTACTAGCCAAACCACGTTAAAGCTCCCTTGTCTTGTTTTCTTTTTTCAGGCCCAGTCCTAAAAACCTTTTTTCTTCTGATCCCTGTTGACCACCATTGCCATTTTTCTCAGGGGGTCTGGCATGCTGGTACATTTTGGGTCAGCAATGTCAGACAGCACAGACACCATCAATCTGTATTTTCTGCTTAAGGAGATGTTTCAGAAGAATGGCCCAACACATATCCCAGGTTTGCTGGTATGAGACTGCAAAACAGCCCAGAGCACTACGTTTCCCTGCCTGTTTTCTCAGCTTAGGAGACAAGAATCATACACCATGATCCTATTTCCCTCCTGGGACAAGTGTTAAAAGTGCTCCAAAATTCTTGGCACAGGTAAGTTACTGGGAGAGACCAAGGCATCTTCTCACATGTGTGACTGAGTGGGGAACAGATGGCAGAAGCAAAGGAGAGGCAATGACAGCATTAACTACCAAGGGGTTAGATGTCTCTTATTCCTCTGCAGCTTGAACAAGGATGGAAAAGCTCCTGACTTGCAACTAAACATCCTGAATTGCTTCTTTAGGGGTTTTAAATTCTATTTTTATATTAAGTGAAGGACACCAGATTGAACTATTGTTTGGGGCTTTTATCTGCCATGACCAGAATGCCTATCCATGGGCTTATCTCTGGCTGGCAGCGAGCTGCTAATTGAGTTGAGACACACAGACTGTGGGACACGGTGAGCCATGCAGTGCAGCAGAGCAGGGAGAGCCAAACCACATCACCCAGCAGCCCCAGCTGCAAAAACCAAAAATCAGATGAATTTCAGAAATGCTTGTGACAGGACAGTCTCCAAAAGACATTAAAAAACTTGTGTGAAGCCATTTGAAGGTAAACTTTAAGATTGTTACATTGGTTTCTGCTAAATTTTGCAAAATAAAAGTGCTGGACCTTTGAAAGGCAACCTGTAATTGAGTAGCCAAGTGCCCAGACTTCAGCAAAATCTGTAAAGATGTGAATTTAGATGATAGAAGGAGCCTAAGGTAAGACTAGCAATCATCCATATCAATGCCTAAACATCTGAAGAAAAATTTCTAGGAAGATGCTTTTTTAAATGTCACTAAGACTGCTATGTCCAGGGTGGCAAAAGATCTAGGAGTCTACTTCCAAACATGACAAAATCTCAGGGGTACACAAGACTTAGGATGTCTCACAGGCACATACACTGATCTCCCTCACAAACCCTCCCTTGTTTCTTTAGAAAAGAGAGAGATGAGTTATACACTCTGAATAAAGTTTTAGAAATCTCAAAAAAAAAAAAAAAAAAAAGAAAAGAGAGTAACTTCTGAACCCACAGTTGTGATTTCTGCCTTGATTGAACACAGTGCTGTGGTATTTTCTACCTTCCCATTTGAAATCAATAAAGATCAAAAGACAGTGAAACAGACAGAGAAAACAAACAGAAAATCCCAGTCGAAGAGCCCACCCACCCTTTCTTCCACCTGACCAATCTCCCTTTTCTTGCAGGCACACACATCAAATACATTAGGTACTCCAAAGGTGGCATAGCCTCTGTGGTCTCTAATACAGAGTTACTAGGTAGGAAATTGGTAAAAATAATTTAGTGGTCAGACAGATTCTTACAATGAACTGAAAAGAGAATCTTTGGTCTTAATGCAAGACTTCAACCCATTTGGGAGTATTGATAGTTGGGTTTTTTCTATTTTTGACCATACATTGCAAACCCTATACTTTCAAAAATGCCTATAATTCCAACCCAGTGTGGCACTTCATGTGGGACTGCCAATTGAAAAAACAATTTCCAGCTGGGACTGTATCTTCTTTGCCTGTGCCTTCTCAAACTCATCACACAGTCACCCCTGGGTGAGAACATGAGAACTTTCTGTGAGGATTTCAGGTCTCACTTGGAGTGGGATATTCAGGAAAAAAGCTGGCATGGTGCCATTCCCAATGGACTTTTTAGGCTGGTCAAAGACTTGCAGCAGTGTAAGGAAGAGGTGCATGGCTGCACATGACCTGCACCCCACAACAGCACTGTTTTCTATCTCCAGGTCCAGGTAACATTCCAATATGGGCAGTGAAGGATGTCCTGATCACATAGCCCCTGTGGAGCCAGACATATGGCTCAGTTCTCTGATTAGCTAGGATCTCTGGATTTTCTGGCATTAACTCCACAGTGAGCTCTATCATTCTGCACCTGAGGTGGTCACAGTTTGCTTGTGACACAGGGCACTTCACTCAGGGCTTCTCCAGATGAGAGCAGGAAGTATTGCAGCTAGAACGGAAAACAGATCTTTTCCACATAGTGTTTAATCACTGCTTGGCCTGGAGAAAAGCAGACAAAGGTCTCAGATCTTTGCTTTGAACTATCCAGTTGTTGGGGTTTTTAAAACCAGGAAGACTTTCTGAAATTTTTCTGTAAGTAAAAGTTTAGAGTCATTACTGCAACTTGGATTATTTGACAACACTGCATACCAGGTTTTCTTAACAATCTGGTCTGTAGACTATGTCCCATTCACAGATCCAGTGGTGCTGCAAAACAAACTCACATCAGTCAGGGAAGGATTTCTTGTTGTGCAGAGTGCAAAGAGGATGAGCTGCCCTCACTTTATCCACAAGGAGAGAAGAAGAGGAGAAGGGATTTGTGCTAAAAGATGCAAGGGCTAAACTTAATTTCACAGGAGCTGTGGATAAAAAGAGGTGGTGTAGAGGAATGCTTTTTCTCAGAATATACAGATTGAGGCAGCCTAAATACTATGTTAATAGACCAAATGTCACTGGAAATTAAACCAGATTTTTAATCCATTTTGATTTTATGCTGTTTCTATAAACTTTTTCTTACCTTCACCTTTGCTTTGTGCTCCATGGCAGGTTGTAGTTTGGCATTCATGATCAGTCAGACAAGGATTCACAGCTCTGGCTCATTTCCAGAATAATACCCCAGAAAATGGCATTAGCTGGAAGCAGGGGAAGGCAATGGAATGCAGAATATTCTTAAGTATCTCCCTAGAACAGAACTGGGAATGTCTCAGACGCTCTAGATTATCTCAGATAAAATAGTCATTTTTAAGCATATCAGTGTAGGAGCCTTATCTCAGTCCGATCCCAAGGGATGAGCTTTTATCCAGTAATGATGGACACCACAATGCAGCTCCACTCTCCTGCTGCTTCTCCATGGGGAAACAGATGTTCCTCGCCTAGGTACTGCTGCATATTTCCAGCGCTGTATGGAGTCTCACAGTGCATTTGGTACATGTGACTCAAGCCCCAATTTTTTTGTGTTTTTGAAGGAGATGGCTCCACTATAGCAACTAAGAGTAGTGTCAGAGTCCTGGCTCTGAGCACAGTGTCACATGCATGTAAATCCCTTTGGGATGGGAGCCTGAGCATGGTCTCCCTATCACACCTTCCCCAGATGGCCAAATGCTTGATGCCAGGCCCTTTCTCTCAGTGCAGAAATGAAACCGCTCCCTTTAACTCAGCCTCACACCAAACTAACCACTGCCACAGGTCTTCTGTATTTTAGTACCTGCCTTTCAAAATATCTTTGAGGGCTTCTCTTCTCTGATAGCTCTATATGGACACCAGGAAATTTTTTAATATCTATTTGTTGGGAAAATAACAGAGGGACAAAAAGTGGATTTTGACCCTAAAATGTCAGCTGGTGCCTTGATGGTTTAATGCGTGACAGGATATGGGGTCTGGACAGAAATGTGAGGGGGAAGATCAGTCATTTAAAGGCAAATCTCTTTATAATAGTGGTTTTTTCAACATCTTGCCTTTGAATTGATGAGAATATTGTCAACAACTTTTAAGTGTTTCAGCAAAGGTCCTTACAGACGCTGTATTACGTGGAATTTCTGTAAGATCTGCCTCTCCAGAGGAAAGAGATGGTGCTGATGGAGCATTGAGGCCAACACAGCAACAGCTGAAGTGTGGGGTGCAGATAGGTTATTTGTGCTCCTTTCCCATCTCCAGTTCACATTCATTAGTAAATTATGAGTGTTAGCATGGCAAATGGATCACAGCCTCACTGGTGGTAAACTTGGAGGTGATAAGCTCTTTGGAGGTCATTGTATTGTCAGGACTCTGATGTACACCATGGAATGGTATCATTAGCACACAGTATTTGTACCTATGTAAATCTGATGATGTTTTAAAGTACTTCTGCTGGTTTGCCTTACCATGAACGATTAATCAGCATTCAAAATTCAGAAGGATCATTTGTAAGCATGCAACATTTCATTTGATGCCTGAAGTTGAAGGCTTTGGAGGAGGTTATCAGTCTTCTCCAGACCTGTCCAATTTTATTCCTGAAATGTTTCACCAGCATCTGTAACAATGCTTCTCCACACAATGTATGGTGGCCCTTTTGCTCAACTGACTTGTTAATGTCTCAGATTGTATTATCCCTGTTTAAACTGACAGATTCAAACAATGACAATTCTATCAAACCCTCCGGGGAAAAGGGCAATATGGAAGGAGTTATTTTTGTTTTTATTTGAAGAAAGAAATCTATTGAGCTGAATAAGTAAATTGAAATGGCAGAGATTTCAGCATATGTAAGGTACATTTAGAAAAAAATAGGGAAAAATGCAGTAATGAGAAGTTCTGCATGCAGAATACAACCCAGCAAAGCAGTTAAGTCTGTGCTAAGAAACCCTGTTAGGACTAACCATGAATCTTTTGTGTCTCCTAGATGGAACAGCTGGTTTTACAGAAGGAAAGTTGTCTGTAACAGAGGAATACTGGGCACAGTGAGACACATAACTTTCCTATTCTTACTTAGCTTCCATGGGAACAGGAATTCCTATTCTTAATTCAAGCTTTGCTACCTTCTTCTGTTATGATATCAGTGCAGAGAGTGGCTGTAATTTCAGCATACTAATGAATCAATAAGGATGTAGATTTAAATCCATTTTCAGGTATAGCACAACAGATCTGACCAGCCAGCCAGGGAAGCTCACTCAGAGAGCTGAACAGCCCTCTGAGCTCCACAGGCAGTACCAGCTGCATTAGTGGGACAGCAGACACTAAAATCATCTGTACATACAAAGATATTTGGGTGCCTGAATTGAATAGCCAAATCATACCTGGAATCTCATTCTATGCAGGTGAAGAGAAACAGAAAGTCTGGAGCAAAAAGTAACAATAGTCTTGCTCTGCTCACAGCTTGCAGTGCCTCTGGCACTTCTGAATATTGGGGTGATAAAGAAGGTTTGCATCAGACATGGAGAGCTTTTCCTTTTATCTGTAAAATTAAGACTCTTGCAGAGGAAGGAATTTCAGGCCTAGGTTTTTATTGACCTCCCAGACAACCACGATGGTTGTCACAGGTATCTAAATGGTGCGAAAAGTCAGATTTTTCTGCCTTTATGTCCCACCAGGACATGTCCAGGGGTAGGGAGTTACACTTGCCATGTGGCTACAGAAAACATCAGTAAGTGAGCACTAGGCTGTAACTCTCCTGGGTGAAAGACCTACTGACTCAGCTGATCCCTCCAGTGCCTCAGTTCAGTGATAAAATAGGGATCTTAGCCTTGGCTAGCTACAGCACTGGCTATACATTTGTATTTGGCATAATGTGGCTTGAAGTTGTTCTCAACACTGATTAATTATTTATCTCATAGGCTCTAACTGTTTCAGGGGTGTTTTCTGAGTAGTCTTGATCAAGATGTTCGTGACTGATTGTGTATTGATTGTTCTATTGCTTACCAGGAGCAGTAGTGCCAAAAAGTTTCAGAATTCTTATCTATACTCAAAGTAGTCCATATTCTTTTTAAACAGGAAATTAATGAGCCAGTCCCAGGCAGCTCATCTGGGGAGCCAAAATTAATAATGAGTTGTCCTTAGAAATACCTCCCCGTACCATTTTCACACTTGAGTGTGGATGACTTCTACTGTTTTTCCACAGACAAGACNCTGAAATGCCAAAAACATTATAAGACCTGATAACTATTAGTTTTCAAGTCATTTGAATTCTGGGGATGCTGTAGTAAGTCTAATGATAAAGCTAATTACTCACAAGAACAAAATCTGAAAGGGTTTCACGGTGAATGCTTCACATTAAATTACTGACACTATTTTGGTCACTGTAACATTTTTTAAAAAGCAAATGGTTGTACTCAGATGCGGGTAAAGTTGTTAGATACATCTCAAGGTGCCCGCTTTAGGTGTACACTAAAGAGATGTAATGTGGCTGTGAATGCTGTTTATCTAACACAAGTGATTCAACATGCCCACAATAGAAAGCATGTAATTAAGTTCTGCACACATCATTACTGGAGTTATGGGGCAGGCTAAGAAATATTTCACTCTTCAGACTCTTGAGGGAACTTGTGCTCCTTCTTCCAGCACGGATCATTATGTTCTTTCCTTCACAGGACAGAGGAACACAAAAGTGTGTGATATGTTTCAAACACAAATATTGTCTTGCCAGAAATTTTGAGTCATTGTCTTTATGCAAGAAGTGTCACACTGTGCATAAAAGCAGGAGCAGCTTTTCCCTTGAGCCTGCACAGTAGAAATTAATAATGCAGTCATCATTTTGTGCATTCTGTTGCATCTTTCATCCTTGCTCCACTGCTTAAACTCATACTAGTTTTATTCTTTCTGTAATTTTCCAACATGTGGAAGTTCTTTATGTTGGAAAATACACTCATATAGAAATGTTCAGAAAGTAGTTTTGGTTTTTCTGTTCTATTTATTTATTTATGTGTTTATTTATTTATTTAAATCTGTTTATTTATTTCCAGCAGGTTTTTATTAATGCCCTAGTTTACAGAGCAGGGAATAAATTGCACATGTCTGTCTCTTCATCCTTTATTACAGCATTAACCTTTTCATTATCTGCTCAAAAGCAGGGTTTAAATTGCAACCATTAGATCCAGCAATGACTTCATCGGCTAATTTAGCAGCAATCCCAATCAGTCAGTTGATGGCCCACAGATCCAAACTTCATGAGTTAGATGATAAAAGAAGAAAAAACAAGAAATAACAGCTAAAACCAGATTGAATTCAGGGGTTATTGGCTCCTCTCCACTTGCTTTTATGGTACAGCAAGTTAGCTAGATTGGAGTCACACAATGCTCCTAATTGATAAGGTAGCAGTGCATCAGATCAGACATTTTTTGCATGCATGAATTTCCATAATTACCTCCATTCAGCTCAGAAAAAATAAAGTATGGATTAATTTTCTAGGATTCACATATAAAAATCCACATTTATTTTACAGATGTATATGAAACGTATCACTACGCTTTTGGGAGCTACCAGTTCCTATTCTGTCAGCATGCATTTTATTGGTGTTGTTTGTATGCTTTTGCCTGCCCCCTCAAATTCTCCTCTCCCCTTCATCCACTCCACCTGCAGGAAGACAAGTTCTTCTCTGTCACTGTTTGGTGCCCAATGGGAACAGAGAAAATTTGAAATATTAAACTGGAAAGATTCAGATAGCATTAACTCTTCCCCACCCTCAGCCTTGTGGGCTGGATCTCATCACCTTGGCAATACTGGGTTTAGGGGGAGTTCAGGCCAAGTGAATCTATGGCCCAGTTTTCACCAAGCTGTCAAATTCACATTGACATCCCTCTAGTTACTCTGTGATGGAATTTCAATTCCAGTGAGTAAAAAATAAATTAACTGTGGTCCCTGATTACAAGTTTGTGTAAACACACCCTTAAAACCTTACCTTAAAGCTGGAGAACCAGATCTGGTACAATAGCAAGCCATACTATTACAGTTACTTGTTAGTACCTCTAGCTTAACTGTACAGTGTTTTAGTATGAGAATTTCAGAATTAATGGGTCTATCAAGGACATTAAGACAAATGTAGCTGAAGTGGAATGGGTTAATTTTCCATTCTAAGAAGCAATTGATTAATATGAGGGCACAAAATCCTGTGTTTTCACAGTTAATCTGCTCCCATTATCATTGTAGCCTGGTTAAAATAGGCTCAGGTATTTCTACCTCCCACTGAAACCTGTTCCATATTTGTATTTTTTGTTTCTTAGAAGCAATACATATACAAAGACCACCATTTAAGGAAAGCAATGACAGCTTGAGCAGAAGTGCAATAAAATCCAGGAAGTCTTTGATGCACAGGATGACACACTTCTTACATCTTACTTCCACAGTCTGATTTAAGCCAAGCACCAGATTTGGCAACAGGGAGGGATATGTCTTCATTTCACTCTGGCATCAAGCATTGGCTTAGGCCTGGATATTTTGTTTTCTTTTTCCTAGAACATAAGGCATCATCCATTTCTTAGGCTAATCTCAGAGTTATTTTATTACAGCAAGAAATAATTAGTGTCTCGCTCTTGAAAAACTTGGTCTTCGGCACAGTTCTTTTTCTTTTTTCAATATTTCAGGCTCATTGCAGAGGTAACTGTCATTGTTCTGATGAATACAGTGCATAAGTAGATTATATGTGATATCATCTGCAGGAAATACTTAAGTTTAAGTAACTGCATGTAACTGAAGCTGTTGGTCCTTGGAGCCTTTGCAATGAAACAGAGGAGCCACATCTTCATATCCTGGAGCCTGACTATGAAGGGTCAGAGGTGCCAAAGGGGTTATAACTCCTGCACATCCAGTGGAAGACCATTGAAATAAATCCAGAAAGATCAGAGAATCATAGAATATGCTGAGTTGGAAGTGACCCCCCAGCGTCACAGAATGCAGCTTTTGGCCTTGCACAGAGCCCCACCATGTACCTGAAAGAATTGCCCAGGGCTCCTTGAACCCTGTCAGGCTTGGGGCTGTTATCACTTCCCTGCAGAGCCTGTCCCAGTGCCCAACCACCCTCTGGGTGAAGAATCTTTTCCTATTATCCAGCCTAAACCTCCCCTGGCACAACTTCAGGGCATTCCCTTGGGTCCTGTCACTGGTCACCAGAGATAAGAGCTCGGTGTCTGCTCCTCCTTTTCCCCTTATGAGGAAGCTGTAACTGCAATGAGGTCTCCCCTCAGTCTCCTCTTCTCCAGGCTGAACAATCCAAGTGACCTCAGCTGCATCTTTTATGCTTCACCTCAAGGCCCTTCACCACCTCATGGCCTCCTGTGGATGCTCTCTAATAGCTTGATGTGTTTTTTTTGTTTTTATTGTGATGACCAAAACAGCACACAGGACTTGAGGTCAGGCCACCCCAGTGCAGAGCAGGACCCTTGCCTGGCTGGTGAAGCTGTTCCTGATGTCCCCAAGAACAGGGATGTCTCTCCCGGCTGCCAGGGCACTGCTGGCTTGTGTTCAACTTTGTGTCAACCAGGACCTCAGGTCCCTTCCCACAGCACTGCTCTCCAGCTTCTCATTCCCCAGTCTGTCCACATAACCAGGCGTGCCTTGTCCCAGGTGCAGCATCCAGACCCTGCTCTTGCTAAATTTATTTGGTTGGTGATTGCCCACGTCTCTGATTTGTTGAGGTCTCTCTGCCCTCAAGGGAGTCAACAGCTCCTTCCAATTTAGTATCATCACCTAAATTACTCAGTATAATTTCAGGTCCAAGATGCACATCTGTCTCCTTATTCTACCTTCCTACAATTTTGCTGACCAGCTCTTCTCCCCACTTCCTGGAACCGATGTAAGAAACTGATGTGAGAGCACAGGATGTAAGTGAAAAGTACTAAATAAAGGAAGCAAACATCAGTAACTTCATTTTCCTCCTGTCAGGTTTAAAATAATTTTTGATGAATAGGGAGAACATCTTTTCATGTGAGCTAAAAATATTACAGGAAATTAAATAGGGCTGTGAAGATGTTAAATCTGGAAAGCGTATTCAATCATTGTAACATCAGTTTTAGCTCTGATTTGAGCTCAAACCTCAAACTAAACTTAACTTTGGAGCCCTCACAGCATCTCTGGAGTGATTCTGGTTGCTATATTTATAGCCAGTGTTATATGAATGTTCTGTCTTTATGTGCAGCTATTCAGGAGGTATCGAGGCAGTGGGTAGTACTCCGGAACACATCTGCTTGATGTACCAGCATTATGGAGTCAGGGAGGTTTAATTTAGCAGCTTTAACTGCATATATTGTTCACAGGGTTTGGATTAAAGCAACCAGAAATTATTTAATTATTTTTGAACATGAATACCAAATTACTTTCGGGAAAGTTTGTATGTGGGAGTGAGCATGTGCATGTGTATTCTGAATTTATTTTCTGGCAACTAAACATCCTACAGACATTGGTTTGCTATTTCAAGGAGAGATGAAATCTAAACTACCTTGATCCTCACCCCTATCCTAAAGAGAATTTCCCAGAATGCTTGAGGAAATCTGGTAAATCAAATTATTAATTGATTTTTAAGTGTTTTTACTCTTTAGCCAAAAAAAAAAAAAAAAAAAAAAAAAAGAAAAAAGGAGAACTAAAAAAAA
>VWYP01009682.1:0-53715 GCA_013400435.1 Pycnonotus jocosus | reverse complement strand
TTTTTTTTTTTAATCTCTTGCTTGTGCCATCCCACCCTGAGGACACACTGTACACTACAAAGAGATACAGAGTTTGTCCTAGAAAAAAAACCCAAGCAAACCAAAACAAAACATTTTGCTGGGGAAAAAAACCCCAAACCAACAAGATATCTCTTCAGCAACTCCTTTCTCATCTTAGCAAAACATTGCTACAACTTTCAAAGCATCTAAACAAATCCTTCCTAGTCTCCTTTAAATATTTATCCATTTACCTTTCATTTTAATATACAGCCTTCTGGCTCTGAGAGATTAAACACTTAAAAGGATGAAGTCTGCCCTCACCTACCAGTTCTCTTGGGATAATCACCATTCCAATCCCATTGGGAAAGAGACACCACTGTGGTTTCGGGTGGACTGATTCAGACCCTTGAATGTGCAACTTCTCTCCCTCCTCAGGTTGCAGCATTTTATTGACTTTTGGTGGTTAGCTGAACAGGCTGGGTATCTGTGTATCTCACTGAAAGCTAAATCCAGGAATATGTAGTGAGTGAAGGTCTAATACATTAATAAATAATAGCTGTGCAGAGGAAGGTAGGAATTCAACACCTTCTGCAAGTCCTCACAAGGGTAAAAGCAGTGCCACCAGGCAGCCCAGGATGAGCCACTCAGTCTGACAGGCTGCTCAGCCAAGGGCACGCTGTAGGCACAAAGAAATGACCAGTCCTGCCCAATGACAGAAACTCATCCTTAGTTAATGAAATTTTATGGCTGAAACAGGTGTTTTAAAGGCATTTTTGTTGTCTTGTGTATCTCTAAAGGAGGTTCCAGAAGTGTGTTAATGGTACGACAGGATGAGCCAAGTAAATGTCAAAGTGAGATACTTGGAAGTTGTCACTTGAGTGGTGGATTGGCTCCAAGAGATGATACAGCTGGACCTGCCTTGGCTCCTGCAGTCAGTGCCTGGTGCTATGTGAGATTGGCAAAACCAAGAGTCCCCAAACCAGACAACTAAAAATAGAACTGCAACTATCCTCCAAATCCATTCCTAGCACTGTAAAGGCCAAAGGCTTTGAAATGATGAAATTCCTTTCCAGTCTCAGCACTATTTTCTGTCTCAGCCATCTGTTGCTCTCCTGCCTATCCCAGGGAGCTGTGCCAGCTGCTTGTGCTGCACAGCTCCCCACTGAAGGGCTGCAGCCCGGGGAATGGCCTGTGCTGGGGCAGGGAGAAGGGAGAGGCAGCAGGAGCAGCCCAGAGGGGCTGTGGGACCAACCACAGCCCCATCCTCAAGGTGAGGGAAGTGCTTTCAGTTCATATTTTCCTTTAGAAAGTTTGGGGCTGCCATTACTGGTAAACCGATTTATACATTCTGGATGTTTTACTATTTTCTTTGTTACTTAATCCAAAGTTTAAAAAAAGTTTTTAGTATTTTACTGGAGCAAACTGTAATATACAGTGTAATGATCAGTGGCTATCTGAGTGTCTGGAAGGCCAGTCAGAGTCACAGTCAGAGTCAGGGGCAACCCTGGTTGTGTGGACAGACTGGGGAATGAGAGGAGGAGAGCAGGGATCTGGGGGCCTGGTCTGTGGACAGCAGAACAGGAACCAGCAGTGCCTTGGCAGCCAGGAGACACATCCCTGTCCTGGGGGGCATCAGGGACAGCATCACCAGCTGGGCAAGGCAGGGGATTGTCCTGCTCTGCTCTGAGCTGGGGAAGACTCACTTTGAGTATTGGGCATCACAATATGAAGATATTGAGCAATTAGAGAGTACCCAAAGGGGAGCTATGAAGATGGTTGGTGAAGGAGGGACCACACGAAGCAGAATCTTTATGAGGAGCACCTGAGGTCACTTGGATTGTTCCTCCTGGAGAAGACTGAGGGGATACCTCACTGCAGGGAAGGAAGAGGGGCAGACACTGATCTGTTCTCTGTGGTGACCAGTGACAGGACCAAAGGGAATGGCCTGAAGCTGTGTCAGAAGAGGTTTAGGTTGGATATTAAGGAAAGGTTCTTCCACCCAGAGGGTGTCTGGGCCCTGGAACAGGCTCCTGAGGGAAGTGGTCACAGCCCCAAGCCTGACAGAGCTCAAGAAGTGTTTGGACAGTGCTCTCAGGCACATGGTGTGACACTCTTGGGGTGTCCTGTGCAGGGCCAGGAGCTGGATTCTGTGATGCTGATGGGTCTCTTTCAACTCAGCATATTCAATCATTCTGTGAGTCTGTCTGATTCGTGATGAATAGTTAGTGTTGTTCACATGCTACTGACCACTGTCACAAGAGTTTCTGTGTTCTTCATCTTAAAAAAAGAGATTATTTCAATGTTTTCACTGTAACCCAATTACACCCCATGTCACAGCAGAACAAAAGCAAATGTGATTTTGGCTTCAAGCCTGTCAGCATCGTTCAGTGCTTCAGTGATTCTATTTCCCCTAAGTCAGCGGTATTTAAATTTGTCTGTACATAATTCCTTGTCATTTATTCATATCTCAACAGCTGGATTGTGGCACTGTGCCCTCCATTGTATCACTGTAGGCTGAGCAACACAGAGCCACTGTGCCTCAGAGACCATCTACTGATTTATAGCTCACTCGTGCAGAATTTATTTTGGGATGACACAGAGTGGAAGATCCATTGCCAGTGGCCATCTGACAGGAGCAGGAAAGCAGCCACTGCCTAGTGCTTATGTGGGGCAGGAAAAACTCCACTTACACTGAGATAAAGCCGGTAGATGAAGGTTATTTTAATGTAGCCAAAATTCAGACCAAAGTTCTAAACAATTGCTTAAGCCAAAGCAATCAGTGCATCATGGTATAACAAGTATCAGCTGGGCAGGGTAAGTGGCCATGCATCCATAGCCCTCTGCAGCTGTGAAATAAAACATTCTAGCTTAGAGCAGGAACTTCTGAACCATGGTACCATTAGTGATTTCAGCCATAGTTTTGGCTGTGGTAATAGTTTTGCCTAGGCTGGAAATTATGGTAATGATTTTTATTGATCTCTGGGTTTGACAGTGTCTTTAATGTCAGTCTACAAGGTAATATCTCAGCAGATTAATCTGAATTTTTAACATCCATATATATAAAACTTCCCTGCCACCAAAGGAAAGCTGTCCAGTGTCAGTAAAGGATTTCTGGTTCTTAATTCTACTGCAGATTCACTTTCTTTTTCATTTTTTTTTTCATTTACTCATCTGTGAAATGGAAATTCTATGATTTAACTACATTTCAGACCAGTGAAATGATTGCAATGTCAGCAACTTGAAATCAGGAACCATAACAATATTATTGTTGTTAGCAATGCAGGATTAAAAAAAAAAAAAACAAAAAAAAAACCCTAAACAAAAACAAACATGAAAATGAAAATAAAAATAAAAACAAAATTAACAAAAAATTCCCTACACCTTTTCCTAACTGGAGGGCTGTGGCAACAGAAATTAAGAAGTTGCTGGAAAAAGGAGTCCTGCCTATTCCCCTTCCATACTGAACTCATACACTGTTTAAAATCATTCTCTACATTCATCAGCACAGAGGAATCCTCTTCACAGCACCTGTAGGAGCTCTCTGGGGCATTCCCAGCATCTGAGCATATGGGCTGAGAGTGTGTTTGTACTTCAGCTCCTGAGGGCACCAGGCACGGAGATAAGGGATGCTGAGACTCAGCACCAGCTGTAGCAAACACTGTTCAGGTAACTCCCCAGTTTCCTCTTCTTGTGTATATTCAGCAGCAGCAGCAGCAGAACAGCAACCCCTGGGTGCCACTTTCCAGCTCCCATTCTGACTCACTGCCTGACCCCAGACAAGGCACTTAACCTCACTTTGCCATTTTATGCCTGAGTGTTAAAAGAATGCAGCAGTTACCCTCCTCTTCTGGGTGTTGCAAAGCTTTGGTAATTCGTACTTTTCAACTGCTTTGGGATCCTCAGACAAAAGGAGCTAAAGGATCAATAACAATATTTGTGAGAAAGCCAAACTTATAATGCATGCAAGTTGAATGCAGCTGCGTGCTCTTTGCTGGACAGCATTGGGCCACTGAGCTTATTTCTCTTCTCTTTTTACAGGGGCATGTTTGCAACAGCATCCTTGAGTGGTTATGTCATTTAATGAGGACTATACCTGGCACCAGTTGCATTTTTCACAAGAAATTATTACCTTGATGTTCATTGTACCCTAAATGTTGCCCAAATTATTGCTTGCAACATTTTGCAGAGGCACCTGGACAGCTTGACATTCCTGCAATATATAATTCCTTAGCTTCTCTCCCATCCTTTACAGTAAGTCTTTCCTTGTTTGATCTGAAACACCATTAGTCAAATTTTTATTGTGTTAAGAAAGTCCCATTTTCACAAGACTTTGTGCAGTGTGTCCTGCTTAATGACTGACTGCAAGGTATAGACAATTACCTAGAGGGCTAATTACATACATTATGATTCCAGCTTTATAGGGCAAATTTCTGCTTGACTGCAAGAGAACCATGTCTTCTTGAGTGCCTCTTTTGATAACAGAAGCCAACAGGAATGTATCAGAGATTTCTTTCAATAAATCAGTCAATAAAGAGAGATCTGTGAGAGTTGCTTGCCTGAGTCAGAGGGCAGACAGAGAGCCATGCTCCTGTTGGCTTCAGGGAGCACTGTGTGCTTCAGAGAATTGTCTCCCTGCCCTCCACCATGGGTGCAGTGCTACACCTGCTAGGCACAAAGACCAGGCTATCTGCCTTTGTAGCTTTCCTTTATGCCCAGCCAATCTTCCTTAAACAGAGTAGGAGCAAAGAAGGTGGCAAACATCAAAAATAGGCTTTTGTAAGTACTAAAAAAACCCTATGAACTCATCAGACTGTGAGATGTCTCCGTGTGCTTTTTACAGTCTGGTCACATTCTCCAATTGCTCTGGTGATTTGTATTTAATCACAGCCATTCTCCTTTGCTTCCCATTCCACTCCCCTCTCTGGCCCCAGGATGAAATCACAGGCTAAGCCTGAGATGATGACAGCCAATGACATAGTTATAGGAGTATTTTGGTCTGACTGTAATGATGGCAGATCTGCATTTTTACTGCAGGATCAAACAGGAGAAACTGAGCAGGGTATAAGAGGGAAAATATATATTTTAAGGCAATCAACACCTTTATATCATGTGAGATGATAAATGTTGAGAATACAGAAAAATTAGAGGGAAACACTAGAGAGAAAGACATTTCTGAGTGTGGGGTATAATGTGCTTTAGGGATTTATGGGAAGCTAGAGCCCATTCCCCCATTCCTCCAGGCACTCTTTTTCAATCTAATTAAGCATAAAGAAAAGTACATGCAACTTCAGGATGATGTAATGCATCTGCGTAACTGAGCTCTGCATTGTGAAAGAGCATTCAGTGCAATGTTATGGATATTTGATGGAACCATTTCCACTATTAACATTCACTAAGGATTTCTAGAATTAACTGTAATTACTGAAGGAAAGGGCCTGGATACGGCTGAGCACAGCTCAAAGAAAACATCTGTTCAGTGCTCTGTGCTGGGCAACCACAAGGATGGTGTTAGGCTGCATTAGGAAAGGACAAGGCAAAAAAATATGAAAAGAGGCAATAGAAAGGGAGCTGAAATAATGAATGGCTTCAAATTAAAGTCCAATTATAAATTCTACTGCTGACCGCTAGAGAGAGGAAACCCAGAGAGTATTCATCCAGAGTTACCTGACTCTGTATGATTCTAGAGGATCTTGTAAAGCAAGACCAGTCTCTGTTTTTATCCCAGAAAAGTTCCCAGAATTTATGGTAATAAGGAAGGAATGTATCTTGTGATACATTCACCATTCACCATGTCACCCTATAGCTGTTTTGAAAATCAGACCACTAAAAGCAAATACCCCACACAAATGAGGAGTGTAAGGGATTGCAGAATGTTCTTTTCTTTATTACAAGGAGCCACACAGCAACACTTTTTGATTCATTAACAGATTAGGTCACAACATGGCAAATAAAAGCTTGTTGTTTGTCTCCCAAAAGCTTGTAAAATTCTTGCTGATTTTCCCTAATGTTTCAAAATTTGACAGCTCTAATGAATTAATTTTTCAAGTGAAGAGATGCTGAAGAGATCTTAAAAGCATATATTCAACTAAGTTGTATGTTCTGTCATTGTTGTCTTTCTAGCATTAAGTTGCCCCACTGTATTAATGAACACTTGCTTTAATATTATAATTCTGCTACACCCATGACAAGAGATCGCTGATGTTGTCAGCAATATTAAAAAAAACGCAGGGAAGGAGACTGGTGAACTGCCCATTATCTAGTCTGCTGTTTATTCTAGCCCTGCACCAAACTTAACTCCTTTTCTAGGATGGAAGGCAAGTCTGGTGGTTCTGGCTGAATAATTACATCCTTTTAGGATTTCTGGTGGCTTGAATGTATAAAAGGTCTAACAGTCTTGGGAGGCCTCACCTACACAATTTGTGACACCTACCAATGTTCAAGGCATTCTAGGGTGACTGGTTTAGCCCTGTCTTCTTACTTCTACACTGATTAGGAAATTTCTTAACCTTGATGGCCCAATCTGACAGGTAATGGGATTAAAAGACCAGTGAGCAGTGAGGCAAATTACAGAAAAACAAAACCACTGAGGGAAATAAATCCTTTGGGTCATTACATCCCTCCTACCATAGGATGTCACATAATCCTGTGCAAAAGCAGGTCAGGCTGCATCTCCATTGCTGTGATCATCTCTCCTCTTACTCCTCAGCTACTCATAACCCTTCTTGTTTTCAGCCTAAAATAATCATGAGTGATACATCCACATTGGGTTCTGCCAGCACTGTCCTGTCTGCTAACAATTGTGTTTGCCTCCCCAGTGATCACACACTGATATATTGACAGACAACATATATTTCTGCAGCCCCCACTCTGCTGAAGTTAAACAAGCTGACTCACTGTGTCTTCTCATAAGAAAATAATCTTGGTTTTGTCATTATCCCGTGGTCCACCTCTGCACCTGATCTAGTTTGAACTTCTCTGCTCTGAATATGGCCAGATTCCTTCACAGATATGGACTGTATCTTTCTCAATCTATATCTTTCTGGAAATTTTTGAATGAAGTTGGGCATCCTTTCCAAGTACCTGCAGGCCTCTGAAAAGCAAAGGTGATTTTTCTGACCTGCCTTTTGTTCAATTTCTACAAGTCCTCCATGGACCTCCAATAAAAACTTACACATTTGCAGTGTTTTAGATCTTAGTATCTTAGCAATACCTTTCCTCTCCAGGACAAAAACTTCTGCTGTATCATAAAAGTGCATTTACTCTTTTATAGTCACATTACATTTTCTGTTTATCTCTGTCTTTTAAGAGAAAGAAACTCTTACAGCTCTGTCTGCTCCTGAGGCCGGGGTGCCAGCTGGTATCTGCACAGACCATTTGACCATTTCTCACCATTTGGCTACAGGTAACATGCTGGCTATTCCTCTATCAGTTTGATAGATTTACTGAAAACACTCATATGATGACCAATATGCCAGTTTTTCAGGATTCTGGGACAGAGAGTATGATGTTCTCCTAGATATCTCTCCTAGCATTCCTTGAATTTTGTTTCCATATTGAATCTGATAGCTTCCTCTGTTAGGTATTTATTTTGTATTTTGAGTTGGATTTTTGTGACTTTGTGCTCAGTAATTAAGTAAGAAATTGGAATTTGGTGCAAAGAGAGACTTGCAGAAAAATGAGATTAGAACTTGGTATTTTCAGCCAATAATAATATGTGAAAAGAGAATTTTCTTGTAGTACCTCAAAGCTGATGGGTTATTTCAAGACTTGTTAGGAAGCATAATTGTCATCTTGTCTCTGTTCCAAATTGGAACAGATCATCAGTAATAATCCAGTGATGAAGAGAATCACAGAACTGTGGCCTTTGGAGTGCATTAGAAATTAATTTTAATTTAACTTTTCCTCAGGGACAGTTCTCGTTTCCTTGGATCCAAGAGGAGGTTGAGAGTCAGGACTTGTGGTCCCTGTTTCAGTTTCTGATACTGCATCAAGCATTCTCTGAAAACTTTGTGAGCCCAAAGTACCAATTTAGAAGCAAGATAAATTATCTAACATGTTCAAAGTATTAAATGTGTTTTGGTTATAAAGGACAAGGTAGATTTATCTCCTGGTTACTTCTTTTATACTCAGAGTGCTGTGCTGGATATTCCTTCACAGAATTTAGTGAAAAATGAAATATGATTCTTTCTAAAAAAGATGCTCTGAAAAAAAGAAAATTCACAGAATTCTTCCATGGATGCAGAATGATATTGTGAGCCTTCTTGTCATTATAGGAGTTGATTATACTACTGGTCCAAAGAATCCTTTCTTCACTAAAAAATGAAGGAATTCAAGTATGAGAACATGTGAGTTTCCAGTGAAGGGTGAACCAGAAATGGAATATACTACTCCATTTTGGCACATTCAGTACTGTTCTGTACTGAAACGTCTTCAGCAGTGTTCAAAAAGGGCAAAAACCTAAAAGCTGATTTTCACCCATCTTCCCCAGTACAAGAAGGAGAGCAGCTCTGTTCTAGTTTAAGAATTAAAATGGCTCTGTTTAACCAAAATGTTTTATACTTGTTGATATCTGTGAAATGCAGTGTACACACCTTCCACAGGTAGGAGCATTTCATTGGGAGATTCTCCCATTTTGCCTTCTGTGCTGCTTTCATCTGGGGTGCAGTTAATTCTCTTCACAGTGGGGCTGTGGTTTGGGTTTGTGCAGAACAGGGGGTTGATCATACAAAGATGATTTTGTTATTGCTGAGCAGGGCCAGCACAGATCCAAGGCCTTTTCTGCTTTTCCCATGGCCATTCTGGTGAGGAAGCTGCGTGTGTGGGGGAGGTTGGGAGGAGACACAGCCAGGACAGTGACCCCAACTGCCCAGAGGGATATCCAGACTATGTGACATCATCCTCAGGATTTAAAATGAGGGGAAGGAAGAGGAAGGGGGGGATATTTGGAGTGATGAAATTTGTCTTCCCAAATCACCATTACATGTGATGGGGCCCTGCTCTCCTGGAGATGGCTGAACGCTTGCCTGCCTGTGGGAAGGAGAGAATTCCTTCCTTGGTTTTTTGGGTGGTTTTTTTTTGCTTGTGTGCTTAGCTTTTTGCTTTCCCTTTTAGACTGTCTTTATCAAGCCCACAAGTTTTCCAGCTTTCACCATCCTGCCTCTCTCCCCAGTGCTGCTGGTGGGGGAGTGAGCCAGCGGCTGCGTGGGGCTGGGCTGTTGGCTGGGGTCAAACCACAGCGACGTCTCAGTCTGCTTCCCACCTCTTTCCTTAATGGGAACAGACTTGTGTGCAGACTCGAGGATCAAACCCCACCAATGAACCTTCCCACAGTATTCTCAGTCAGTGCTGTGATTTATCCAGTTGATAATATCTGCTTCCATTTTGGGAAGGAAAGCTGAAAGGTGTTAGATTGCTCAGGATAACTGGAATGTCTTTTCTAGTGTGGGTCATCTTGACAGAAACAGGGCACGAGTTTATCCCACATCTTTTCCACCAGCCCTACGAGTGTGGTGATTTCCAGGTCAAAGAGGGATGCAGGAACTCAGCTGAGGTGGGGGGAAAGCCATTAACCTCCTTATCTGATATACCTCCTTACAGTGCATGTTATCTGCAATTTGAGAAGTCAAAAACTTTTTTCCCTACCATTTTTCAGGTAAGCTGCATGACGTGTCTAAATACACAATAGTCTGGAAAAGAGATATCACAGAAGTGTCCTGCTAGCACAAACTAGTGGCCTATCCAGGTGGTTTTTTTCCAGAAATAGAGTAGAAGCTGTGTAGGAGCAATACTAAGAGTGTAACTTTTCCCAGTCTGCTCTCTGCACCCTTCCAACATACACAACTGCTGTATTAACAGTGTTGGATGTCTCCACTCTGAGGAGTAAAACACAATCTGAACATGAAAACTGGAGGATGGATCAAACTGAGATTGGGAACGAAAAAAAAAAGTGGCACATCCAAAAGTTTTCTGAGAAGAGAAAAAGGTCGACAGATAGTAGGGGCAATGTGGTAATGTTGATGGAGATAGGAGGTGACCTACAGCAGAGACTCATGTTTTGGGCCATGGTCTTGATGGAAGAAACAAGGGTTTACAATCCTAGCTGCTACAGGCACAACAGGGATGAGTGCTTTGGGCTGCATAAGCTGTGGCACAGAGATTGCATAGTAAACTATGTTTTTCCTGGCCTCCAAGTCTCTCCTGAAACAGGAACAAGATGCAAACAGCCTATGATGGTGGAGGTGGCTCTCTGCTTTGCCTCTGCAGAGAGGCCAAGCTTTGCACATGTTTCAATTCAGTCTAAATGCCATCACATAAAGGTGTCAAATGTTTGGGGGCTGGCATCCATGGTTGGAGAGATTGTCTGAGACGTCTAGAAGCTAAAAGAGGAAAACTGAACAATTGCACAATGTTCAAGCATGGTCACAGCACAACTCTTCTGTGTCATGACAGCACTAAAACAGGAGAACCAGCAGTGAGGAGGAGCCCATGAAAGTCACGTAGCACTATTTACCTGTTCACAATAGTAAACCAGCTGTTATGAGAGTTGTAAGCAAGAAAATTATCAACCTTCCTCCGAAATAATAACTCCCAACAAAATACAAACATCAAGGCAGGGTTAACTCTGAGACCCAACACAGGTTGTGCTCCTGTGTATACACCTATGTGTAGGCAAGGTGCCTACATTTCCCCTTATCATTGCTGGAGATCTAGGGCTTGGTTCATTTGCACAGACATGGTGCTGTAATGGGAGATTTTCTCTGTGTCCTACTTAGCATCTCATACTGATACTTTGGGTCATCTCAAATGTCACCAGTTGTTTACATATAGACAATAAATTGAAATAAAATTCTCCTCCCTCCCCTAAAGTCCTGTGTCCCCCTGCCCCAGTCCTTCCCAAATGAAAGAAAAACAAAACAAAAAAGCCCTTGAACAATTCCCTTATTCATAAAATGAAGACACTATACTGACATCTTGCATCCAATTTTTTATGTCAAGTTCAGGCAAACTCAGTCTCCCAAAGGTTGGGAAACTGTGTATTTAGTAGTCATTCACACAACCTTAACTGATGGTTGCCTTGAAAGTATAGATGGTCTCATTCTGCCTGAGATCTGTACAAACACAAGGTATAATTGTATGTGTGTGCTGTGTATTTGCTGTTAATCAAGTTCTGGAGATGAAATTCCTCTATTCTTGCTCTCTCATCCAGTGTTCGACCTCTAATTTCTGTTTTTAGAGGATGCTCCAGACTCAAGTCTCTTTTCAAGAAAGCTTAAAAATATCTTCTACTCATAAGTGCCAGTTTTCTTTCTGTAAACAATAATTTAATGGCATTATTTCTTGAGCAGGCCATAGCATGCCATTCCAAACCCCCCTCATGTTATTGTCCTGATATAAATACATCCACAGCTCATTTGCTCAAATCTGACTGTTTACAATCCCAGCAGGAGCTGGAAAATAATGAGTTTGATCACACAGTAAGGTAAGGAGGCTAGCCTAGCTTACAGAGAGACTTTCTAAGCACAATGCTTCCATTAACCCCCTAATGACAGCCTCAATTGAATGTTTTTAAGCCAGAGCATAAATATAACAGCAGCAGGCCTGTGCTTGCTGGAAATAGGGTTTGCTCACAATATTCGCTTAACTTCCCATGTGATGCAAGTTAGGATTCTGTTTCCTGCCAGTGGGGTCCTAAGACTTGCAAAGAGAAGAGTTAACACTGAGAGAGAGCTCATCAGAGTCAGTGAAATGCCTGAGCTTGTTAGCTGAGCTGGCTTTGGAGAGAAACAGGTGCCTCCACAGGAAGAGTCAGCAGATCTGAGATGTTCCTCACAGGGTGAAATGAATTGCTGTATTGCAGCAATTTTAATTTGGAAGCCTCAAATTAATTCAAACTCACAACAGCACCCTGGTGTGCAGCTGAGAAGTGGTTTCTTTGAAAACAGAAACAGAGGAAAAAGAAAGTTAAGCTGCTTGTCTTGGACACCTCATGAGTCACCAGCAGCCAGCAACAGATTTGACAAGTTTGGGCTCTCCACCACAGTGATATGAGCACTCTTTGGATATAAATCCTCCCCTTTGGAAACACACAGGTCCTGGCAGGCAATTAAATGAGTTTCTGCTGATTGGTGAGGCTCCCCATGATGGCAGTAGGGACTCCCTGGGCTCTCTCTGTCTGGTCAGTGGGGATGTGAGTGGGGAGGGTGGGCCAAGTCTTCAGCTGTGCAGCTGGAAACAGTGCTGGGGTTGCACAGAAAGAGGCTGATTCCATTACATGAAGGGTTTTTCCACTGCTCTGACAGGATAAAAGATGGTTAACACAAAGTGGAAGTGGCCCTGTGTAATGTTCAGTGCCCCTCTGCAACTGCTCCCCAGTTCCAAATTTTGGCTCTGCCTAACATGGATAGTGAGGGTATAGAAAAGAGCCCAAGGTGATCACTCTGTACAACTACTGAGACTGTTTCAGGAAATACAGTATTTATTTCATTGCACACATTTCAACTGCTGCAGGAAACTGTGCACCCACAACCCCTGTGAGACTCAGCTCGTGGCTTGGGAGAACCTCTGTAAAGGAATTAACTGATTGCTGCATTGAGCTGAGTGAGGCTGCACACAGGGGCAAGGGCAAAGGAAGGGAAATCCCACTTCAAGGTTGTCCCAAAACACTAATCATGGAGCTATTCTTCTGGATTGTCAGTCAAGGGACAATTTATTCTGGATAATCTAAACTGAACCTTGTAGATCTCAATAGCTTGGCAAAGCAATTCTTCTGACAAATTGCAACAGTATAACATAATATTCAGCATTTTTCTAAAGCCCCAGCTCCTTGAGTTATATGATTACACAACAATCTCTGCTTTGGGCAAAATAAAGAAAAAAAAATGATCTGTTGATGTGACAGCTATACAGAAAAAATCTGAGAGAATCAGACTCTAAGGCTCCAACTTCAGAAAACTGGCAACTTTACTCAGGTTTAGATTTTAAATTCAAAAGGATTTAGAATCTGTAGCCCTAAAGCTAGACAGCATTTTACCCACTCCTAGGGGAAAGGGTAGGAAGGCAAAAAGCAATGATTCTGCCATCCCCTGGTGCAGCAAACATCTGCAGTGAAATAATCTGGAGTTTTGTTCTGGGGATTTTTTTTTTCTTTTTGTGAGGTGGTGTTCCTTTAAACCTGTCTGTGCAAAGGGCCTGAGACCTTTTCTCAAGAGCAAACACTATTAAATTGCAGTGCCTTAGACAAACAGTTGGGACACTGGTGGCCTGATCCAAGAAGTGCTGGACAGACCTGCATGCACAGGCATACAAAGATTCCCCTGACTAAAACCTGTGTGCTTTAATTATATAATGCTTCTGTATTTGAATTGCAAATATTTTTTATTCTGGATCCTTGTGCCTTTACCTGATGAAGAATTTGTCACTTATAGACTTGGCATATTCATGCAGTTTTTCTGTGCTTTGTAAACAAATCCCTTGTTTGTAAAGCTCTTAAAAAATTCAATCTAAATATTTTTGCTAAGTTATTTATGGCTGCACCAGATACAGCTGAGTGAAATGTGGCTTCTGATGCCACCTGTGCCCTAGGAAATGCATGCCCATAAATCATTTTAAGCTCCACTGGAATGCAAGTTCCTACATAAGCAAAAGATGGTATTTCAGAGCTTTGAGTTCAAATTCATTAATGAACTTCTGCCAAATTACAGCAGAGAAGGAACTAGGATTTTTTTTTTTTTTAAAATCTGGCTGTATAAAATGACAGAAAAGTCTTAGAGAGGTTCAAAAGTTTAATTCCACTAACTGTCTAAAGCCCAGGTACTATGTTATTCCTTTGATCTAAAATTGTATTAACACTGAACAGATTTCCTCTGAAGTTTATTACACTATATATTTGACCATAATGACCTTCCAAACCCCCTGATGTTTTTTCTTGTAATAATTATTTCTTTCCTGGTAGCTTCCAACTATTTCACTTTTTGAAGGTCCAATTTTATTTTCAGGGGCACAGCTATCGTACAGGGATTTAGTACCTCAATTTGCTTTCCCTAGTTCCTTTTCATACTTTCCCCTTTTTACAAGTAACCCTGAGGGTCTGCAAACCCCAGGTTGGAAACTGCAGTTCTGCATTCAAAATAAAACATTTTTCTTTCTGCACAAGCTGCTGAGGGACACCAAGGGAGGAAAGGACATGGGGAATGAGAAATGGGAGGAAAGGGAGGAAGAGGAGAAGGGAAAGGGAGGAAGAAGACAAGGCAAGAAAAAATGGATGGAAGAAGGAAGGAAGGAAGGAAGGAAGGAAGGAAGGAAGGAAGGAAGGAAGGAAGTCCCAGCCTAATATATTTTACAAGGTAGTGGGACACTATACTGCCAAATAATGTTCTTTTAATTAGACCTTTAATGATTAAGCCTGAAGAAATTTTGCAGTAATTTAATTCCATAGTATTTCTGACGTTCATTTACTTCACTTGAGGTAGATCTTCAACTTAATTTGCTCTGGGTAAATTCTTACTGTGCTTTTCTAACCTCCTACCCCACCCTTGTGAGTTTCGTTCTGCTTTTAATCAATTCTGAATTGTCTTTACTAAAAAAACCCAAACAAATTAAAAAGGAGAAAATGAAAAAGGGAGAAGAATAGGCCTGCAGCACAGGTTTCTGCAAGACAGACATTATTTCTTATGCAAAAATAATTTTCCCAGCTGAGAGAAGAGGCAGGAAAGACAGGAGTATATTGAGAGAGCTTTCCTTGCCATGAGCCTCACTACAGTGCAAGGAGAAAAACCAAGAGGGATTATCCCTGGAGTGTTCCATTGTGTTAGACCTGCACAAAGGTGCCAACACATGGAGCTTCACCCTGTCACCCATGAAAACCAGAGTTATAAACTTTTTCTGGTCATGCCAGCTGATTAGGACCTATTTCCAAAGCAAACTCACTTATGCCACATGGATCACAGCAGCAGTGCCAGTGTGCTTTTTGTCTTCTGAGTAGATTGTCTCATTTCATTAAATAAAATTATTTGGGAAACATCCCAGGTGTTGGGGAAAATCCTGTCATTAAAACAAGTCACCTTGGATGACTTGGCTGGGCAACTAAATCCATGACAATTATGTAGTGATTTGCTACAAGTACTCCAAGAATTAGGCTGCAGTCATTTTCCTGTCCCTGTCAAAGGGCTGTACTGTTCAATAACGTGTAAGGAATTCCCTTGTACAACAGATAATGAAGGGCAGTGAAAGCAATACTACACAGTGCCAGAAGGACATCCCCAGTCAGAAATGAAGGTTGAGGCTGCATTGGCAGAGTTTGAGCAAGGATGCTCAAAGGGACTTCTGAAAATAACTCTGATTCTTTGCTTGTAGGACGGGTGTGTATGTACACTGGGAACACAGGATGGATGAGATCAGCTGGGCCTGTACTCAGTCTTTGCAATTGCAGGTAATTCTGGAAATATTTCATCTGGAAGTGGCCACAAAACCTCAGCTCAAGTCATCTTTGGAGACCACAGCAATGTAAATGTACAAAGGATCAAAAATGACCAGAACTACACAATGGAGGGGAAGAGAATAGGAGAGGTTGAGGAGATCATTCCTCCAATTGCAAAAGCACTCAAGTGAAAATACCCTCTCTTTCCAGGATGTGGATTGCACTGTAAACAACAAAAGAGAAAAAAACAAACAACATCCAAGGTTTTAATCATCAAAAATGGAAAAAAAAATCCTCCAAACCATCTATCTGATAGTCATTTTTAACCCATGTTGAATGAATAAAACTCTGAAACAAGACATCCAGCACCTGTAGGAGCAGCAGAGTGGTTCTGGCCATCATCCCATCTCTTGCCATAGCCAATCTCTGCAGTTTCATATAAAAGTGATTTTTTTTTTTTTTTTCTATGAAAGCAAAAGACAAACCATTTAGGTTTGGGAGACCAAGGATGGAGGGTATCTGTAGTACTTGTCACAGGCAACCAGCCAGATATGGGTATGGAACTAAATAAATGTCGTAAATAAAATAAAAACTGGTGGAGGCTCAAGTGTCTGAGGATTCTTCATAGCACTAGACTGCATCCTGGCCATAGTTTGTATCCATAAATGAATACTTGGTGATGGTAGGACCTTTGCCAGTACAAGATGCAGACTGTGCCCACACTGGGCAGTGGGAACAGCAAAACAAAAAGGAAAAAACCTCCCAGTTTCCTGCAAATTCTCAATGTATACCAAAACAACAAAGATGCAGGATAACCCCAGTCCTTTCTCTATTATCAAATACAGCCTTGTTTTCACTAACAAATCTGCTTAGTGGCAATTAGTCTGATTTGACCTTGGTAAGAAAGCTGTTCATTACCACGGAACTCGTGTATTCAAGCAGCCAAAATAGATTTTTAAAACCTCTTCAGCTGAAGTGTTTTGCTGTACCAAGAGACACAGAGCAAGGATACTGCCATCCATCAGAACACCAGACAATACTGAGCAATTTTCACTATTAACACTTTGTGTTCTCTCCTGCAGAAATTCAGGAACTCTGAGGTGGAAGAAAGCCAATGCTAGCGACCTCCCAACCCTGGAAAAGTGAACTCCAGAAGCCTGGGAAAAAGAGAGTCAGTCATTCTCAGAGTGCAACACTAGGCACTCAAGTTCAATAAAGTGCAGTGAAAAGAAACAGAGTCTCAAAGATATTCCAAACTTCTATATTTCAAAACATTCTTGAACACAAAACACCCAGGAATATGCAGACAAGGCTCCAGTATCAGCAAGATGGAGAAAACTCACATCCATACAGTAGAAGAGTGAAAAGGAGAGGGTGAAGTTTTTGGAAGTATATAGGAATGGTAATTTTGTGATTATTGAATAAAGAAGAAATTCTGTTGCAGTATGTTCAGCTGTTGTTTTTACAAAGATATCATGTATCTTTGGCCATTTACACAGCCTGCTACTGAAACACGGGCTCAACTTACCTGCTTTCCTGCAGGCATACTCAGCAGTTTGGGTATGTGCCTGAGTTAACTTCAAGGATATGCTTAGGATTGTACAAGAATTTAAGATCTCTGCTAATTAGGAACAGGCTGAGACATGCAATTAAATGCTTTGCTGAATCATCCTTAACACGTTCAAATTACCTTGCTGGAAAAGAGCTTTAACAAAATTTTTCACTCTCATGAGGAAAAGGCACATCTGATGGGTAAGGATTTGAGGTACAGTGGTGCTGGGTCATACTAATAAACCGGCCCTAATTTGGTAGGTTGCCTCAAAAACACTAATTTTCCTAGGCTCTTCTAACAGTGAATGAAGAGACAAGATATGCTTTGTGGGGTATATTCTGCCCATTTATTGGGGAACCTGCCCACTTTTTTGCTCATTCTTGCAGACTCTAGAGGTGTCTTTATCTCTCCTCTGACTAATACAAGGAGCTCAAAGCAAAATAGTTCTTTCCATACCCACCTGCTAAGCTTTAATTTAGAAGAAATAAATTCTGGCTGAACAGGCAAGGAGATAAACAAATTTATTCACAATCTCACATTTTGTCAGACATGATCTGCTTGTGATTAGCAGACTTTCTATTGCTTTTTTTGTTGAACTACTCTGGTATAATCAACAGTCAGTTTAAATTCCTTATTTCTCAGTGGCGCTTGATTACTCCCTAATTTCCCCCTCTCCCGCCCACCAAATCACTCCCTTTCTTCAGGCTTTCCATACGTATGAGTATTTTTATAGCTTTCTCCTCATTTACCCATAATTTCACAAGTGAGTAAAACAGGAACTCTTTTTCAGACCAACTTCTGTAATACGCAGAAGCAATTCCAATGCAAGTAGTTTACTTCAAAGACAAAACCCTGCTAAAGTAACTTGGGAAAGGATGCACCTGTAGGATGAACAAGGAATCTGGTACAGGAACAGTCAGTGTACCTTTTGAGAGAGATGTCACTGGGATGGGGGGACAAAACCAAGAAGAGAAAACTTCTACTTGAGAAAAAGCTTGGTAAGGTCTGTGGAGAGCATTTGAGAAGAAAGGGAGTTGGCAGAAGGAATAATTGTCACCTGTAAGCCATGAGCAAAGAAACTTCTGTCATATCTGGTGATCCAGGGTCCAACAAAAGGATCAGTTCTACATTAGGATTACCTGGTGGGTATCCAGCAATACAAAAAGTCCTAAAGATCTACATCTTTGATGTTTCAGAGAATCACAGAATGGGCCAGGCTGGAAGGGATCACAGTGGGTCATCTGGTCCAACCTCCCTGCTCAGAGCACAGGGTACAGGATTGTTCTGGACAGTTCTGGAATATCTCCAGTGAGGGGAACTCCACACCCTCTCTGGACAATCTGTTGCAGTGCATGGTCATCCACAGAGTAAACATGTTCTTACATTCAAGTAGAATTTTCTGAGCATCAGTTTCTGCTCATTCTCTCTTGTCTGATTGCTTGGCACCACCAAGGGCAGCAAATGCTAAAGAGATGTTACTGGCTAATAATCCTGTAAATTAAGGCTACTGCTGTCCTTTTTGAAACTAATTAGTGCTATTCTTAGTGGTCAGAGGACAGAGGCAATTGGCCTGATTCCCAAAAGAGTAATTTCTTGCCTGCATAACCCTAAAAATTATTTTGGTAGAGATATGTGGATGGTGTTATGACAGAGATAGCAAACAAGATCTGCCCATCAGCAGAGATGTCCAATACCAGGAATATGCTGGTACCAATCTGCTCCACAGCCAGTGACCATCTCCCTCACTTGAAGCCTGCTAAGGACAAGTCAAAAATAGTTTCTGTGATGCTAAGCTTTCCTTCAGGCATAACACTGCCAAGGCAACATCTCTACATCCCTTCTGGGCTGATCTTATACCTGGTTTTGGGACAGGAGGATGCAAGCTGGAGCTGTGACAGCCAGCTCTTTTCACAAGCCTATAAAAAGCTCAGTAAAGCAACTGCAGTGGATTCTGTAAAAGAAACATTTTGAAACTGAAGTAGACAATGTCCAGATGCAAAGAGCCTACATAAATCTGACAAAAGCCCCTAAAGTACTAATTTTGTGAACATTAATTTAGTTTCCTTTCACATAGGTGCTTGATCTTTCTCTCTACTTCTAATTGAATCAACTTTTGTAGCAATCACATAGAAAGGAAAAAAAAATGCAAACTCGTGGCTCAAGGTAAAAAAGGAAGCATCTCTGCTTTGTTGTATCTTCTCAGCTATCACCAGTGATCATGATAATTCACTAGAGAAATTAAAACTACTTGAAAACTTGGAGTGGGGAGAAGTGATGAAGCACCAAGTGGGACGTCAGCTACATTAAGAGATGGAACAGTGAAAGCTCTGTAAAATAAGCCTTCCTAGAAATGGACTATAAAGAACTGATTTGATAAAGAATGATTTGGCCATGTGAAATATTTCTTCCAGAATGAAATTGATAACTGAACACCCCCTTAGAAAATATCACCATACTAAATAAGAAAAAAATGCTGATACTCTTCTCTCTGTCTCATTCCTTTCTCTCTCTGTAGCTCTCCAGACAAGTGAACTGTTCATATTCAGTAATGCTTTTTGACTCTTCTGCTAAGGTAGTTATAAGGTCCTAGCCTTATTTCACTGAGGAGGAACCAAATCATAAAGTAGATTAAGTGAGCTACCTGAGAGTGCACAGAACTTTGCCTGGTAGGCTCATTTGACAGATATCCAGCAAAACCTGAACTGAGAATTAATCCCAGATGTCTTGAATCTGATTTACCAGATTAAATTTTATCTAAACTTCTACTGGGACTTCAGGACTGAAGGATAGTCACATTCCATTTATCTGTCTGTAGGGGAGATGGAATTCTAGGGTGATACCTTGGCAATAGAAAAATGAGCAGTTGAATGTGCTAGATCTGACTAACCTGGCCCTGCTCTATATTCTGTTCAGAAAATGCTGTTAATCACTAAAGAAATATAAGCTACTCTCTATGGCATAAAAGACCTCTGCTTATTTAAGTGAAAACCGATTTTGGTATGATTAGAACAACTGGATAAAAAATTATAGCTACAAAATCAGCCGTGACTCCCAGGAACACTCAGGCAGAACAACTGATCCCTGTTATGTGACACCAGTGTTTGCACTAGGGTGCTGACCTGTGACAGCTACTCTCAGAGGAAGAAATCCCAGTTTTCACCCTGAGCAGTTAAATGCACAAGGAAAATCCCTCCTTGTGGCCCTGGGGGTCTCCTCCTGTAGCCTGGCTCTTACCCAAGGTGAGAGGTGTTAGAGATATGCAGACCTTTGCCAGGGCACAGCACCCAGGTATCCTTCTGCATATCCACAAGGAGTAGCCAGGGCTCACTACCCAGGCTTGGGAGAGTGTTCCATCCTCAAATCTCACAGTTTAGTGCAGTAAACAGGTAGATCATCTAGCCTGGAGCAAAAACAGCCTTAGCAACTGCCTAGCAACACTACTGCAGAGCAAGGCAGGAGCTGCAGGTTATCTGGATGCAGTAACTCACAAGGAAGAGCCAGCCTCAGCCAGAGCTCTGCAGCTCTAGAGCACAAACTGAGTTGCAGCCTTGTGTCTGCCCTAGAAAGGTAGGAACATTCTGTCAATAAAGCAGTGAACACACACAATATATTAAAACCTTTCCTTAAAGATCTGCTTGTCTCAGTCTTCAGCCTCAGCAGGTTGATAAACTTTGCCAGGTAGACAAATCAGCAGTAAGTCAAAGGTTACTGCTCAGCCCCAAGAGAGGTTTGTTGTTTTGGTTTTTTTTAATCTTCAGAACATATCATCATGATTTTGATTTCTCTTTCCTGTTTGCAGAAATGACTCATGGATTGTGGAACTGCTATGGTCATCTCAAATTCCTCACTGAAACCTTGCACAGTTGTAACTTCCCCCCTGCCACCTCCCTTGCAGTTTATAGCTTCCATAGTTGTTTTATTAACATTGCTGCAAAAGAGAAATATGACTTGGGCAGTATATTGGTGCCTATTAGTATTGCAGAGTCAGTGTTATGCACTACATTGTAATGCCTCTGATACCACAGCCAAAATGGTTACAGGGTGAATGAGGCTATTAACTCCAGGGACTGTGAGCAATTTAAATTCAAATGCTGCTCCACCTTAAAGAAAACAGACTTTTTTAAAGGTTTGGAGCTTGCAAACCTTAAGTTAGAGCTTTCCAGGTGGAAAGCCATTCATATGACAAGCAGCTGAAAAAAGAAGCAAACTTGGAAATGTAAGAAAAGTGATCACTTTGGCTGTCCAGTTGTGAGGTCTTTTTGTGTAATTGAAATTCTTTGTGAAAGAATGGAATGGAATGGAATGGAATGGAATGGAATGGAATGGAATGGAATGGAATGGAACGGGAGTAGAATAGAATGGTTCAGTTGAAAAGGGACTTACAATACCCATCTAGTCCAACTGCCTGACCTCTGCAGGGCTGACCAAAAGTTAAAGCATGCTATTAACTCAATTATCCAAATGCCTCTTAAAGAGTGAAGGGCTTGGGGCATTGACCACCTCTCTAGAAAGTTTGTTCCACTGTTTGACCACACTCTAAATAAACAAATGCCTTCCAATATCAACACTGAGCCTCTGTTGATGCAGCTTTGGATCATATCCACATGTTCTACCACTGAACACCAGAGAGAAGCCCTCAGCACCTCCCATTCCCTGCAGAGAACCACCAGGTCACCCCTCAGCCTCCTCTTCTCCAAACCAGACACGCCCAGAGCCCTCAGCTGCTCCTCACAGGACATGATTTCCAGCCCTCTCACTGGCTTTGTTACCCTCCTTGGGACACATTCCAGGACCTTCACATCTTTCTGAACTGGTGGGGTCTAGCCCTGCACACAGGGCTCCAAGGCTGAGCACAGCCAGAGAATCACCTCTGCCACCTGTCTGGTTGTGCTGGGTTTGATGCAGCCCAGGATGGGGTTTGCCCTTTTGCCTGCCATATTTTTGGAAAACTGAATGCAGTTATAAATAAATCCATGAGGTAATGACTAACAGTTCATCTTCTTTTACTCAACATGGGCTTCGAAAATTTAGTTTTAGAACTAAATTGGCAGGATGCCAATGTGACAGTAGGGTCATCTGAATAATAGATACAAGACTGTAATATTTCACCTTCACATTACTACCTATTGAAATACTTTGATGCAATTTCATACCATCTCTGCCTTCCCTTCTTTGCCTATTTTTTTTCCTTTCCATAATAAATATGTTTTGAAAGAACATATTTTAATTCTAAGTTAGCTCATGCAGATGGATTTTTAAAGCACAAATCTGTTGTCATTCAAATGGCGAACTCTAGAAACACTTGTCAAGAATCAGAATCATAACATCTGTCTTAGAAATCTCTTCACAGGAACAGCTGGGATTTTACATCATATCATGGTAAAGAACTCCATTGGCTTCTCTAAGAGCCTTGATTTCCACTTGGATGATTTTTGGAGCATGGGTGGATTTTTGCAGCTATCACTGTGGGGGGGTTTTGTGTGTTTGTGTGCTCATTTGCAGACTAAATCTCCCTCAAAGCCCCATAAAATAGCAAATTTAAATTGACACTTTGGTTTAATTGCTCAGTGCAATTAAGCAGTGAAAAACAAGTCAGAGCAGATCCTATATCCCTCGTAAAATCCACTCTAATTGACTTCCAATATTTTTCTCAACAGATGTAGAATCTGAGCACCCACTGGTCTGCATGGAAGGCACAGTGTCCATCAGGATACTTAGCCCAGTTCCCACAGTGACACACAGCCATATAACAGAAATGAAACACAAAAAACCTGCCCTTTATATCATCCTGAAATATAACTCCCACAGCCTGTACAGGACTTGCTTTTGGATGGCAGTCTCCAGACCTGATTTCATTTATCAGTTTAATGCAGATATTTCTAGTTTCAATTGCTTTCTGTATAAATTATTTCTTCCAAACCCCACCATATGCAAAGGCACAAGTGACTTTTCACTGTACATCCGAGTACTGGAATGAATCTGTCAAACATTTCTGTTTTAATCTAAACTACATTACATTGGAACATAAGCTGTCAAAAGCTGAAAGTGGTGAAACCTATTTAACAGAGTTGAATGCAAAATGTTTTTCCTGCTTTACAGAAAATGAAGAATACAACATTGATATTTGCAATTTTTAGATCATCCCTTACTCTTTTCACATTTGGACCTGAAATGCTTTTCACTTTCTTAAAACTGCACAGATGCTAATACTCAGGATTTCTGATCCCCACCAGGATCTCTCTGTTTTGCTTTGTCTTGGTAACCCCATTCTGATAGAAGGGATCAGGCAATATCCATCTACTCATAACTAGAATAATTCCTTGTATGATTCTGCCTTGAATAGAGCAAAGTAATGGAAGATTTAATAATTGCTGGCAGCAGAGTTTGCAATTTCTACAATCACCAAGCTTTCCTTATAAAATTCTTCATTTAAAATACAATTCTTGCAGGCTTTTGTATATATTTAATTCTTGGATTGCTTTTCCTAAATACCAAACTGCCAGGTAGTTTTCACCAGAGTCTTATAGGGAAGCAACGATAAGGATTAACCAAGCTTAGCTCATATTATGGGTGAAAAGGGCTGTGGCTCTAGCAATGTGTGAGGAGGAAGATAAAGTGTTTATCTAATAATCACAGCTGTAAATGCTGCAATCTCAGTCTTTTAAAAACTGCAATACCAACTTGTTCTTTCAGAAGCACAGGTGGTTCACTGATGGTATTTCCCTTTAACATCTAAATCAGAAATTATAATAATTCTTTATGTTATTTAAGGACTCTGCACTGCTGGTTTTTTCCCCCCTTCTTATAGAAATGAGGCAAGTTATAGCACAACCTAAGACCCCCAGATCTGTCTCTTCTGTTAGCACCAGCATTAACTAAGTCTTAAATCAAGGAAGCTACTAAAGAGGTGTAAAACCTAAAATGAGCACCTTCAGCACTCAATGCAGAGACTGTGGCAGTCCCATGAGTCTGTAGGGATGAGAGAGGCTCCTCCCATCCTCCCACTTGGGAAATCACAGTCTGTGGTTGTTGGATAAGCACAAACTAAGAGAAGAGCAGAACCAGAACTCACTGTTAAAACTCTCTTGTTTACTGTCTTTCACCAGTGAGGCAGAGACTCAGTGGGAAAAAGCATTAAATCCTTGAGTAGGTCAGACTCTCAGTCCTACTCCTGGCTTGTGCTGACAAAATCCAGTGTAAATCTAGACAGGATTTAACTATAAAGCTGCTCCTTATATAAGTGCATTTGTCACGTTACCAGAGAAAACAAACAGCATGGTGAGTGAAGGAAAAGCTAAAACAACCAAAAAATATGAGACAAAAACTATGGAATGAATATCAGGAAAACAAAGATCTGCCAGGCTGTGAATCAGACTCATATTTAACCACTGCAGCCAGAACAGGTAGTTAGCAGTTAGTCTGGACCAGATAAAATATGGTAAGGAATAAATCTGTGAAAAGCACAGAAATGGCTAAAGGACAGACAATTTTGAGGTCAGCAATTTGTTGATTTATGTCCCTACGAACTAGCATAGCTGCCAGACATACTGACTCCAGATCTTGCTGCTTCCAGAACTGCAGAGGCAACAAACGTCATCACAGGCTTCTCTGCATAATGGAAAGGAAATATCTTTATTTAAGTCATAGGTGATTATTGATATTTTTATTGTAAAATGGTTCAGTTTTAAGTTGTTCTTATGAAAACTAAAACAAATGCCTTCTAAAACAACCCAGAAATTTTGTTTTCAGTTTATTTTTTAATATGAGTGCATTTTTCAGGCACAGTAACTTAACATACTGAGGCATTAGTTTTGCACCTGAAACTGGAATCTTTCTGTTCTTCATCCTAACTCTAGAATACATAGCAAAAATGGCATATGATTATATAATTTTAATTCTCCCATAGATATATAAGTTAATAAACTAATATTTTAAATATTGCCTTATTTTAAAGTGTATATTGCAATATTAAGGGAGAACTTTTGATTCATAATGACACAAACTACAGAAAAAAATAATCCTTAATAAGAAAACTGCCAGTTTCTTTAGTAAATAAATACCAGACTGTGGGCTCAAAAGACCAGACATTGTTCTACCAGCAGCCTCACAGTATATAAGGAAGCATATTCAACCAATAGTCCACTTCTCTGGGTCCTTTCTCTGAATGGAGGTTTCCAAAGACTCTGGAATAAATTAATTAGCTCCCTTTGTCTTAGTCTAAAACTCACTTAAATATATGGTAAGAGTTCCATTTATTCTAGGGTAGATTGAGCCTGACCCTATGTCATTTAAAAATTGGCTTTTCTGCAGAGTGCTTCAAACATGCTGATATTCTGAGCCAGCCACAGCCCTAGGTGGTGGCAAGGCATGTTGCCAAGGCAAAGAGGTTGTCCTGATTTTCTCACTGGGCTGATAAAATACAGGGAGATATTGTTCCTGCTGTGATGGTTAAAAAGGATTTCCCTATGATCTGCTTTCCAGGCTGTGAAATGCTGGAGCCATGGCTTTATGTTTTTGTTCTTTCCCCTTTGATTGTGTCATTCTCATGTGGTTTGTCCCCACTTTTGTCCCCACTGCAAGGCTGAGACAGGAATGAAATCATGTCATTCTGTATTTCAGGCTCAGGCCATGTATTGCCATGAATAATGTCCACCTGTTTGGAAATTCAAAGTGATTTGTAGATTTTGGCACTAAATCAAGGATTATTTTTTATTCCCAGAATCTCTGTGCTCACTAGGAAACAGCCAGTAAAAACTGGGCATCCTACAGCATTAAAGCACAGTGTCCCTGAGGGAGATTATACAGCAGAACAAAGGGCTGGGAAGGCTTTTAACTTCACCCCTAGTTACAACAGTCTCATGATTTTTCTGGCCTGTCCTGTTGCCTTTGCCCTGACATCTCAAAGTTTGACTCTCCCCTTTGCAGTGGTCAGCCTGCTGCTCTTGTTGCCTTTAGCAAATATGACAGATATTTTCTTTTGAAACCCAATCTGTCCTGCAGCTGTACAGTGCAATGTGCAGTACACCTGGCTCTGCCCCTGCAGATCCTTCCTTGTTAAAGGACACCTACACAGCTTCCAGCCCCGTCACTGCACTGCTGAGCAAGTCTTTCACCCAGCCACCTGTCTCATTTGCAATGCTCTGACCTCACACCGCTTTTCTTCCCCTTTGTGCAGCATTAGGTGTGATCAATACTTCCACTCTTCCCTGTCTGCTATGGAGGTTCCCTAAAAGCATCAAGTTAGTTTGGCTTTTGGATGTTTGCTTTGCCTGACCTATTTATGATGCTTGTATCAGCTGCCTTTAATCACTCCCTCTTACCCAAAATTAGTAACCACACTAAGGGCCAGTAGTAGTTGCTAATTTCTGGTGCTTCCATTCCCTGGCATTTAAAATAAAACCTCCTAGACTTTCTGTGCTGCAAAGGGATGCCTCCAGACCCAAATTAGCACAAACATGTCTACAAACCACTAAGATTAGAGAAGACTTCCAAGATCTTTCAGTCCAACCTTTGACCAACACCCCTGTGCCCACTAAACCACACTGCAAAGCGCCATTCTTAGAGCACTTCCAGGGATGGTGACTCCACCGCTGCCCTGGGCAGCCTGTTCCAATGTTTAACCACTCTTTCAGTGACAAAATTCTTCCTAATATCCAGCCTGAACCTCTCCTGGTGCAATTTGAGGCCATTTCCCTTTATCCCAATTGCCTGAGAGAAGAGGCTGACCCTCACCTCACCAAAAACTCCTTAGGAAAACAAGACCCAAAGGCAAAGCTTTACACAGCTCAGCCCAAGTGCCTGGATACCACACAGGGCCACTGGCAGCAGAACAGAAATGATTTTAAAGCAGAAAAAATCATAGGTTTTTGTCCTTTCCCACGGGGACTTGAAGCCAATGGGTAGAATGGGCATGGTGTGTAATATTCCCCAGCAGAGGAAAGGAAATAAAGAGGAATATTGATACTGTAACATTTACTTCAACCATCAAGGTGAACAGTTACTGCAGAGAGAGCCCTGAAGAAGCAAAGGTTCCCTCTCCTGTAGCTTCCCTTTCTGTCTGGCCTTGCAACAGCATTTCTTGTACTCTGCATATAAAAGATGATTTAGGCCTATTAAAGAATTAATGTTCAATTCTCCTTAACAGGATAATTCTGGTCATTTCAATGTCAAGGCTTATTTTTTTTTGGCAGTGATTTGATCTGGAACATCCAGATAATGTTTATCTACCGCAAATGGATTTTTTTTTTAAAGAATAAGAAAGTTTTCAACAGGCATATAAGTGAGAGGCCAGTCAGATTAAGCAGGTATTTCTGTCTGTGTATTTAAATGTCCCTGTCCCTTTTTTGTCTGTTCTTTCTGTCAGGTATGGGGACAGAAAGCTTTCTGCCTGAAGAAGAAATATATGTGAAAAAAAGAAATCTGTGACGTTTGGAAAATCCTTTGGCAGGGAATGTGAGTTGGCCTAAAAAGGTCAGGTTTAGATGTATTTATAAAGACAAAATTGGCTGAAATCAGCTCCATTGGCTTCACTTCAAGCTCTTCAGGCAAATTTCTTGTTGCATGAAGCCCTTAGAGAGCCCTGGAATTTAGCTTAGTGACTTTTTTGATGTCTCTGTTTTCGGACTCTAAATGTTGCGATCTGCTTGGGTAGGGCTGGTCCATCAGGCAATCACTGCAGGGCACTTCAGTGATTTTTTTTTGTGTTTAAAATTTGCTACTTCAGTTGGAAAGCAGCATGTCTTCCACCAGCCTACTAAGAAGCAGGGTGCTAATACCCCAGATAATTCAAAGGCAGCTCAGGTATTTCCAGTGCCATGCTGTAGTCTTTTCTATGACTTAGTGTGGACTTTCCCTTGGTGTTCCCTTGTGTTTAGTAAAGCCCATGCTGGGTACCATGGAAAAATAAGCAACCTTGTGTCTCTAGAGGTACTGGCATTGTGAAAACTCATTTCTGATGCTAGAATTCCTAGAGAGCTTTCAAAACCTTGAAGAATGTTTCATTTTTAGGGACTCACATTCTAAATCATGTCTGCTGCTGTAAAAGTGATACAGGTTTTAGCTCCATAGTGTTCATGCATTTTTTTAATATTTCTATTTAATTATTTGCTTGCTTGCCTGAACCAATTCCCTTTCTCTTAATAAGAACAAAATGAAGTTAAAGTGTATGCATTATTAAATTTAATAGGAAGTTACAACTGAATTACAAAATAGCAGATATTTCTCTTATTTATTATGATGTACTGGTCTCTCTCTTTCACTCACAGTGGATCTCCTTTTTCTGCTTGTAAGATATGGGGGAAATGGCCTAATAAGCTGTCTTTTACAGCTGAGATTTTCAGAGCAAACTTCAGATGTCTGAATGCCCTCATCCCATCCAATTTAATGAGGACTGAGAATCAAATCCCTTAAGTGACTACAAAAACTTCAGAAGGGAGGGAGGATATTCCAGCAGCCAGGCCTTGTGTGCTGAGGCTGCCTGGTCCATGGGAACTCCCTCTGTGCCTCCAGACTTCACCTTCCCTTCCCACTGCCAAGTGGACAATGCACTTGGTCACCAGCTGTGGGGACAGGAGGGCTTTGTGGGGATGAAGACACTACAGACAGTGAATTTTTGGACTGCACAGAGGCAGGAGTGTGTACCTAACACATGAAAGGACCACATTTCAGAACTATTTCCTTGCATTGACACTGCAGTCCTGGCATTTCATAAATGCCAACATGATGGAGCCTGCATTGTTTGATACAAGAAACCATCAACCTCCCTGAGCAATGGAGATGAAAACAATGATTCAGGTAGAAACAATGATAAGAAAAAGAAGCTGTTTGAGGTAAGAGATCATCCTCTCCAAATGACTGAAAAAAAAGGTAATTTTTTGCCCATGAAAATTTTAGGCTACAAAATATCTAACAATGACATGGCAGCAGCTCTCACACAGTCTTACAAAAGGGGTGATGGAGACAAAACTGTGGGGCATGCCTATGACTTGGAGTGCAAAAGGCACAGCATCAAATTATTTGGTATAAAAAAAAAGATCTCTTTCAGTCCCATTGTACTGAAACTCCTTCTTTCAGAGTAAAGGACATTTTAAACCATAGTTATGTCTCATGTAACTGCAATGTGACTGAGATAAGTGGAGTAAATGTGCATTGGTTTCCAAGGCATAGTGGAATTAAGGGCCATAAGAAAGAAAGAAAGAAAAGAGAAACAGGAAATGTTAATAATAAGAAAAATGCAAAAGGGGTTCTAAAGCTGGGCAGAAAATTTTGACTGGAAATGATACACAAATATCTTAACTTGGAGTGGCATAAATCACTAACAGGTGGACTGGATTTCCCTCTGTAGAAAGATCAATCTCTTTCTGCCTCTGTAGAAGGTTTCAGAGGATCCTTTCAGATGTTGAAATTCACACCTGTTCATATGAGGAAAAATATAGTAATGACAGAGCGACTCTTATTTAATTTTTTTCTCCTATCTTCTCCAAGGAATATAGAGATTCTAAGTGATGCTAGATTAATGGAGGTAGCATTAATTTTAACAGTGTCTTATAAATTAGAAAATTTAAAAAAAATAAGAGATTAAAAATGTAACTGCTATGAATCTGGAATGAAATTGGTTTTCCACTAAACTTGAGAAAAAGAGAAGATAAAAAAGAGGAGAGGAGGGGACGGCAGGGGAGGGAAGGAGAGGGATGACAGCTCAGTTACCTGACTCTTAAGGGCAGATGGAGCAAGTAGATGCCACTAGAAACCAAAATTAGCTTGTGAACTAGGGCAGATTCAAGCCTTCACTAAGATATAAATGGCAAAGATCAAACTTTGATACAGCAGTGCAAAGTTCTGACTTTGTGCGCCTGAAAACCCTGAGATTTGGATCATACAGTGCTCTGTAGCATCCTGAATTCACCTGACACAGATATGCTGCTCTTCCTGAAAGCCCTGACTGTGGTCCCTGCTTCTTCCCAGAGAAACCTCACAACCTTCAACAAGTATTAGCCTTGTCACAAAACTCTGCTTCTCTGAATTTATTTCCAGGATTAAGGACTGTAAATCCACTGCAGTAGGGAAGGTTTGGCTCATGCTCAGCAATAGATATAGAGGTTTTCCCATGTAGGTCATTGAGCTGGATCTGCTCCAGGTCAGTAGTGACCAAAGGTAAATGTTGTTTCATTACAAAAGTCTAAAGTGGATCCCAGTAAAACTTTAAATGAGCAATTACTATTTCACCTAATTTCTTTATGTTAAGTCTAAAATGTCTTGGAAATGCCATGATACAGAGGTTATTATCTTAAAGACCAACCCTCATTTATCCAGGGTAACGGTGGGTTTGGATAATTGCATTAACAGAAGGAACTGGTGATAGGGATACAAGTTGCAAAAGCATCCATGTGGCTCTGCATAGTCAGGCTGGGTCCTGCAGGACTCATCAGCTCTCACCTGCAGCTCTGCAGGATTTGGATCACTCATTGTAAAGCCACTGGTCACTCCAGCCTCCTGCAGTCCCAAAGAAAGGTGAAGGAGGGTTTGTACCACTGTACAAATGTACAGAGCCTGGTCCTTTGTAATGTCATGCTGCTTTCCCAGAGGAAGAAACACTGGGAAGGCAATCCAGAAGGACCACTGCTGCTCAGCATCTGTCCTGCCTCTGTACAAACCCAGCCTGCATCCAGCACTGGAGATTGTCTTGTTCTCCCTCACATGTGCAGGTGCCTGCAGCAGGCCCTGCAAGGAGCATGGCTGTCCTTGGGCAGGCTGATGGATCTGGAAAGGGACCGTCATTGGCAACATTGCTGGAGAACAGCCCAGGGACACGACCATGGAAGAGGCACTTGGCCATTTGACAACAACAGAATGATTTAGCGATCACAGACTCATTTGCAATGGATGAACCACCACCACCATCACTCTTAGCAACCATTTCCTCCCTAGCTGGCCCACAGAAATTGTTTTTATGGCAAAAAGGCATCCAGTTTTCACCAACAGTTGTTGATTATCATATTTCCAAAAGTGGACAAGCTTCCCATCTTAAGAGGTGAACAGCATGTGACAAGGGAGTCTATGTGGTTCAGTGCTCTCCTACTTTAATCCACAGCCCCTGGCTGCTGACAAGATAGGCTCTTACAGCTCCTTTAGAGCTCCTCAGTGTGCTTGTGCCAGTCCCTTATCCATGGATCATTGATATGATGGAGCATAACGGCAGCCTCAGAGCCCCTCGTATTTTCAGTTGTCAGACTGAATACAGGGAAATGCTCAGCAGCAGAAACTCAGTGTAGTGCTACTTTTATGTGTGTTCATGAAGCCTTTATAATCTTTCATAAGAGAAAGGTACAAAATACATTACTCTAGATTTTTCTAATTGCAAAGGCCAAATTACCAAGTATAATGGAGCAAAACTGTTTCATTTTTGTCTCATTTCTGAGCTAAAATGTTACAATTACAAGACCATCAGAGATTCAGAATACTGGTTTTGTTCCTTGTCTTAGTATTTCGTTAGACAATACATTTTAAAAGGCTGCTTACCATTGCTATGCACCATTACATTTTTTCTGACAGATCTCACTTCCATGCAATTATCGTTTAGAGATGAAGACTTACAAAATAGAATCCAGAAGAGCATTTGACCAGCATCCTGTCCAAGATGCAGCTTAAAAGGGCAGTAGCCAGAGCAATAAATTAAATCATGCTTACTTCCACATTAAAAATTTCTGCAGTAAATTTCCGATCTCTACACTGCTCTTCACATGTGCAATAGAGGAATGGGTAAAAGTCGCCACCTCTGTAATGAAATGAGTGTCAGGCTGAAATTTGATTTATGACCTGGCAGATAACAACAAAAAATTCCAAGTGGGGTTTTACTGTCAAAGCATAGATGGGCTTGTCTTGTTTCTGGCTAAAAGAAAAAAGAGTCTTCCTACTTTTCCTCCACTTCAAAAAAGTTGCGAAGGGGAACGCTGTAGCTTTTTCCTCAGCAGACAGAAATTGAAATGGAGAACTTTCATGGAGGTCAAGATGACTGCACAGGCTCAATTAAATGAACTCAGCCACCACCATTGTCTGATTCACTTTAGCTTATTTCTCTTGTGATTGAGCTTGTCCCTTAAGATGACAATATCTTGAGAGCCACTCCAAAGTAATTTAAAGCAATATATAATTACTGAAAGCTCCCAGTTTACAAAGCAATAGCAGCTGTATGAGTTCTGGCTCATCTAACAGGATGATAGCTCTGCAAGCTCCTCCAGCCTCTTTTGCAAGCTTACCCCCTGGATCACAGAACAATTCATTTGGGCTCCACAGGATCTGGGGCCCAGCTGTGTCTGAGGAACTGCAGCATTTCTCCAAGGACAAGGAGCTGGCAGTCAGTGCTGCCAAAACAAGCAGGGAAAGGCACAGGCTGGGCACTAGCAGGGTGTGCAGGGAGCAGTTAGAATGCATAGCACAGGCTCCTTGCATTACAAAATCCCTGGTGTTAGAAGGATCAGCTCTAATGGGGACATTGCTCAGTCCCTCACTTTGCTGAGGGGATTTTCAGGTTCCAGAGAGCTTTGCCAGACACTCACAATGGTTGAGGCTGATATCCAGATCCAAACATTCTTCTTCATGTGCATCTGGATTTATGGTTCACCAACACAGCCAACTACATCATGTGCTTAATACCAGAATTTTGGATCCAGCTCAGTATGTGCCAAACAGTCCATTAGAAAACAACAACCTTTGGCCACAACATCCTTCATCAGGCTTCAGTTCCCTGCTGGAGTTTGGAGTTCTTTTCTAGGTTATTTTCTTTGTGGTAATGGGAGAAGCATGAGTTCCTGGAGATGTGCTCTGAAGTGATGTTGACAGTGATTACTTTTGTGGCCCCTACCTAATTAACTTTGAAAATAATTTTGTTATTACTTGACTTTATCTATTTTCTCCCTCAAAATTCTCTTCCATTATATACCTAACAAACCTTCCTCCATGCATGTACATTACTCAAATAAGTTTTAACAAGTACTCAATATTGTTAAGTTAAGAGGTGACTATTAATTAATAAGCAAACAGATAGCTTTTCTCCAGAAGTTAGATCCAGAATTACATAACTTTAGAAGAGAAGCCAATTTAATGATCAAGTAAATTATTAGAAGTGGAAAACTAATGAAAAGCCCACTCACTTCTTGAAAATTTCAGAAAACTCAATGAAGTCTTGTTCCCATATCCTGTTTCTGTACTCTGACTAAGCTGATTTTCATGTTTTGCTTATGTTCATCTGTGGTGTCTCTGAGCTGTGAAGCAGAACAGCTCCAAGCTCAGGAAGCCATACATGCTGCACTTGCTAAATCTGACTCCCTGTACAGTCACTGGCCAAAACAATGGGGGTCCAACCACTGCCTTCAGCAGGAATAAAGCCATCCTAGTTGGATTTGTCTTACATGAAAAGCAAACACAAACTTTACAGTCAGCCTCACAAGGTAAGAAATCCCAGTCTATAAATACAGTTGCACGTCTCTGATCTTTAAATATCATAAGACAAAAAACAGTAAGTTTTGGGGTTTTTTAAAATCTATTTGGTTATTTTGGTACACAGAATTGCTGTCCAAGGCAGGTGCCTCACAACCACAGAGCTCAGTGTGCTCTGTCTGGGCTGTGCCTGCAGGAATGGAAGGGATTGTGTCAAGTGATTGTATGCAAAAAATGCCTGTGCCTATGGCACTGTTTCCCATCACTGACAAAACAACACAGCTCCTACCTGTGCCCTGTGATTCGAGGGAGAAGCCCCCTGTTATGCTGGTGAGACCTCACATTGATGGGGAAAATGTCAGGGTAAAATAACAGTGAAGCTCTTTGATGCTCTTCAATGAGCTATAATTACCACATTGTCTAGAAAAGTAGATCAATTAACAGAGATGCATGGGGCATTACTGTGGTAAAGAACACTCTCCTAATGACTTTCCACTGAAGTTTTTACACAGAGGGCATTTTAAACATATTAAATGCTGAGCAAAGAGAGCACTGCAGGTAAGGTTCAGCTGCACTACTGAATTTTGAAAGAAAAATTTATATAACTGAGACATTTAGAAACAATTCAAGCAGAGATAATAAATGTTTAATGATTGTCAATAAATGCTTGGTCAGTGGTTATGACAGTTAAGAATCTAATAGGTCCACAGGTTTGTTAATGTGATGGGATTGCACCATGTATAAAATACAGTTACTTCTGTTACAAGTATGCTTTTAACACCTCTTAATTTATATTTAGGCTTTTCCAATTATTTATAAAGATGGACAGAATATTAATTTAAAAAAAAATAAAAGAAGAACTATTGGATCCTGTTGGATCTACTGTAAAGGTACAATGTTTTTGAACTCCTGCCATTCACTTCCAGCCACAGACAAAGTCCAGAGGCCAGAGTCACACCAGCAATGTACTGGTCTGGTGTGTAAGGAGGAAGGGCAGCTGAAGCAGATGCTGGTTGTTAATTCTCTGATGAACTTTTCAGTTTGCTTTTGTCTGTTTACATCTGTAGTCCCCAAGGGTAGTCCAAGACATATTTCTACCTGCCTCTGCAGCATTGTGGTCCTCTCTACAACCCACTTTCTCCTCCCTGCACATTCCACCTTCCTTCCTTGCAAGCAAAGTCACAGCCAGCCTCCACTATTGCAAGGATGGATTCACAATCAATCCCCACCAAAGCAATACATCTAGGGCCACCACACTCCTCCATGGCTGGGAAGCACCATTCCATGGTCATTGTCAGCCTTTATTTAGCTATAAAAGTGATTCACTCTCTCTGCTATGCTGCTGACCTTTTCAGAATTACACCCACAGCTCACCCTGAAGCCAATAAACTCTTGGTGGAAAGGGAAATAAACCTGCCTTAGCCCATTGCAGGACTTTCTAATTATTTCTGAAATGTCTTTGCTCTTACAGCAGATTTGAGGGGAGTCACTGTGCAATGCAGCTGACACACACAAAAGCTCCTCCCCACATCTGTGAGAGCTACAGACGGTTCTGGAACAGGCTGACAATGTCAGGTTTATTCCTGACGTCAGGTAAATGCAGGTGCCATCTCTCCACACAACATGTTCACAATTCCTACTGCTCTGGGAAATACAAACACAGCAAATGCAGACACCAGATCTCCAAGCTTTGTTACACCTGAGCTACTGCCCACATCTCCAGCACTGAATCAAAACCCAATGGAGCCAGCAGGGACCAAGTGTAGGAGGCTTAGGACAAGGCAAATTGCATCCTGTACTCTGCTGATGTCACTGACCAGCTCTTTCCCTGGATATAACGGGGAGCAGGGACATTTGCTCAGGTATGGCTGTTGTAGATAACCACCTTACTCCAGTGAATTTCACTCTTGTTTATTATCAATGGAAGAGAAATGAGACTTGCCACATGCAATTTCAGCCTGTTTAAAAAGACTGTGTTGACTTCTGAGGTTTAATTGCCCATTGCTGTACAAAATGCTGCCATTTCATGAGCTCTGGGCAGTGATTTCATAAGTGTTTGATACATGCAGAGCCCTATAAACACTGAAGCAAAGATTTTTAGCAGGTTTTTTTGGTTTGTTGGTTTGTTTGTTTGGGTTTTTTTAGTGGGTTTGTTTGTTTGTTTGGGGTTTTTTTGCAACAGGACCACTTGCTGTAACAAAAGCAAATCAAGAAAAGAAAATATATTCTTAGGAAGATTCAATTTTTAACAGAGCAGGGAACATAATGATTAACAAAAGTCAGTCAAATAATCATGCAGTTGCTAAGCCTTTTCCTTAGTTGCCTACAAAGATGGGTGTTCTTTCCCTCCCCTCAAGTCACTGATGTATCTGCATAAGCTGCCTGGGGTGACTCCAAATTTACCCAGTACACACAGGACAGTCTTGCAACAGTGGGACAGAAGTAAATTTTGTTTAGCTCCTGTCTGAATGACCAACTATGCCAATTTTAAAACACATCTGGTTTTTTGACTCCTGCAGGTCATAGGCAGGACCTGACAGTTTCCAAACTATTTTCTGACAAATTGAAGCACGTTCCCTATCTTCCTTTGTTAAAGACTCTGTGTTATTTTGTTGGAATGAAAAATTGCACAAAATGACTGACCATAAGTCAGGAACTGTAATAATTTCATGTTCTAGTGCATGATTCCCCTTATGTGGTGCTCAAGGAATGTATTGCCTGGTGTTATCTGCTGTGTACAGGAAAGCCAAAAATGAAAGCTGAGACTGAGAGGAAAAGAGTCATGCCTCCACTGCCTGTCATGCTCATGGGCAGGAGAGAGGGATCAGTCCTACAGCAACCCAGGCTTCAATAACCCTCCTCTGCATGGATGTCAGAGGTAGTTTTCTACTCATAGATGAAAGGTCTCCCTTTGAGGTGAAGTGTTTCCCTTCTCCTGGGTTATTGTTGAGAAGATCTGAGCAGACATTCACTGCTTCTGACTCCATCTCCCTGTCGTGGAGAAAATCTCTGTTCCCAGGGCAGTCTGATGTCCTCAGTTCCTCCTCAAGGACTTGATTTCCCTTAGGATCCCACTTGGGATTCCACTTGATCTGTCTTGAGATCCAGAGAGCCTCAGTGGCATTCCCAGAGGTGTTAGTCACCCTGGGTGTGGGTGGTCACTGCAGGGCTCAGTCACCCTGGAGAGGAAAAGGCTCATCCAGCACAGGAGGAAGGGAACAGATCTGGGCCAGGACTCAACCTGGGTAGCTTTAAGCATCCATCCACATAAGGTGAAATAAGTATCTTGTCACTTTAGGCTCTCTTATCAGCCCATACCATCCATTTGACTTAGTTTTAGCTCCAAGGACATCCTTCACACTCTGGCAAAGACCACAAAGAGAACATAGATAGATTCTCAGATAGCTCTACAGTGCTCCAGTTTGGGTGATTTAGTCTTAAGACACATGGCAGGAGCTGAGAAAGACCTGTCCAAGTTCAGTTCCTGACCCATGAGAACCTTACCCTGTGTTTTTTAAATGAGAGCTGAATGTGGCCCAGGCAAGGACTCCTGAAAGGTAATGCAAACAGCTGGAGATCAATTTACCAAAGCTTTATTACTAAAAAGCTCTATTACTGGCCTGAGCTCAAGATTATGGGTGTATTAATCTTGCCAGTCAGAGATTGTCTGTTCAACACAGTCAAAACTGAAGATAAAGCAGATATGGGGAGATTATTAAGTTTTTTGGGGTTTTTTTTCTGATACTTATTTGGTTTTTCATCCTTTCTGTCTCTTTCCATCAGGAAGTGAGTAAGAGGCAGATCCATGTACACAGTTTCTAATGAAACTGTGGGACTGACAAGAGACAGCAAGATAATTAAATTCCATGGCCTGCTTGAACTGGAACCTGTTCATCAGGTCATTAATTTGGCCAATACTCAAACTTGTGTTAGTTTAGGTACATGAAATTAAATGTAGATAAAAGCCTGGCTGGGAGTGGGTGCCTGGCTTGTGCTGTCAGCCATCCCACAGCAATGCCCACCAGAGCCAAAGTCAGGTGAGACACCAAAAACACAGCCTGGTTCCCTAGACAGCCTCATTCAGTCCCTGAGCTGCCCCCACTGACAACAGGGTTTTTCTCAGTCAAGGCAGAGTGCAGGCAACAGCTGCAGCTGTATGGCCTCAGCTCTCTTGGAAAGGACTAACTTGACAGTCACAAGAAACCAAAAGGTGAATCACCAGTGGGAAACCAGCCTGTGGGACACAACAGAACTTCACTTCATGGAGCATCCTGTTTACAAATAAAGCAAAAGAAAACAGAAAATGAAATTTAAAGCGAAACAAATGCACATTCCTTAAAGCTTTAAGCTCCCTGCAGAAGTATCAACTGGATTTCCCATATACAGGCAAATCCTTGGGCTGCCTGTGATATCGTGCCACCTTAGTGGGCTGTCAGGTTCTACTGATGAACAAGCATCAAGCTGTTTTGCCATCCCTGTGTTACAGCACTGTGGAATCAGAGTGAAATGAGGCTGGAGAGGGCACACAGCTGGCAGTCCCGGGCTGGAATCTGTTCTGGATAGACAGCTGTCAAATGCTACACCTCCTGGAAAAGACATTTCCTTGCCTCCCACATTCTTTTTGATTATTTAGCTAGATTGACTGCTAAAAACATTCTTCTAATTTCCAAATTAAGTCTTCTCTTTGAGCTATTTCCTCATTGCATCATGATCCACATGGAATGAACATGGACAACAGATGATTTTTGCAGCAATCTGTTGTATATTGACCCTATTTCTTGACACCTGTCATTCAATGCACAATGTCTCTGACTGACATATATCTCTTCCTGGGCTTTCCCCAGATAGCCCAAATTCTGTTTCCACGTGGTGCTCACAAAACCTCAGACTGAGGTCTTACTCAAAATGATTATTATTGTTCACCTTTGTCTGCCTTTGCTGTAGGAGCATGAGTTTGGTTACTCAGTCAAGGCCAGCTTCTCACCCACTGCAATTTCCAGAACTTCTCCTGCAGATCTTTTTTTCCCACTTTTATTTGTATAATTGAGACTCTCAGCCTAGGGGCTATGTCTGAAACCTTTGCTGCACTGGAATTTCTCTGTTTTCTTAAAAAGTTCTCAGATAACTTCTATTGAATGATTCCACCCATAAGCATGTTTAATCAGACCCTAATTGGTGGTACCTGCAAACTACCTAATAGTAGGTTTCCTATTCCATCTTCTAGGGTTTCAGTGAAAACAACAATAGGCCAGACAGGCCAGTGCACACTTCCACTCATAATAAGCCATTTTTGAAGGTTTCTCCAGGTTATTATGCAGAGGTGTTCAAGCAATTTTCCTCAAATCAATTATCTCTAGATCTTGCATTATTTTGGTATACCAGTAGTTTGAGAGAGGTGCCATGCCATGTTTGAAAATCAAAACTTTTCTTTCTCTCATCTAAGGCTCTCTTGTTAATCCATACCCTGCCTAGATCCTACTTGAAACACTGCCTTTAGCTTCCCATTTTGCCAGACTGACTTCCCAACACCATCTTTCCTTTCCTTCTGTTGTTTGTTTTTGATGTGAGCTGTCAAGATTTTTGAGTGCATCTCTGGGGTGGTGTTACTGTCTCACCTAGTCAACAACAAAGTCCTTATTCCTTGATTTAACACTTCCAAAAGAGGAATTATGCTCCCAAATAAGGTGCTTGCACTAAAATCAAATGAGAATCCAGCAAAAAAGAGTGTTGATTGAAGGAACTTTTGTTCTTCTTTTTTATATTATAAGTGGGATAAAGCAGTATAAACACCTGCCCTATACAGAAAACGAAGTTCTTGGAATGGATTTTTTTTTCCCCCCACTTTGAGCCCGTGTCTGAAATTTTGCCTGTGTTTTGAACTCAATCATTTACCCTGGAAAAAAGCCAATGCTGTCTTGGGTGGAAGACAGTTCAAGAGTAAAGGAACACGTTTGTCCTTGTAGGTACCTGTCTAAATGCTGGCTATTTTAAACTCTTTTTGCAGCAAACACCTTTGGTCAATCCAGCTGACGGTGCCCGAGGAGTGACCCAGCCATGCAGACACCAGCTGCCCGCTGCAGGGTGAGCTGAATTACTCTCTGGGCTGCACCAGCTTCACTGACTGCACATCTAGGGGCAACAGTGGGGTCCTGAGGCACAATGGGCTCATTTCAGTAGTCCATGTGGGCCTTTATCTGGTGGCATTTGGGATGATCCAGGGTATCTTTCCTTTGCTTCTCCTTGGGGTGTCTCACCAAGAGCAGAAAGCTACTGCATCATTTCTCTAGGTACTGCCCTATGTAGGTAAAAGCTCTCCAGTCTTCCTTTAGTCTGAAGGACCTAAGGTGGGCCAGCTGAACCACAAAGAGAAAATCCTATTTCTGGCAGCCCTTCTCTAGGATATTTGTCGCTTTTCTCCACAGACTCAGGGATAGAAAGCCAGGCAGAGCTGATGCAGAGATGAGCACGGGATCTCTACCCTGTTAGCACCTGTCCCTGTTAAAATGGCTGTAACAAGGTTGGAGAAAAGCCCTGGGTTACATCCAAGTCCAGACTCCTTGCTCAGAACTTTACCCAGTTGCTTCCTTCTTTGATGCATCCCTTACTGTATCACCCTGCTGTGTACTGGTCTTGCTTCACTACACAGTGAGGACAACTGCAGAGAGAAACCTTCTGTATGTGTCATGCATCAGCAAAAATTATCAAATCTAACAGGAAGGAGTGTCTGAGAAAGTTGTCAATCACAGAGACCCTTCTCTCCCACTCTAAGACAAGCTGCACTCACAGAAGGCCACCAGCCTTGGGAGCATAAGGGTAACTAATGATAATATGTGGGAATTTGAGGAGTCCTGGGTTTCAGCCTCACTCTGCTGATCAGTTCACCTAAATTACTTACTTGAAGGTCAAAAAGAAAGGGAAAACAATTAAAAAAAGCTTCCAGAAGTACATGTGGTGTTGGAATCTGTGACTAGGTATCCTGCCAGGACAGTTCTTCACCTATCACCTTGCCCTGCTTTGACCTTCTGCTTCTGAGATTTGACCTACATTTTATGCCAAAAGCCAGGTTCTGTGCTTTTAACAGGAGAGTCAGCAATGGTATTGAAAGACCCCTGGTACCAGGAAGAAGGTATGTGCCCACTAATTCCTGCATTAGTTGTGTGAAAGAATGATTTGCTTTGACAAACAGAATGACCCACAGTCTCTGAGGACAGTGTGTGCTAAATAAGCTTCCTCAAATTTTCAAATTTCTTGGAATGAAGGCCCAGATTCACAAAGTCATTCCACTGCCTGAATCTCATTGAAATTCATGGGACACTAGAGCAATGGTGCTTTGTGAATCTTGGCCAAGATGCCTGAACTCCAGTCCAGCAGCCAAGGACTAGAGGCAATGGCAAACTTCCCACAAAGATCAGTGGAACAGGCTTCAAGAGACTGCCACGGTTAATATCTAATGTTAAGGTAACTCCTCAGCTCAATTAAATTATTCCAGGCTTGTAGAAGTCAGTGATCTTGTACATCTGAAACTAGCAGGGTCTCATCCCATTGCTCCCATTATTTTGTGAGTGCCTCTCATGTTTGGTGGGGTTTTTTTGTTTGTTTGTTTGTTTGTTTGTTTTGTTTTTTTTTAACAGGAGTCTGCTGGCAGAGACTACAGCAGTGGCCTGTTGGACTATTCCTGGGAAGGGTAAGGTAGGTGGAATAATCTTTGTGCATTTTCCTCATCACAACACATTCCCATGGAAATGGAAATGGAAATGCCACTAGGTGATCTTTAAGGTCCCTTCCAACGGAAGCAGAAGGATAGAGAGCTAGGGAGGTCTGAGATACCCTCACTGAAGTCTCCAAGACATTAGACATTATTCCCACAGACATTTTGTAAAAGTGGATCAGTAAGTAAGAAGCTAAAAATTCAGCTAAACATGGTGCCAGGTTGTAGCATGCCTCCCCATCAGTCTCCCTGCAGAAGATTAGGTAATCAGCTTTTAAATATTTTATTTTCTGTGAATTTCAAGCATTTCCTCAGCATGCTGAAATGTGCCAAGGATTGTGGCTTTTGATATTTAAGCCAAAGCCCAATAATCTGTTGACCTGTCAAATATGATATTCTTAGTGTTTAATAATAATTTTTAAAATCCTGTAAAAGTCAGTTCAGAAAATATTCCTGTTAAACAGACACTGGTGACTGCTTTAAATCCTTCACTTAATGCCTGTGTGGAAAAGAGTAAGAGATAAGACCAAAGCCAACATATCCTTTGAGCACTGTGATCAAAGTACATAAAAGATACTTCAATAGAAGAATTTTGCTGTCAAAATGCAGTTTCTACCCTAAAGCTCTCACAGTGCACACTGGAGAAACTACTGAAGTACTAGTTTCTTTCAGACAGCAGCCTCTTGTGAAGAAACACACCCCAAAACCCCACAAATACTAGTAGAAACCTGACCAGCTGGTATCAGGGGGCTGTGGATCAGATTGCTTATGGCCTGATTCGACCCTTCATTTAAAATTTTTACAAGGCAGGAATGTGTCACTAGTCCCACCAATAAGAACAGATCCATCCTGGCATAGTGATGTGCCTACACTCACTCTGAGAGCAGACAGATCGTGTCACCAATCAGTGGTGTTGAGCTGTACCAGCACTCCCAGGGATTGACTGTATCTTTCAGACCTGAGCTGCAGGACAGATGAACTTCAAAAGACTTCTAAATTGCTGTTCCCACCACTGATTGTATCTGTGGATATATGTCCAGTGTGATGGTGACAAATCTCATCTCCCCAACTAAACTCTTTTGGTTTTGGGGTGGGGGGAGAGTGATTTTTTTTTTAAGATCTTAACATATGGAGCTGAATTCAGGACTAAAAAAATGGGGTCTTTTAAAAGCCTACACTGATAGACAGCAGAATAATAATTTCAGTTTGCTGGGTGCTCTAGACAGGCCTTAGGTAACAGTGCTCATCACTGCTGAAATCATGAACACAACCATATGATCCTGTTGAAGAGGTAATCAGGAAGGCAAAATGATAACATACAATATGAGCTTGATTAATAGAGGGATGTTGGCCAAATTTTGTATTTCAAACTCAGTTAACAAACAAATTTAAATGACCTGGCTATCTGGAAGCAAATGACATCTTAAATTATTTCCACTTTGATTAATCAAGGTAGAAATTAGTAAAACTGGTGTCTTGTTGATTTAGCAGGGATTTAGAATGAGTTACATTTGTGCTGGGAAAGTGCTTGCAATTAGAGCATTTTGAATAAACTGGAAAAGAAGTTCCTAAGGGATCCAGTGAGGGCTAAACTTTCATGCCTGTGCACTAGAAAAGCAAATCAAGTCCCCAGCCAAGAACATGGACCAGTGTGCTACTGTCTTCTGCCAAATGCAATAAAGCTTGGACAGAAAAGCATCCTAAAACTGTCCACATTTTGAAATGTGGTTACTTCTGAGATCTGTAATCCCCACACGTGTGCCCAGAATAGCCTGAATTGAGAAAGGAAGGCAAATTAAGAAGATGTTTGAAGTGTGTTCTTCATTTTGTTTGGTTTCCTTGTCTTCATTGTGCCGCTCAGAGCTGGCTGGGCACTGTTTCTCTCTAGACTGGCGCAGCCTCTCTGCACAGATGGAGTGTGACACCCCAGCTCCCCAGAGAGGAGCCCTGCCCTTGGCTCAGACAGACAAGCACACTGTTGGCCAACAAGGAATCTGGCTCAGGGTGCATGGTCAATGGACACAGAGGACCTTCTCCTAAAATAAGGGCTCTAAAGCATGAGCATTTGCTTTCCTTGAGCATTTCAGAGCTGTTAATATCAAGATGGAGAACAAAGAGACAATAAGACTAATGCTCCTTATAATGTCTAGCTGAGGGGATAATAAGGTTGTTTATCTCTGAGAGCAGCACACCAAAAAGAAAACACCCCTGTGAGCAGTGCACCAAACCCTGCTTCAGAGCAGCACCCCACAAACAGCACCCCACAAACAGCAACCCCCAGCTGGGCTGCACAGGGGAACGTGCTGACCCTGACAGTGCGGGGAAACCCAAAGTTTTAAACTTCTTGCCTTTTTTTATGCTCTTTGAAGTCCCTGAGAGGGAAGAACAGGGGAAAATTAATTAGGAAATGCTTCATTTCGGCTAGGGGTGTTCCTTCACACCCTGTCTTGTTTTTCTGGTGCTTTCAGGTCTCAGACTCCATTCAGAGCCTCTTCAAGTAATTCAAGCATAGTCCAGCCAATCAACCCTCAATCACTGCAACGTTTTTAACACCTCTTGCATCTACCCTGCCCACTGGCAGAGTGAGACTTCTGCAGCACTCTGACAAGTTTCCAGGGCAGAGTACCAGGACCTCTAGCTCCCACCCTCACCCAGCCCTTTCTGTGGCACTGTCTGAGCCTCCTGGATCCTCAGCCTTGGGCACTGAGCTCAAAGTCACCTCACCTTCTCTTAACTCTAGCAGGAGGTTGTAAAGCTGCACTGAAATAAGACATGGCCCATAAGAATGGATGAATAAAGAATAATTCTTTGCTGTTCAAGGGAATAAAACCAACAATGTTGTGGGGTTTGGAAGTCTTCCTCTGTCTGTCAAACACAGAGCAAAGTCCCTCAGTGACCAAGGAGGCATTAATTGATGTCTTTAGCTCAGCAGGAGCCACTTAGCAGTTCCTCTCTGCTTTGGTTGCTCCTCGGTTTGTCCTTTTGATACTCTCTCAGGGTTTTCATTAGTAGAAGTTCAGAGATGCTGCTGCCATTAGCCATCTGTTTTCTTCAGACAGTTCCTGAGGATCCACTAGCTACATCTATAGGAATCTACAAAAGGACCAGGACTCATTAGCTGCCCCTTGTGTAAGAACTTAAAGAGCACAGTTGATTGTCTGGAACACCATCAAGGCCACAGAAGGAACTTGCCATAAGATAAGCTACCACAGCAGGAACTTGAGATAAGCACAGAAGGGAGGAATTTCTGCCAGTGGGGCACAAATTCCAGCCTTGGGGAAGCTGAGATCTGGTGAGTGCATCCTGGTTAACATATCCAGACAGAAATTCCCACTGTGGCAAAGAGTGGGAAAGGAAGTTGCTTCCTACACATATCGCCCCAAGTTATGAGAACAGCTTCTACAACCATCCCAGCAATACCCATATCTTGGACTGTGTAGAGGGGTTAGCCTCAGAAGAATGACTCTGGGACCCCCACCACTAGGAAGCCCAGGGTGAAGAAGGACCAATGGGATACTGCTGGATCCATGGATGGTGAAAATATTCTGCTTGATCTCTCTTGTTCTCTTCTCTTTTCTATCTCTTTACTTCACATCCATAGCTAAATAAAATCCATGGTTATGGTCTTCAGTGTATGGTTTCATTTGCACCTTAATTGGGGCAGAGGCATCTCTCACTAATGGGACCTTGGCATAGCATTGCATGGTTACAGCACTGCATTACAGGCTGCTCAGAGAGGGTGTGGAGTGTCTCCCTCACTGGAGATATTCCAGAACTGTCTGGACACAATCCTGTGCTGTGTGCTCTGGGCTGGGCCAGGTGACCCACTGAGCTTCCTTCCAACGACATTCATCCTGGGATTCTGTGATTCTATGCCCCACTTCTCCTTCCCTGCCACAGGCTGGCCTCATCCCTGCTCCTTACTGGAATTCCTGCTTGCCTGTACTGGTCCTGAAGGTGTGGTCTTTGAGGAACCTGCCCTGGTCACAACCACTCCAAGGAGCCAGGTAACGCTGCCCAGTCTGGACAGTTCTTGCACCCATGTCATACCCCTGTTTAGTTTATTAGTTCAGGTGTTATTACTTATTCCAGCTTAAGTTATTGAGGGCAAGTTTCTCCAGACTTCATGTCTAGGAGAAGATTTAAACACTTTTCTGCTTACCATAAGCTTTCAATATGTCTACATATTTTTCTGTTTCCTGCATCATAGATAAGCCTACATGTGGATATGATAAAAAAAATAACCATGGGATGTGCAAGTGAATACAGCAGAAAACTGTGAAATGTTCTCTTATATTTCCATTTCAGAATAAATGTCCAGCAACATTATTTTTAATTTTTTTAAAAGTTCTTCAAACGCTGACACATCAGTATTTGAAAACTTCATTCTGCGTGTCAGTAGAGAAAGTTATTTCTCCATTGCTCTGTGATAAAACTTGCCAGAACAGTAGAATATTTTTCTGTATATTCAAGATTCAGTGGCCTTCTGTACATTTGCAATACTGTTAGTGAAAATGTGAGCATCACCACTAAGTACTTGAGGTAAGAAATTTGTGTGCAAGAGAGAAAGAGACCTCCCATCCTCTGAAGGGACATTTCTCAAATCTACAGCTTGTTACCTAAAATTCACCTTGCTGTAAATGCTGCTGATGTACTGGGTGCATCCAAAATAACAGCAATGTATTGGAGGTCAAATGTCAGGCACACAAATACTGGAAAGCTTTGGTCAGGCTGATGTTGCCAAGCAAGTTCTCCACATAATAAGAGACCAGCCATACTGGCTTAGAGCATGTGTGCAAACAGGGAACAAGGGTTTTATATTGTACTTGGATTTCATAAAGGCAAAGGGAACATCACATGGCCATAGGCAGCTAATGAGATGAGGGACTGTATCAAAGACTCCAAAACAGCAGTGAGGATGACAGAGTCAATACGATGAGTTGAAGTCAATTTACTAAAGGCTTACTCATTTCAGAGGATCAGGTTCCCAGCATACACTTGCAGAAAATGCTGAAGACAACCACCATGTAAAACATGTGATAAAAAGATGAGAGTAAGTAATAGAAAAGAGGTTCTTTCTAGCTTAACCAGGGGAAATGCTGCATCCTTAGCTCTGATGTCAGATCAGGTTTTTGTTCCCACGTTGAGTTGGAGGAGAGCAGTCAGACAGGTACATCTGTCCCACACTCCTCCTCAAGAATCATCATAATTCACTGCCCAGGAACAGCCCAGCATGCTGTGCCTCAGATTTATGCACTAGGTAAAGCTACAAGATAAAAACAACACCATGAAATCACATCTAGATATATTTGTGCCCCTTCCTGTGTTTATGTTTTATGGCTGTTGATTTTGATCTTCCCAAAGGACATCACCCAAATGGGGCTGGATGTCTGTAGTGCTACAAACCATTTACATCTGACCCACTCAGAACCCAGTGAAAAGTGCAGTGAAGTCAGTGACGGACTTTTCTTTCTTTCCTGTGGCACTGGATCAAGTTTTTGAAACTCAGACTTGCCCTGGGACAGAAGAGCCTGTAGAGGTGACTACCCCAGAATAGAAAACACATTGCTTTCACCTTTCTGATTTCAGAGGTGGTTGAACAAGAGTTTTTTTCAATCTAAAATGATTCTTTCACCTCAGAAACTGGGAGACAGTGACACCCTTGTGTACAGTCTGACTAGGAGATGCCAGCCTGGGGCAATGATGCATTAGTCACAAGTACTAACATCTCCATGGGCACAAAAAGCAGGGGGATGGCTCAGGAAGTCTGAAATCTCGTTACTTCTAAGACAGCAGCAGATTTCACATTGTGAATCATTCTTGTTTGTTCATGTGGTTGGACTCTGCCTGCAGCTTGTTTCCTTGTGAAATCTGGTGATTGAAGAACAATCTCAGGTTTGGGAAGGTTGAAGATGGAAGTGCCAGGGCACATCAGTATTACTCTTTAATTCCAGTGGTGCATTCATCACAGACTATAATCACCAGATTACTAAAATTTACAGGACTGATAATTTGGTTCAGGGCTATGCTGGCCCTCAAGAGAATGAGGAAGGAGAAAATGAAGAGAAGGGGGAAAGCAGTGCAAATATTTCACAGTAAAATATTGCCATATTTTGAAATTTCTTCTTTGGAAAAAGAGCATCCCTCATTTTTTCTCCTGCACATAATAGCTAGAAAGAGCCTTTGACCTCAAATACAACTGCCTTCAGGGAAGAAAAAATAAGAGAAGATAAGAATTATCTCTGTTGCACTTATTTGAGTTGTAAGCAGTTTCCTTGGACAGAGTAACAACAGGATGCACATAGGGGAGAGAAAAGAACAGCAAGGATAAAACCTGCCATTTCTGATTTTGGTGCTAACTCTTGTAAACATGCTCACTGTAGGAGACAGACAGACACAACATACTTTCAGGCCACCTGGAGACCTGGCAAACTTATGTCATTATGGTGCTCTTTAGAACATTGCTATTTAGCTGCCTTTTTGGTGATGAGTTCACAGCCAAATGTTCTCTGAGCACAATCCATTTTTAAGCACATGGCAAGAAAAAAATGGGAAAAAGTAAGTGTAGAAAGGGAAAGAAAAGATAAGATAGAGACTGTATAACCTTGAGCTGTCCAAGATTTAGCAAAAGCCAATTGACAAAGAAGGAAAAAAGGCTAAATTTATTTCTTCACATCCAATTTGCCCAGTCATCTCTCAAAGTGAATATATGAAAGTTCAGCAACATCAATAATTTTTGGAGTACAGCAGATGGAAGGAATGACTCTGATGATTTTCACCTCTTCTTCAGTTATCACTCCTCTAATGTCAAAAAAATTATCCCAAAAAACCTTGTTAGGTGAGGCACTGGAACAGGTTGCCCAGGAATGCTGTGAATGTCCAATCCTGAAAAGTGTTCAAGGCCAGGCTGGATGGGGCCCTGGGCAACCTGATCTCATGGGTGGCATCCCTGCCCATGGTGGGGGGCTTGGAACTAAAGCTTTCAACCCGAAGTATTCTATTATTCCATGGTTCTGTGAAAAAATGTGAGTCCCATTCACTCATGTTCCTCTTTGTTAGTTATGCCTACTTCCCAATGCACCAATTTAATCTGCTGATTTCCAGCTCTTGCTTACAAAACAGGGTCTCAGCACTCTTTGATTGGCACACACAAACCCTCCATTTGGATATAGATGATCTGTCTTTAGCTCTTGCTGACATTTGAACAATCCCTGGTATCAATTTGAACCATTCTGTAAATTACTTCGGGTGATGTTTAGACCTCTACAGAAGCATTCTGTTCTACCTTCCTCCAAGGTCTAGGAAACCATCTGAACCCTGTGGTATCATTTTCTGTCTGAAAATTTGGGATATATACAGAAGTCCTACCTGTTCCAGGAATTATGTTAGGGAGCAGAAAAGGGATAACGAGAGCACACACATTTCAAATCTCTTCAGAAGGATCTGTTCTTATACGGAAGCAGACGGTTTACAATCTGGTTGTAGTCTTGAAGATCAACTTGAGTTAGTCTTGCTTGGTATCTAATTTAAGACTCCATGGTTCTATCTCTGAAAAAATCCACTGGCAAAACCTGTTTGACCCAGCAAGCTTTGGATTCCTCCTTGTTTCTTGCTGTTCTGAGATGATCATCATAGGGAACAGTTTGCATACCATAATAATGAGTGAAGACCCTTAGATCCAGATCACAGCTCAAACCCAAGCTGAGGCCAGGGATTGACTTTTAAATATCTTTTTGTTTAATTAATCTCACAGGAACTTGCCCTTCCCAAGAGTCCTCAGATCCAAGGTTAGTGAGGTGATCTGGATCTTATGAGACAAGCAAAAAGTGTGGTTTTGGTTTGGAAGCTGCTCCTAAGCTGCCCCAAGAAGTTAATCACCAAGTGACCCCAGCCATGAGGCATTAAGATCTCCAGCACGGCTGGTCTCTCCTGCCAGGTGGTCAACAAATCCACAACCAGCATCAAAAGGATGGAGGGATCCACAGCCAGGCACAGGATGGCTGAAACTCCTGCCTGTCTTAAGGCGTAAAGCTGGTGAGTCAAAAGGTGCACTTGGTTCAAGTGAGGGTTTCTGATTTTATGGGATCATACTCTCATCACCAATATTGCTTCAGTATTGAAGAATTTCACCAGTGTTAAGGAGAAATACTATGTTCCTTATTAAAACAAACAAACAAACAAACAAACAAAAAACAAAAAAAGCACACCAAAACAAACAAACAAAAAAAACCCCATCCCAAACAAACCCCCAAACCCAAACAAACTTCTCACAATTGTTTAGGGGCTTTTTTATTAATTTTAGTAATGTTTTAAGAAAAGAATTAAAAATTCAGGGAAGGGGTTTGCCATTCTTATTTTGGGATATTATTTTTAGCATATAATTTTCTTTTATGTTCTGTCACTGCATGTTTTTCTGAAATATTTCTATTTTAAATAGCCAAATTATTTCATTGATGTTATAACTGTCTCTGTTAAGAAATCAACTTTCTTTACTTTTCAGGTATGCAGTGAGGAACAAGTAGATAATGATATCAAAGGTTATTGAAGATGGAAGTGCTAAGGCACATCAGTATTACTCTTTAATTCCATTCATGCATTGGTAAGAGACTATACACCTCAGATTGCTAAAATTTCCCTGAGTCTCAACAAAAAGGGTTTCTATCAGTTTATTTGCTTCCCTTATAAGGATGGCAACTTGCTCTAGAAGCTGTTTCAGTACATTATATGAGGCACTAGTTCTCAATTTTTGTTGTGGTTGCAAACTGGTGTGTAACTGGTGTAGTTGCCTCTGAAACATTATGTCTAGGTGGGGTCACTGGCATTCAAGAGAAAGCAGTCCATACCAAAGTGAGCCACAGACCAAAGGCATGGAGAAGAGGATGCAGGCTTATCTAAGAAGAGAATGACAGTGACTAGGTAAAATTTTTACCTGTGACTAGGTAAAAATCTGGTCAGTTTTGCTAAATCAGGGGTTTTCAATTCATCAGGAAAGTAAATAGTAGAGAACAGGATGAAGCATTCAAGCCATAAACCAACACAGATAAAAGCTAGGGGTAATAGCAGCATATAGATAAAGATTATTAAATATCAGGTCCTTCCATAACTAACATTCATATTGGACTTGTGAGAGTGAAATATTTAAAATCTTTTCAGACTGAGCTTGATATCTTCAATTAAGTGGTTGCATGAAATGACAGCACTGGAATTGGCCTTGGGTAACTCTCTTTAGCCCCTCCAATCCATAAATGTAGTCCTTATTCTGAGAGTGTCTGAATGAGATGGACAAGAAGATGTATGAAAGAGGCAGACATAAGGAGAATCCATCAATAAATATGCTAAATTTGCAAGGGAAATGATCCCCACACACATGCACCAAATGCCAGCCTTTCAGATGTAATTGGAGATCTGAAAGTCAAATTGTGACCTTTCTGCCTAGTTCCCCTTCATCAGGAATAAAGATATTTGTGATCAGAATTTAGCTGTTTTGAAGGGTATTTTTGGTAGTAATGCATGAGGCTGAATATCACTGCTTCCTTTATCGAGAGACAAGTTCACTCTGTGAAACTCAGACTGAAAATGTGGCAGACAAGAAATGTGCCTGAATCACACAGAAAAGCCAGATCTAATCACTCACAAAATACTATATTCACCCAGATTCCTGGGCTCTTCTTTTGTGTCTTCAGCAACTTATTGTGTGATTTGTGTTCAAATCCACTACAAGGTAGCTCAGAAAGGTAACATGGGTCAAATCAGAGGCTCAGATGAATTTTCACTCTGTGACTGATTCAAAGCAGAGGCACCTAGTATAGAGCAGGGGATGGAAAGCAGTCTGATTAACTGTGCCCTGTGATGTGAATTCACTGCTGAACACCCCAACACATCCTTGCTACAGAAATGCCTACAATGATGCCTCCATGTGTTACCTACACAGCAGCTTTAGTAATGACAAAAGTTGTCCTACATGACCTAATTCATATTTTTCAAATGCAGACTCCATGAACCTAAGCTGAAACCACTAATCAGAGACAGAGAAAAACATTTACTGAAATAGAAGGAGGGCAGAATGGGTCACAAGAAGTAAATTAAAAGAATGATCTCAGTGCTGCCTATAATGTGTTCTAGTAATAAATTAATCAACTGCATGATAAAAATCTGTAGGGAATTGTGTTAACATAAACTAGGCAAAATCTGACTTTGAATGTCTTTCGTAGAGCAATTTCCCAGGTTAGTATGTAGGTCAAATGACACACTGAAGCTCAGCATTCACAAGAATGGCAAAATTAATCATACAGCAACTCCAGGCTCTTTTAGTCAATAATCCATTAATGGGGAGAAGCTATGTTTGATTCATAGCTACAGACATCTGGGGGCATGATTCTGCTGTCATTGGAAGCATGGCACATAACTCACAGAAAGTTAAAGGAAAATACAGCAGCTGACGCCTCTGTGAGATAATGTCTGCAAGGAAGTGGAAAGCTGTAGTTCTTCCTAAAATTGTCAATCACAGGCAAAAAAAAAAAAAAAACCCAAAAAAAAAAAAAATTAAAAAAGTTTCGGGCACTTCCTAAGGACAGAATTCTGAAAGCCATCAAATGTCTGGCCTCTCAGTATGGTTTGACAATAACTTCACTTCCAGAACAAAACATGGACTTTTTCTCAAAATCAATAAACCTCAGGGTTTGGATGAGATGTTGGTAAAGATAGACAGGTTGGTTATCATTAATAGGAGGATAAAATAAATTTTACCAACTCATCTCATCTATTTCAATTAAAGGAAAAAAAAATCACCAAAGAAAACAACAGTCAAATAATCCTAACAACAAAAAATAACCTAAACCAAAGGTTTATTCTCACCCTGAATGTTATGAAATAATGCCCCCTATTATTGCTTTGTACTTCTCAGGGAATTGTATGAAATTTTTATTTTCAAGTTTTAGAAGGATAATGTAGGGTAGATACTTGATGACTTTTATAGTTGTGAAAAACAGGCACTGGAATCTAGGCAGCTAAACTGGTCTATATTCATTGTATCTCAATCCCAGATTCAGTGGGATCTGTTGTTCAGTGTGATCTAAATTTATATGTCTAGGGACACGGTCAAGAAAATTACTTTCAAAAAGTTTGGGGGTTTATGGAGGTCTTCAGTCAAATTCCTTACATACTTTCCAAGTGATTCTACAGGGAGAATCACAGAAAATAGGACAGCAAAGATCTTTAAAGGGTCATCTTGTGTACACTCATGCACCAAAATCCACTCTTATCCAAACTTCCTCCAATTACAGCATTCAAGTGTAAAATATATAATTTAGATGTGTCAGCTGCTAGGCAACTTTACCTTCCAAAGCAATCCTCCCAAGGTCCTCACCTTCAGTTGAACTTTAAAATATAAGCTCAACACATTTACTGAATTTAAAAGGTCTTACTGAAATGCTTTTACACATTGAATTCTTCCCTTTTCAGAACAGAGGACATGAACCTTATGTACTTTTAGACAGACTGTAAAAACTCTAAACAACAGCAAACTTGGAAAGGACCTGTGAGAAACCAAAGCAGCATTATTGACTCTACTCAGGACTTAAGCAGAGCAGGGAACTGTGCATCAAGGTTTTGTATATTAATCCTTTTATCACTATCTTTACTTTCTCACTGGAGAGAGACAGATATTTGTGGAAAAATTCTCATTTAGACCTTGCAAATGAGACAAAAAACTATTCAGGCAATAAAGCAATGATTTTACCTTCATAGAATTTGCAACTAAATGGTATTTTCAACCTAAAATAGGCACCAATACACACAAAACAGTAAGCTTAAAGATTTCTTCAAAGCCCAGCAAATAAAAAAAAATAAAGGAAAAAAACCCCAAACAAACCACTTTTAAAATAAATCTCCATCTTTCAATGCAGATTTCCATAGTCTCCCTTCCCTGCATTGCTGTTTGGACTGACATCAGTGGCTGTATTTCCTTTCAGACAAGGAGGCTGTTGACAGGTCACAGGGCCCCCCACAGTAAGAGTGCCCTATTTCCTGACTACAAAACCTGCTGCTATTCACCTGTCCTAGGGCAGCCAAAAATCTACACTTCAGTAGTCCTGGTGCCTGCTGTGTCTGCCCTACTTTGTGGTATCAGGGTATGCTGTTACCAATCTAATCTACCCTGATTCAAAAGAATAATGTCAGCACCTTTCATTTCTAACCACAATGCCAGCAGCATCTCTGGAATCTGACTGAGATTCCCTTAACAGCTCTTGGATCATGCTTGAATCCTTACTATAGCAAAGGTTTTCTTTCAGTATCAGGTCCTGATCTTTTGTTATTGAAAGGGACTCCTTTTTCTCTCTGCATTTCCAGACCCGTGAATGGAATTAAGCTTCCTAGGCAAAATTAGATCAAGGGGTAATGAATACTGTATTTGTGATCCAAAAATGAAAAAAATCATGGGTTTGTGTTCTCAGGTCTTGATGTTTGCATGCACTATGACAACCTTTCTATCTCTCAATGGCAATCCAAACTTTTTCCCTACTGAGTGATCAACATTTTTCTTGATAAGAATCTTTAGATCAATTGTGAGATAACATTTCTCTTATTTCACAAGAAGATCTGTAGTTG